>JAVXUO010002869.1:0-375171 GCA_033065855.1 Escallonia rubra | reverse complement strand
ATATATATATATATATATATATATATCTATATGGGGTTCGATACACACCCACCGGTGGAAAAAAAAAATTTTCCCACCCAATCGCTTGACAGTCATGCGATTGCATAAAAAATAAAAAAGACGCTGACTGGGCCATTTATGCGAAAGGGCCAATGATTGGCTTTGGCCAATTTCCCGAGCCCCAATCGCCTGACTTTCGGGCGATTGGCTTGGCCAATCGCCTGACTTTCGGGCGATTGGCCCAATGCCCCGTCAGCCACACCACTGTGGCCCAGCCTCCACGTGGCCCCCACCTCTCTTCCCCACCCCCTCCCTTGCCCCCCCCCCCTCCCCCCTTCGGGGCAGTCACCCGAATTTCCCCTTGGCCCCCACCCCTCTTCCCCTCCCCACTTGTTTATTCCCCCCCCCCCTAGGCCCCCACCCCCCTCCCCACTTGTCCAAAATTTTTCCCAGACCCCCACCCCATTCCCCACTTGTCCAATTTTTTCCCTAGACCCCCACCCCCCCTTCGGCAGACCTTCCTCCCTCCAATTTGCTTGTTTGTTTTGCCCCCCCCCCCCCCTCCCACGGCTCACTTTTCTGCCTATAAAAACCCTCTTCCCCCGAATTATTTCTTACACTCTCATCAGTCTCCCTATCTCACCTACATAATCTCCACAACAATACGAGCGAAAAAAAATTTACGCTAGAAGATCGGTGGATAACCGCTAGAAGAAGATCGGTGGATTTCTTCGTCATTTTTTTCAAGTCAAAACAAGTAAGTATTTTGAATTTTCTTATAATTCAATGTTTATTTAAATTGTTGTTACGCTTAAATTGTTCTTACCATAGCCTAAAATTCGTGTTTAGGGCGTCAAAATTACGTTTTTACAAATCGGGGTATTACATTCGAAAGATTCGAAAATAGCGATTTTTTAGGCCGTCAAAATTATGATTTTTCACGAATCTATAAAAAATAGCTAGAGCTAGATTTTGCCAAAGTGCAAAAAAGAGACCCTAGTTATTTTTAAAATATCTGCATCATGTAAAAATTTCAGATTTTTCCAAATACTGGAAATGGGTTAACTGATACGCGCAACCTTGTAACTTCGCAGTGTACTTTAAAATATCAAGCTAGCGCGATTTCGCGCGAAACTTTTTTGAGAACCCTAGGATGTTGGAAAGTTCCATTCCCCATGAATTCGGGCCATTCCGAAGCCGGTAGCAATTTTTTGCCGAACGGGCTTTTTAGCGCCCGATCCGGACACCGGTTCGGGATTTTTTGACGAAAAATCCCTAAAATGCTTTTTAGATCAAGGATGCACTCAGCAACCTTAGAATAGCGTCTTAAAGCACGTTTGAGATTTTTCCCGATGCCAGGGGGCATTTTCGTAATTCGCCGCCCGATAAGGGTATTCTCGTAATTTTACGCTTTCAACTTTTTCGAACGTCTTTTCAGTCCGTAAATGTAAGCACACCCTAGCGAAGGCTGGGAAGTGCCATTCCCCAGGAATCCGGGCCATTCCGAAGCCGGTAGCAATTTCTTGCCCCGAATTATCTTTTAAGCGCTCGATCCGGACACCGGTTCGGGATTTTTTGACGAAAAATCCCGAAAATGCTTTTTAGATCAAGGATGCACTCAGCAACCTTAGAATAGCGTCTTAAAGCACGTTTGAGATTTTTCCCGATGCCAGGGGCATTTTCGTAATTCGCCGCCCGAGAGGGGTATTCTCGTAATTTTACGCTTTCAACTTTTTCGAACGTCTTTTCAGTCCGTAAATGTAAGCACACCCTAGCGAAGGCGGCTAGGGTTACTCCCCACGAATTCGGGCCATTCCGAAGCCGGTAGCAATTTCTTGCCTATGAAACTTTTAAGCGCTCGATCCGGACACCGGTTCGGGAATTTTTGACGAAAAATCCCTAAAATGCTTTCTAGATCAAGGATGGACTCAGCAACCTTAGAATAGCGTCTTAAAGCACTTTTGAGATTTTTCCCGATGCCAGGGGCATTTTGGTAATTCGCCGCCCGAGAGGGGTATTTTCGTAATTTTGCCCCTTTCAACTTTTTCGAATGACTGCTCAGTCCGTAAATGTAAGCAAACCCTAGAGAAGGCGGCTAGGGTTATTAAGCGTTCGGAGTCGTGGGAAGTGAGGAATGGTTTTCATACATTAAAGTAATGATTTAATGACTATTGTTATTGCGTTGGTAAGCTAGGTTAACGATTCAGTTACAGTTTTGGAATGTAAATATTATGGACGCTAAGTTAATGTACGATTATATTTTGTTCTTACAGATATGGATTTCAACCCTGGACCTCATGATACATCAATCCTATACGATGACGATGACCACGTCGCGAGGCACGTATTTAACGGTGTCGATAGGGGTGTTTTGGAAACACGTCAAAGCACAAGTGGCCATTCCGAGTGGGTACTGAATGAGGAACAAATAGAACTACTGCGAGATCAAAATTTGACGGTGTTCACCGATAGCGGGATTTGGGCTCGGCACGACGATTGCCTTATATCTGCTCTAGTTGAACGATGGAGGGGCGAGACGAACTCATTTCACTTCCGGTTTGGTGAAATGACTATTACATTAGAGGACGTTGGATTTATACTTGGAATCCCATGTCACGGTAGACCCATTACTTCGAGTAATGGGTCTGCATCCATAGCGAAGATGGCTATGCAGTATTTTCCGGGAATTTCAAGGGAAGCTCTTACAACCAACGGCATAAAACTTAAATGGCTGAGAGAGCAGTACGGCGAGCTACCGGATGAATACACTCCTCATGATTTTTCGGTGTATACGAAGGCATTCCTTTTGTATATTATTGGATCTATATTACTTCCGACGCAAAAAAAAACACGGTGCATCCGAAGTATTTGGTGTTCTTGGAGGATCTTGGGGAGGTATACTCGTATTCATGGGGTTCAGCTGTCCTTGCGCACCTATATCGAGCATTGCACAAAGCTACGAGAAAGGGTGCCAAGTCCATTGCCGCCTGCATCACTCTGTTACAGGTTTGAGCATTAATATTCTTCGTTGACGTGCCAATATATTCGTGATTAATAACTAATTCCATATTATGTTTGCATTCACAGGTTTGGTCTTACGAGAGGCTACCCACGGGTCGTCCACAGCCCGTAGCTGATTCCGATGAGACGTGGCCTAGGGTGTGGGCCTGGGGGCCTAGGCCCAGACGGACTAAACGGGTAGACCCTCACCACAATCTAATGTTCTATCGGGGGGAACTAGATATGATGGATGCATCCCTGGTGACGTGGCAGCCATATGGGAAGGTGATGCATCGGTTGGATGAGACGTGTTGGCAACTGCCGGTGTCGTACGTGCTGGCAGGTTTGGTTCGGGTGCCACTTATTCATTTCGAAGTATGTGAGTTTCAGATGCCCGATCGAGCTATGAAGCAAGCTGGCTGTCCACAAGGGATTCCAAAACTCGCTGTAGACATGCGGCCATACAGGGGTGGTCGAGGGCCGAACTTCGAGGTGGCTAATGCCTTGATTTTGTTGGGTGACGAGGTGGATCAGTGGAATACCTGGCAGGAAACGTATGATAGCCTTGTATCGCTCAAGGACGACGGCACCAGTACTGAGGAATACTTACAGTGGTTTCTCAGGGTGACGCGCACGAGGGTGAATCGCCCTTCCGAAGTGAGGACGTCATCGTACGCGCCACGTGAGGTCTATGACCAATTCTGGGCATTGAGCATTGTAAGTCAGCTTGAGTGTCGTTTCAATATTTATTTGCGCACCTTCTCGACCATGCCTGAAATGATGACGGTGATTTGTCTATGCATGTTTGTAGGTTGACAAGGGCACTGAGATGTTCAAGCAGCTCGAGCGGTTTGACTGGTATGTCGCGCATGCGCCTGACAGTTTCAAGAGCTCCGTTGATTCGTACAAGACTGATCTTCACAACTTTGGTGTTGCGTACCGGGGTTACCAAGGGGAACCGTCTACTCGCTTGCCTCCTGACCCGTTCGGCTCTCAGCCCCAGCCCGAGAGTCAGGTGTGGGAGCCGTCTAGTGGCTTGCCTCCTGACGCGTACATCCCACAGCCCGAACGTCGGGTGTGGGAGCCGTCTAGTGGCTTGCCTCCTGACGCGTACGGGTTTCAGCCCGAGAGTCAGGTGTGGGAGCCGTCTAGTGGCTTGCCTCCTGACGCGTACATCCCACAGCCCGAACGTCGGGTGTGGGAGCCGTCTAGTGGCTTGCCTCCTGACGCGTACGGGTTTCAGCCCGAGAGTCAGGTGTGGGAGCCGTCTAGTCGCTTGCCTCCTGACACGTACGACTCTCAGCGCCAGAGTCAAGTGACCCAAGTAGGCACCCAGGCCTCGCGCCCAAGCAACCGGTCGGATAAAGGACAAGCGACAAAGCCATTGGGGCGATGGAAGCGGGGTTGGATCGACCAGCACTACTTCGGGCCTGAGCCTGTCAACGATTCAACAGACTTTCCTCTTGGAACATTGCTAGGTCACACGGATGTGAGAATGTTGGCACCGGAGACAGATATTTCAAATTTTGTCATGAACGCGTATATAGATCTGCTCCGGATTAGAGAGCTACGTTATAACCAGCGCGAAGATTTGAATATTAACATGTATCCCACTTATCTTGTCCCATTAATGGTGACCAGCATGAGGGAGTTCACAGAGTGGAGGAGGCGAGGGGCAGGCATGGGTAAGTGGAAACCAGCTGGAAACTTGTTAGCCCTGTTGACCGCAGAGAATCAATGTCACGCTGCTCATGCGAACCTTGTCATGATGCCTTGCCATCACGAACACCACTGGTTCCTATTAGTTCTCTATCCAGCGAACAGATTGGTCAACATATACGATAGCCTACGGGAGGACTCTCCCTTTCGGTCGCTGGCACAGACATACAGCGAGTACATCACTGCAGTGGTTAGTTTTTTTCGGTTGACCTTGGCTCATAGTATATTCTTATTGTAACATATATTGATGACCTTTTTTTATTGTTACATGCAGACTACTATCTTCTCGCTAGCGTGCCGAGATTATTCGGGGGAATCCATCACCAGGAATTCGACGGTAGATCCTTGGACGGTCGAGATGATACATGACCGACCAAAGCAATATAACAGTCATGATTGCGGGATTTACGTCCTCAAGTCCCTGGACTACATTGCTCGCTCGGAGGTGCTCAGATATACGTCGTGGACAAGGAAGGCTGCCTTGACGTTTAGGTATAGGATAGCCTGGGAGCTGAAAAAAAATGAAGCTAGATGGCTTCATTACCATTATCCTAATTAGCGTGCAATGAGCAAAAAAGAAATGAGCAAAAAAGAATGGGCTAACTAGAAATGACAAAAAAAATTACGAGATTTTTCGGAAGCTATGAAGTGTGCCCTAAAGTGTGCCCGAATAGGCCCTTCCTAGGAAAATCCAAAAAATAATGTGTCTCGTTTTTCGCCGAAATTCTTACGAATGGGCTAACTAGCGTGCCTGAGGTGCAATGACCAAAAAAGAAATGACAAAAAAAATTACGAGATTTTTCGGAAGCTATGAATTGTGCCCTAAAGTGTGCCCGAATAGGCCCTTCCTAGGAAAACCCAAAAAATAATGTGTCTTGTTTTTCGCCGAAATTCTTACGAATGGGCTAACTAGCGTGCCTGAGGTGCAATGAGCAAAAAAGAAATGACAAAAAAAATTACGAGATTTTTCGGAAGCTATGAATTGTGCCCTAAAGTGTGCCCGAATAGGCCCTTCCTAGGAAAACCCAAAAAATAATGTGTCTCGTTTTTCGCCGAAATTCTTACGAATGGGCTAACTAGCGTGCCTGAGGTGCAATGAGCAAAAAAGAAATGACAAAAAAAATTACGAGATTTTTCGGAAGAACAAACCAAATCACAAATTAAAGATTCAACAAACCAAATCACAAATTTAAACATTATAAACGTTATTCGTTATACAACTGAAACATTAACCCTAACACTCTTCATCATCATCGTCCTCCTCGACCATACTGCCAGGTGCAAGACCTAACGCTTTATAATGGTTTCTCTTGTCATGATCAGTCATCTTATTACACAACGCACACTTTCGCAATTTTTTTTGACCCGTTTCTTTTTCAATCGGATTCTTCATGCGTATTTCTCGTTTTCGCCCTTTTGTTTGAGAAATAATTGGATCAAAAATGTCGTCCTCCTCACCTTGCATGCTAGTGCCGTCAATGACTGGCTGTTTGCCTCGATTGAATCTACCGGCTCGAGTCGTCCGAGTAGTCGGAGTGTCCCGTCTTTGTGGATCAGCCATCCTAAACTGTGCATGCTTAGCCGTATCCCGTGCGGCTGCTTCAACTTGATACTTGTACCCATCAAACGTTGACGCTGCATCCAATGATAAACTGTGCATGATGTTACAAAGGTGATTATATCGCAGCGGCTCAGATTGCTCGAAATCAACTGAAACATTGGGCACGTAAGGAATGTGACCGTGGACTCTATTGGCTTCCTTCGTCCACCGTTCCAAGATATACTGTTGAGGGATTTCACTAGCATTCTTCGAGATCAAAACCCTCAACGCGTGTCGACAAAGTATACCTTTATGCTCAAACAATTGACAGTTGCAATTTACCAACCCGGTGTCCATACATTTAGCCACGGTAAAATGTCTTCCGTTCCTCGGAGTCGACGAAGAGCACGGATTGGGAAAATTCGTTACGTTCGTCAAAGCATAAACCTTGAGCTCTCTGGTGGAATACTCGTGCAACTTTGTCATGCCATATTGATTCGACTTTAGTAGTTCTTCTTGAAACTGTCTAAACATTTCCTTGGTATAGACTTGAGCCGCATGAGCCTCCAAAGGTGAAAAGAGTAGTATGGCTCTTTCCTTGTAAGCCGTAGCCGCGTCGGCTTCTCTCTCACGGTACAATTGCCTATCAACGGCTTTCTGCATCTCCAGTACGAACTCCACTATACTTGAAGACTGGCTTACGTACCCATCAAAGAATGAATTCATAACTTCGCTTCTCGAGGTCGTAGTCATTCCGGCTGCAAAAAACTTCTTGGTGTAGGCACCGACCCACTGTGTCTTGATCGCATACAACGATTGTAACCAGTCATGATTGTGCAAAGAGTAGTCATCCATTAACGTGGCCCACCTCTCCTCGAACACGTCTACCGTCAACGATTTCTTCACACATGTATTAAAGTCAGTCTTGAATTCCGGATGGTTTGCATATACATGGTGAAGCCGTTCGGGATATTTGTTGCTTATGTGCCACGTGCACAGGCCATGGTGAGTATCTGGAAGGACCTTAGCGATTGCATTTTTCATTGCCAGATCTTGGTCGGTGATGATGGTCTGTGGAGGAATACGATACATTGCTTGAAGCCACGTTTCAAATAACCACGTAAATGACTCCTCCGTCTCATCCCTAAGCAGGGCAAAGCCAAACGAGATTGACTGATAGTGGTGGTTCACCCCCGTGAACGGAGCAAAAGGCATAGAGTACTTATTGGTGCGGTATGTGGTGTCAAACGTCACAACATCCCCAAAATTTAGGTAAGCAGCTATAGAACGGGGGTCCGCCCAAAATATAGTACTAATGCGGTTCTCATCATCGAGTTGGATACTGTAGAAAAATCCAGAATTCTCACTCTAAAGGCACCTGAAGAGATCAATGGTAGCTTGAGCATCATTCCTACCGAAAGACTCTCTCTTCTGAGCACGAAGTTCATTTCGAAGGTCTACGTCGTTGAAACTCAACTTGTCAATCCCCCCAGCCTGGCTTGAGAAAACCCCCATCATCTTAGAAGGTGGAATTTTAGCCCCGGCCATTGTAAAAATCAGTTGTTTGTGTGCCGCGCTAATTTCTCGGTGTTGATGAATTTGACCAATCTTACTGGGAGTCATCAACTGATGATTATGACTCAAGTCCACTCCCGTCACAACCCAATGGTTTTCTTTTTTCCGGTGTACTGCATACACATGGGCCTTGCAGCCGGTACCCGACAATGTGTCGCGTTTTCTTTGTCTTGTTGTCCCTTCGTCACTGATCGGAACGACCGGGGGTACATGCGGTGCTCCTCTATGACACTCAAATAACCTTGCACCAATTTGATCGGTATTCACCCGTTTTCTACTCGTCCTAGTTCGAATACCGAAACCCATCGTTTTCGAATATGCTCTGTAGTATGCTTCGACTTCGTCAAGTGTTTGAAAAACTTGATCCAAGTAAGGTGGATCAGAACCTTCACAAAAAATATTTCCTCCAGTTGCATCCATATTTATACTGAAATCTAAAAAATAAAAATTATATCATTCTCAACAAGTCATAGAATTAAATAAAAGAAGAATGGACTCTATTTGCAGTGTAATAGCGGGGAAAATTAGTATAATGTAAAATTACCAAAATAGCCCCCGATGAGCGGCAAATTACCGAAATGCCCCCGGGGGTTCATTATCACCGTAACGCCCCAAATCAGCTTCGAAAGCACCTTTCAGGTGCTTTGCTTACATTTCTGGACGAAGCAGTCATTTGAAAAACTGAAAGGGGCAAAGTAACGAAAATACCCCTCTCGGGAATGCGAATTACCAAAATGCCCCCTGCCATCAGAAAAGCTTCATAGTTTTTCAGTCATCGCCCCAACAAGCTTTATCTAATTCACAACTTTAAAGTATAACTTTTTGGATGTCTCACACCCTTTCCTGAACTAAAAGTGGTTCGGGAAATTCGTGTAATGTAAAATTAGGAAAATAGAACCCGATGAGCGGCAAATTACCGAAATGGCCCGGGGTTCATTAGGACCCCAACGCCCCGCGAAACGGCTTCAAATCAGCCTTCGCTAGGGTGTGCTTACATTTACTGACAGTATTGACGCTCGAAAAAGTTGACAGCGTGAAATTACGAAAATACCCCTATCGGGCGGCGAATTACCAAAATGCCCCTGGCATCGGAAAAAATCTCAAAAGTGATTTAAGACGCTATTCTAAGGTTGCTGAGTTCATCCTTGGTCTAAAAAGCATTTTAGGGATTTTTTGTCAAAAAATCCCGAACCGGTGTCCGGATCGAGCGCTTAAAAGATAATTCGGGGCAAGAAATTGCTACCGGCTTCGGAATGGCCCGGATTCCTGGGGAATGGCACTTCCCAGCCTTCGCTAGGGTGTGCTTACATTTACGGACAGTATTGACGCTCGAAAAAGTTGACAGCGTGAAATTACGAAAATACCCCTCTCGGGCGGCGAATTACCAAAATGCCCCTGGCATCGGGAAAAATCTCAAAAGTGATTTAAGACGCTATTCTAAGGTTGCTGAGTTCATCCTTGGTCTAAAAAGCATTTTAGGGATTTTTTGTCAAAAAATCCCGAACCGGTGTCCGGATCGAGCGCTTAAAAGCCCGTTCGTCAAAAAGTTGCAACCGGCTTCGGAATGGCCCGGATTCCTGGGGAATGGAACTTCCCCGCCTTCGCTAGGGTGTGCTTACATTTATGGAGTAAGCATCCCATGTCAAAAAAGTTGAAAGGGGCAAAATTACGAAAATACCCCTATCGGGCGGCGAATAACCGAAATGCCCCCTGGCATCGAAAAAAATCTCAAACGTGCTTTAAGACGCTATTCGAAGGCTGGTGAGTGCATCCTTGATCTAAAAAGCATTTTAGGGATTTTTCGTCAAAAAATCCCGAACCGGTGTCCGGATCGAACGCTTAAAAGCCCGTTCGGCAAAAAATTGCTACCGGCTTCGGAATGGCCCGAATTCATGGGGAATGGAACTTTCCAACATCCTAGGGCTCTCAAAAAAATTTCGCGCGAAACCGCGCTAGCTTGATATTTTAAATTACACTGCGAAGTTACAAGGTTGCGCGTATCAGTTAACCCCTTTCCAGTATTTAGAAAAATCTGAAATTTTTACCTGATACATATATTTTAAAAATAACTAGGGTCTCTTTTCTGCACTTTGGTAAAATCTAGCTCTAGCTATTTTTTATAAATTCGTGAAAAATCATAATTTTGACGCCCTAAAAAATCGCTATTACCGAATCTTTTGAATGTAATACCCCGATTTGTAAAAACGTAATTTTGACGCCCTAAACACGAATTTTAGACTATGGTAAGAACAATTTAAGCGTAACAACAATTTAAATTAACATTGAATTATAAGAAAATTCAAAATACTTACTTGTTTGGACTTGAAAAAAATGACGAAGAAATCCACCGATCTTCTTCTAGCGGTTATCCACCGATCTTCTAGCGTAAATTTTTTTGACGAAAAAAAATTGTGGAGATTATGTAGGTGAGATAGGGAGAATGATGAGAGCGTAAGAAATAATTCGGGGGAAGAGGGTTTTTATAGACAGAAAAGTGAGCCGTGGGAGGGGGGCAACTGATGTGTGCCATGTGTCGGGGGGGGTGGGGGTCTAGGAAAAAAAAATGACAAGTGGGGAGGGGGGTGGGGGCTAGGGGGGGAAAATGGACAAGTGGGGAGGGGGAAGAGGGGTGGGGGCCAAGGGAGGGGGTTACTGCCGAATATTATAAGTGAGAGGGGCTGCTGGGGGAATCTGCCGAAGGGGGGGGGGGTGGGGGCCAAGGGAGGGGGTGGGGACACGTGGGGGGGAGGCAAAAAAAAAATTAAATGGACTGAATGGGCCCAATCTCGTGACTTTCGCGATTGGGCCAATGATTGGCTTTGGGCCAATCGCCCGAAAGTCAGGCGATTGGGCCAAAGCCAATCATTGGCCCTTTTCGCCATAAATGGCCCAGTCCAGCCGTCCTGTTTTTTGGATGCAATCGCATGACTGTCAAGCGATTGGGTGGGAAAAATTTTTTTTCCCACCGGTGGGTGTGTATCGAACCCCTGTATATATATATATATATATATATATATATATATATATATATATATATATATATATATATATGAATATTACATATAATGAAATAAAAGGATAAAAATTAGATTTGTCAAATTTTGAAAATTGGACATGCCTAAAGATGAAATTTAAAATTGAATAACAAGAAAATTTAAAAAAAAAAAAATTTAAAAAGGGCCCGGGCCGGCCCAAGCCCGGCCCTAGAAATTGGGCCTGGACTGGGCCTAGCATTTCTCCTCAGTCGGCCTGGCTCGGCCTCGCTTCAAGCCCGATGGGCTCGGGCCGGGCGGCCCAAGCCCGGCCCGTTTGACATCTCTAGATAAGAGGTACTCAACTGTCGTCATGCACCTAAAGACATAACTCGAAGCCGAAGCCAACGACGTGGACAACCATGTTAATCCATGTTGGAACACCATATAGAGATTTAGTGGGGGAAAATAAGTGAAGGTAAGGCTAGAAGACAACCTCAGACACCATAAATGACCATTGGGTCAAAGCACAGTGACTTGCCTTGCCCTGAAGAATGGATCATGTCAAAAGGGGAGATATATGTACGTCAAGGCCATATAATTTTGACAGGCTCTGGCATCACACTAATGGCTTGTCAAGAATTTAGAAGATACCCTTGTGGCTCTATATCCTCAAGAAGATCGTTTACCTTAAGGTAACCCTTAGTTGGGAGGAAGTCCAAGGGGTGTCTAATTATAATTCAACGAGAATTAAAAATCCCGTAGCAGCAACCCCCAACTTGGATGAATAAGATGCCTTTGCACGTGTATTTGAGATAAATCAAACGGCACAAGAATGGGGCTAACTAAGGCTCGCTTAAGGTGGGAGTGTCACTTGACAACCCACCGCATGGTCGACCTTGTGAGTTTTCTTCAACCAAGATTGGAAAGTTTATCCTGGTGGGAGATGTGCCACGATAAAAGGGAGAAAGAGATTACAGTACCATACGACATAGAGAGTCTAATCCACACGTTAAAACAACTTCAGACTTAAGGCGTCTCATCATTTTTTTGGAGTTAAGAATACATTTAATGTATGTTAAAGGTAGATATAGGACACAAAAATAATGCATGACAAAAGTAAATCTCCCGAACTACCAGGCATGGTCTACACCATGGCGAGCGCAATTGTGCAGTTGGAATGATGGTTTCTGCTAATGTGATGGCTTAACCAAATTAGTAGCATATTTTGAGGCGATCTTCACCAGCTATACGTAGTACTCATAAATTGGATGGCTTCGAAAGCAATTTTAATTTCAAAAAAATCAAAAAGTTGTTATCGTCCTTTTTTTTTAGTCCTACATTCTTCTGCTTCTTCTTCACCTAAACCGTCGCCCACCACCACTGGGATTAACACCCACAGCCAATTCGTCATGACTTCCTAACCTAATCACCACCACCTCAATTTTTTTTGACGAATATCACAGCTTGCTTACCCCTTATTATTAGCACTTCAGCCAACCCTGCCGAATATCTCTCGGTACCATCTACATCAACAAAATCAACATCACCATCTACAACACCAGAAGATATAGACAAACTTATAATCCTTCTGAAACGAGATATAGAAAGACCGATCAAGTTGTATCAATAAATAACAGACATATGCTACCTCTTCATAGATCTCAAGAATACACACAAAAACACATACAACTTTAAATATATTTGAATAAGAAGAATGCATTATCACTTACCATTACCGCTTCGACCAAACCCCAAACACCTCTTGTCACCACCAATGGGCAACCTGAGAACTTTAGAAGCATGTTTGGTAATTGAACTGATTGAGTTAAGTGTTTCAATTTATACCTTAAGAAATAAAAGTCACACCATGCTATAAACCATATAGATTATATGTGATTTACCCTTTCTTCGATTAATGAGGCTAAATTACAAATAACCCCCAAATGTTTACATCGTCATCTCATTTAAGACGTTGGAGTTCCAATTGTGTCACATAACACCCTAACATCTTCAATCCTCTCCAATTGAACCCAAAATTGTCTTGTTATTAAAGAAGGTGGATGGTCATCCACATGGAGGGAAAAACCTGTTAATCTCTTTCTTCTTCATATTATCTCACTTTGTCTTTGTATATTCTCACTCTTCCCCTCCTTTGATTGTCACAGCCATTGCGACCACCTTCACTTATGCTCAACATTCAAACCGCCACCACCTACACTACTCCATCGTTAAACCGATGTCACCACCTTTAAGTGCACGACCAACACTATTATCAAACTCACTACCACCACCATCTCATATATATACCAAACCACCTTGACGTCTAAAGTTTCCTCCACAGCTTACCGCAACCACCTCCACTACCATTAACTTCCAGATCTACTCCATCCGTCATTGTGCACCAGATCAAACCAAATATGGCCATTGTGCACCTGAGTGGTGGTGGTTGGATGAGGTTTTGTTTGTGGTAGGTCTGAGTGGTGGTATTGGATGGTGGTAGGAGGACGGGGTGGGTTAGTGGACGGCTGGTATTGATGGGGCTGAGTTATGTTATTGGATGGGGCAGTGGATCGACGATAGGTTGATGGACGATTGACGTAGACAAGACTGGGCTATAGGTGTTGGACGGAACGGCGGACGGGGCTGATGTGATGGTGGGTAGACGGGGATAGATTAATGGACGAGTTGTGGTGGTGGCGATGGCGACTATGGGTTGATGGGGTTAGGCTATGGGTGTTGGACGAGGCTGCGACCGAGCCTGGGTTGGTGCTGGGTGGACGGGGTAGGGTTGGTGGAGGCACTTTGGTGGTGGTGGCGGCAGCTATGGGTTGATGGGGTTGGCTTTTGGGTGGTGGATAGGGCTCGGCTGGTTGTTGGTGGACGCGTTATGGTGGTGTTGGCGACTGTGTGCTTAATAGGGTTGTGTTACTTGTGGTTGTGGTTGGGATTGGAGGGTGAAGAAGAAGACATAAGTTGACACGTTTGTCCCTCCAAAACAATCACATGAAAGGGACAGAGAATTTTTCAACCAAGAGACGCTTTTGGGTCCAATCGCAATGTTTTATAAACATCGCGATTTTATGTGACACGATTGGAACTCTTAGATATTAAGTGACTAAACAATGTAAACCTTAAGGAGTTATTTGCATTTCAGCCAATTAGTAGATTCACTAGCTAGCAATAATCCTAAATAAGGCTTACAACGATGATTTGACACCATGCTTTCCCTTACTAATCTGTTGTCATAGACTTCTATGACCAGCCTGGAATTGCATAAAGTCGCAAATATCAGTTGCAGTATTATAACCAACACAACAATGAAAACTCCTCCACTTGTTTGTTGGTCCCTCCATCACCGTAGAAAGAATCTGGTACTTTTAGTATGATGAAGTTAGAGAAGATTCTGATAGAGATTAATACCTTAAAATAACCATCGTATTGTACGACAGCATAATATCTAATCACCACTAATAGTTGACAAAGAGAGAGAGAGAGAGAGATTATCAGGACATACAAATCCACTCGAGAAGTTAGTGGCAATCCCAATTCGTCCACCTATTTAAGTACTCTCTGCTACTTTAATTTCCACTTAAAGCAGGATAAAGCAAAACACTTTCTTAAACAACAATAAGGCTTTAAAGAACACCACATATGGGGGGGAGTCAACATCCTTTGGAATGCTAGCCAGGAAATGCATTACGTGTTCCACCATTTTGGTTTTCAAGTTCAAAAAGGATGGAGTTAGAAAGCATGCATGCAGCTCCCTCTCGAATGCATTTTGGTGCGAAAGTATTAGTTTTATGAAAAATGACTACGTAAAGTTATCTTTTACACTTAATTTGGCCAGCTCAAAGCCTATCCCCTTTTTCTAAAGCTGAACTAATTGCTCAGTTATTCGGAATCTATGGTGTGCAGTTTTCCCCCTTTTCACGAACTTTGATCCTTTGGTAAAGTTGTTCCACCGTTATCGTTTCGCTAACTCTAATTAAGGTCATAATACGAAAGAAGCAGCCTCTATATAAAACTACCTCAGAGGCTCATATGCTGAGGTGGTCCTGGCCTTGTTTTCATATAAATTTGTATGTCTATCCATGCTTGCTTTAGATTAAGAAAAAGAGGTGGTCCTGTTTTTCATTTCTATGTTTCTCCTTTTTGCCTCGTTTCCATAAAAATTTGTACGTCTATCCGTGCTTAAGATTATGAAAAAGGAGTGGTCCTGTTTTGATTTCTATATGTTCCTCCTTTTTGCCTCGTTTTCATAAAAATTTGTGTGTCTATCCATGCTTAAGATTAGAAAAAAAGACTAAAACAAAACAAAAGTAGCTATACTTCCTGCTAAGGCCTACATGATAACTTGTCGATGCAGAGGCCTACCTACACGATAACTTGTCCATGTAGAGATGCATAACGTAGTATTGATAGCTTACAACTTCTTGGATAAAGTAGAGCGTAGTTACCAGTGCGTACGTTCGGGACATAACTTTTGACCCACAAGGAGTTACGGGATCCGTCAGTTGTCAAGACGATAATCTCGAGTAGCTCTACACCGCCCATTGATGCTATGCTGTTTAGACCACCATGGACTACTAAAAGAGGTTTAAGCACTTCTTAGATTTATGCAAGAAAACTTTTCTTGTTTGGCAGTTTTGATTTTAATGCGAATTTCACTGTTTCATTCTGTCTTTAAGAGTCTAGAATATTCTAGTAGCTAACAACTTTGTTGCCAAATAAACTTTTAACTTCAAATTTTTACTTATATTTGTTTGATATGCCTTGACCTTCAAGGATTAGGGTTTCTTTTCCTATGTAAAGGGTTGTAGCTCTCTTGAGCAAAATTAGCTTTGATCAATAAAATTCTTTTCCCTTTGAAAATTCTTTTCGGTTTCCGGTGTGCTTTATCATCGATCTTGTTGAATGAAGGTTGTTGACACTGTCCAGCTACACCAATATCTAGTAATAGCGCTCAACTCATGCAATATCAAGTCTAAATGCATCGCACATGCATTATTTTTGGGAAAGCGATGTAAAAAAAACAACGAGAGCATATATTGTAACCATTCAAAGTTAACGTTTATTTTTACAAAAATCCTTTCAACTTTGACGCTAGAATTACCGTCCTGTCAAAACATCTTCCCCGACGTTGGTAACACATGTTCAATTTAGTGTAATATTGACCAACTTTTTTGGCTCATAGTTATCGATAGTTCATCTACTTTTGTTTTTCGCAACTCCATTGTTTATCTTTCATAACCAAAGTATTAGGTTATGTAATATAGCTTTGAATTGATGTACATCCCACTCTTATATACTTTGAAAAGGATTCAGCCTGTACTATCCACTCGACTCCAATGGGTGGTGTTTGGCAGCAATTATACAGAGTTTGAAGTACAAAAAGGGTGGCTCTTACTTCCATGACGCGGATTGCAAATCTAGCAGCAACACCAAAAAGGGCACCTTCTCTACGTGCACCTTACGGGAGAATTCCACTTGGAGCCAATCCATCTCGTGCGCGCCAACAGGATTCCCCCTCGGCCCGTCTGTCGACACGTGGCACACGTCACTGCCCATCATGGTTGAGGTATATAACCTTTTCATTTTCAACGTGAACAGCTGCTCAGAGAAGGCATAAAGAGAAAGGGGGTCCTAATTTGTACGGAACGAAAGAAGAAAGAAGAAAGAAGGCAAAAAGCCAGAGTCATACAAAAAGGTTGCGAGGGTACGCAATAGCCACGTGATGTTGGTCTGCTTTTCTGGCCCCTTTCTTAAAATTTGACGGTAAAATATGTCCCGAGTTGATAAGGTCCCGTACGCTTACCATATTTGTTTTCTGTTTTCATTTTCTGTTTTCATTTTCATGATTTTCATATTCAGTTTGAAAACATATTCCTGTACTTTTATCATTTTCACAAAAAAAAATTTAGCTATTTTTTCTTATATTGGGTTAAGTTTGAGTGAAAAACAGCTGAAAAGGTGTTTTCAGTTTTTTGTTACTATTTGAGTAATTTTATCCAAAACGAAAACAGAAAATGATAAAAGTACGCAAAAAAAGAATCTTTTTCATCATCATTGCTAAAAACAGAAAACGGATATAGTAAACGTACGGAGCCTAAGTTTCGACAAAATTCGTGGTCTTTAGTTTTAAAGACCGGATTCCCACCTACCCTTGTTCCATTTTGGGTACCAAAGCAAGGAGATTATTTCTTTGGTTAATAGAAGGGTACAAACATTAGATAAATCCAAAAAATAAAAAAGAAAAGGAAACTATGCAAGAGATTTGGACTTGGAAAATGCAACATTGACCCGATATGATAGCTTTACTCGCACTAGAATGTCCAGGATATATACTCACTTGTAAGAACTATCCTAATTAAGTGACTTAATATAATGGTTTGTCAAAAATCGGTTGGGTTGTTACTCGATCTAACAAGACATGCATATAAGTTCATCTGACCGCGAGTGATTGATACAAAGGAGATAATTGTACATGTTAGTTTGCACCTTTGTTAAGGTGCAAGACAAGAATGGATGAAAGTGATAGAGCCTATCTCCGAGGACATGTTAGTTTGCACCTAAGCTTGTACTCCTTGCATTAATACTTGAGTGAAGTTTCACTTTATTTTAGTGTTTGCTTCAGGAACAACGCACACAAGAGGTAACCTTAAGACATGTGTAACTAAGGGACAAAGTACATGTGACGTGACATGAGGCCCAGACTTTTATCTACTTCCAAAGAAGATGAGTAGAGTAGTAACATAGATGGGCTAATTTGGACCACCTGAGTTTGCTTAACTAGGACCAGGCAATTCGGTCCCCACTGCATCTGTTCCAACTACAAAGCTAACACTTTGAACGATAGAGAAGAGGGCTACTGTAGACTGTCAAGGCAGAATTGACTTCTACGAGCATGGTTAAGGCAGAATTGACTTGCGCCGATTGGGTTATTAGAAAAGCACCAGTAAGGCAACTTCCGTCCAGTTTGGTGAACCACATCTTAAAGAGGTTGTCAAACATTGCAACTCAACCGTTTTCGAGCGTCACGAACTGATATATTAGTGAATAGTGATGTGAGATGAGATCCTTGAATGGCCAAAAATAGTAGACAATCATTGAATTGAGTAATAGACCTATGTATCAGTCTTCAAAGCATCTAAATTCTCGCAATTGTATAACCCAGATACTGTATGTTGTGGGGTTAATCCACTAAACTTATATCAATTTACTGATTACACCCCCCCAACAAAGAAAGTCGTATTTTCTTACCTAAATGTGTGGCAAAAGTTTGGAAGTGTTTGCTAGTAAAGCGTTTTGGCACGTGCTCCTCCTAGGATGCATTTGTGTAACATCATACACGGGCATGCCAGGTCTTTCGAAATCGCATCTAAACACAATCTACAAAAACATTAAACGGTTTGGCATTTGGGATTTTATCCTCAAAGTTCCTTTGAGTTAATACTTTATGACTTTTTCAGTGTTATTTAAATTACAACTACTCTTACATAATTTGCTCCTACTCCTAATCAAATCACGTATATATATAAATACATTGAACATAGACAATTAACCTTCATCGTGTTTGCAATAATCAACTCTTATTCGATGATAACACTTTGAGATTGTAAAAGCTTTAGTTCAAATATTGGATACATTTTGGTGACTGTTTAAGTGAGTTAAATAGTTGATTTGATGTAGCTACAACAAACTAGATTTATTACCCAGGGTAAACAAAGGAGTGCTATTGCTAACTAAGAGCTAGTTTGTGTGTAGTGGTAAAGAGGAGTAATTGATATAACATTTACGGCTTAAACAGTTGGGCTTACAATCATTTAACCTCAAGTCGATCCAATCTGGAGCTGTCACGCGTCTCAGTAGCCTATTTTTCCCTTATTCTCACGTTAAGCTTCTTTGACTTGATCTGACCTTATCATGTGTTAAGACTGGATAGGGCCTTGTTTTACATTTTGTCCAAACTTTCACCCAGCCTTTGCCACGCATTTTACATCTCTTTCTACAGTGATACGTTGCATAGTTAAAACTTTACGACCTGTTAACACAAGTCGTGTGCCCTTCCTTTGCTTAGAACTGGCCCCACGTGTTATTTAGCCATTGTTGACAATGATTTGATAGTTTGACAAACAATCACCGACTTGTTCTAGGATGAATCAGCCTTAACATAAAACTTGTCCTTATGCCGATTCCTAAGTCCTTACTGACAAGGCATATTAAAACCTTAGGGCAAATCAGCCTTGCTAGGCGGAAGCGTTGCATTTTTACTTGGTTCAAACATGGGGGTAATGAAGTGATTTTTTCTATTAATGTTGAAGGGCATTTTTGTCAGGTCACTTACTTCTGGAGTATAAAAGTGCAACACAAAAGTTAAGGAATAAATTTGCAAAATAATCTACGTATTCCTAAAAAAGCTAGCAAACACACACACCCTCGTATAGAAAATCGCTCATATAGCCCGTCACCCACTCAAGCAATCAGATATACATACAAAGAGAAAATAATGCACACACACACATACATGTACACCATATATGTTTACACATACATTATATATATATATATATATATATATATATATATATATATATATATGGGAGCTGATCCATTGCTAGCGCTAGCAGAGTTGCTAGCGCTGTTTTGCCGTCCGCTACATAATGTAGCGGACGATAATTTACGTCCGCTACATTATGTAGCGGACCTGCTAGCGCTAGCAATGGATCACGACCCTATATATATATATATATATATATATATATAGGATCGTGATCAATTGCTAGCGCTGTTTGGCCGTCCGCTACATAATGTAGCGAACGATAATTGATCGTCCGCTACATTATGTAGCGGACGGTACTAGCGCTAGCAATGGATCACGATCCATATATATATATATATATATATATGTGTGTGTGTGTGTGTGTGTGTGTGTGTGTGCGCGCGCGCGCGGGGGGGGGGGGGAGGGCAATTGAAACTCTAAATTTGTTTGTGAAGTTTGAATATAGATTGAGGTGTGAAAATCGGGCTTTTACTCCATAAGATTCCCATGATTGTTTAGAATACTTAGAATTACATATGTTGACAAGTTTCCTTTTGTGATGGTAGTTTTGTGCTAGTGGTGGTGGGTCATGTATCAAATCCTAATTATTGAGGAAGCGTTTTATAAATTCTAACTATTGAGGGAGCTTTTTGCTAATCTTAAATGTTGAGGGAGCGTTTTGCAAACCCTAAACATTGAATTAAGACCATTTGACCAAAATACCCTCACTAAATTAAGAGAGTTTTTTGGGCTGTTAATCTGCAAAGATTGACATATGTTAAGTAGTTTCTGCCAATCAACCCAATCTTTAATTAGCATATTTTCCTGGGGAAGTTATCGGATATATAAACAAATAGTCTATTGAAAACTTCCGAGATAGTTTTGTAATAGGCTTAACATGCATGGGCAGAGCTAAGTTCAGAGGTAAACAGTTCCGACTTCTATGATTTGTTAGTAAAGAAGTTATCGCGGTCATGAATTATGATCAAGGCCAAAATCAGGGACTCTTGTTCTAGTTCGACCTAAAATGGATTGAACGAAGAAAGTGATCAAGTCTAGTTTGTTAATTCTCATGCTTACACATATAGCCTTGACTCGAGGCTAGCTCGAGTATTTAAGTGAATATGTTCAATTTATTATGTCATAGAGTAGAATGGAATAAATTTAACACGTTTAAGTTCGACTTGATTATTTCACTACTCAATTTACAATGAACCACCAACTGAAAATCTTAAGTTGAGATTGTTTTCTTGCTTACCAACCGTTCTAAAACAAATCGACACATCCCTTAAACCTAGGTGTTCATGGATCAAGAGAAAAACCATGAGCACGTAACAAAGTTTTGATGTCTAATACCATGATTCCAATCTGTTAGGACAAAAGAATGTGCCACGTGGTTCCTTTTCAGTCATGGGGATGCAAAGCCAGCTTTGATGGCTGAATTCCTGGTTGGAGCCCATGGGTTGACAAGACAACGACCTTGTCTCCTAAAAGAATCATTTAGGTCAAGGTGTGCAATCAAGAGCTTACCTACCCAAATAAAATAAAGACAAATTTGAAAACTAAGGAATATGGCTTAATTGCACGAAGGCCCTTGTACTTCGAACCATATTACTAGTAAGTCGCATCATCCTGACCTTCTTACACTAATTTAAAGCTTAGTTAGTTGATTCGGTGCGTAATACACGTATTATACATGTATGTCTGTCCCTACGTTATCACCCTCCGTATGACTTTGCAAAAACCAACATAGCGATACGAACTCCCTCTCTCGATCTACACAAACTTCTTCGCATTATTCTTGAGAGCAGAATGCCGAAGAAACCAAAAGTTCATATCAGCATTAACCCTGTTGCAATTTGAGACGCTATCAAATTTAACATAATTTTACCGCCAATAGGAAAATCAAATTCTTATAACTACTGGCATCAGCCTCTGATGTTGTCAGAATTGGATTGATCATAATGTTGTTATCTTTTAAATTCAAGAAAGTTTAAGTTCATCTTTTCAATATACTCCAAAAGCGGATAGAATGTAAAAAGGGACAATCTTTTCAATATACTCATATAAGGACTAATAACACTCTTATTTAGTAGAATTGCGCGCTAATTAAGTTTATACGAAAATATGTAATGAATGGATATTCAATAACCTCTACGGGATGGGATGCGGAATGCACGGGAAAAACATATGCCAACATCTGTATTAACAAATGAGAAAGAAACAGTCTTGTCGAAATACATACAAATCGTGTGGAAGATCCACTGGATTATTAGGTGGCGTACATGTAAGACCAAAAGTATAATAATATGTAGTGTTTGGCTGATGACAGCTACATAAAACCAATACCTGTGTAAACAAAGACATAAGTTAAGGTATCACTATTGGCCTCAAACAACCTTAAAACGCACTGTGACAATGACTAAGGTTTTAGCAAAATTGCTTGATTTGCCGAAACAGGATCTGTGCTGCCAAAGCCTCGTACACAACAGTGACAACTACTGCGGTACAAATCATTAGGCCCGTTTGGTACTCTTTTAGCTTTGGATTTCATATTTGTTTTCTTTTTCTTTTTCTTTTTCTTTTTGGCTACTACTCATTTCTTTTTGCGTAAACGCTTCCCATTTTTTTTTCCTTATTATTGATAAATTTCAAAAAAGTTGTATCAGTTTTTTTAATTCTGAATATTGTTTTTTTTAAGAACACTAGATTCAAAATTATTCGCCGACTCCTACCAAATACATAATCAAAATTCACCCTACTTAGTTTGACACGTAAAATGTGTTTGACAATTACATTATATCAACAAATAGGATTTCCTCTTCTTTGAAATGGTAACTAATATATAAACAAATGCTACTATTTACGTCTCTAGGTTTTTGTAAGAAAGGACCTTTTAATTCAAAAACAAAGAAGACGATCAAAACAATTAAAAAACAATATTGAGGCAAAGAATTAAATCAAAGAGAGATACTATCTTGACAAGATAGGTTGTACAACTGAAAATATGAGTTGTAGGGCTTGGGAGATAACCTCGCCAAGAAGCCACTGTCCATCTATGTTATCCTAATTACACAAGATGTCCTATCAGAATCAGAATTATGAATTAGCAACTCGAGGTTGTGGTTGAAGGCATCAATGGCATCCACGGGTATTACTAAATTCGGGTTGACATTCCTAGATAAACATTAAGAACTTCCATTACCAAAAACAATAATTATTATCGCCATTTGCAAATTTCTTCTTTCACATTCACATAAATAAATGGATCTGAAGCAGGTGACACGCGTATGAGTTGCCTCATTTGCAAGTAGACAAGTGGAAAGTGTTCGTACATGCAGGATTGTCAAGTGATTGGACGGTTCAAAGTAGATCTTGTGGCATCTCACTCATGCCATGTTTTGTGTACAACTGTATCTTACTTGGCATCGATGTTACTCTAGCTAAACATAATATTTTTGCACTATTTTTCTTCTTGATTTTGGGTAAAAATTAATATTATTAATATATAAGTCGTACAAGATAGATTACCTAAAAAGGAAAAGTAATAAGTTACTGCTAAACCACAATGTAACCCAAGGTAACGAGTGATACATAATTAAGCCTCATTGAATATCAAAAAATGGCTAAAAAATTAATAGATTTATCGTCAAGGAACCTCCATCGAATGCTACCATGCATAGGAGATAAGTGCAACATTTACCCGAACCAAAATATTAACTATACACAAGAAACAAAAACACTGCCCCGAAGGTTTGCCAACAACACACAATATTAATGCATCAATTCTAGGTGCCCTAAAAGAAAACTACAAATTTAGTACAAGGCAATCACGGCAACAACACGACAACGACACAGCTGCCCGCACATCACCAACAATTGTCATCCCACCATGCCACGTGCCCAAGTAGCCCCCTGTTATGTGCCACCATGATCGTCACCACACCACCTGCTTCAGCCAGGCACCAACACACTACTGGCCACCGCACAACTGTCAACCTCAACCTACCCCACCACAGGACATCAACATCCACCAGAACAACTGTCGACCACACTCACCGCCGATCACCAACCCATAAACCACAGCCTCACATACTATCCCCCACGCGCAATAACCATCAAATCCGACCAATTTATCCCCACTCAGGTGGCACAAGAGACTCCTTATTACACCCAAGAAACCCACAAGGAAACTAGACCGAAAGAGAGAGGATGGGGACCATATGGGGGAGAGAAGGGGGAAAGAAGGAAGACGGGTCCCTAGCAAGAGAAATCCTCACTTGACCACCTTATCTATCACCACCATGAGCCACCATAAACGTCCCAGTCACCCAGAGCCTGTCCACCACGAACCACCACAAACCAGACCATCATCAGAGGAGGGAATACTAACCCAACCAAAAACACCAACCCATATAGGAGACGAGCACTACTTTCCTTAAGCGCGAAAAGATGGAGGATGAACGAAGCTCAAGCCTAGTATCAAAGCCCAACCATGGCCTCCCAAGAGCTTCTAATAAACCTTAAATCAATAACATAATATACTTATATGAATAAGCAAAGAACCATCACATGCGGGGAGACCGGAAATGATGGAAGCCATACTGTGAAAGTTCGAGTCTAGAGTGAGGACATAGAAGAAAGCATGGTCGGGTAGAGAACTTTGTTGTATTATGGCATACTTTCGTCCCATTGAGTAACACACTTTCGTCCCATTTAGTAAAATGATTATCCAAATCTTAGCTATTAAGCATGTCCACAAACGAATTCATCTATAGACTTCCTATCTTTTCTTTTTCATAGAAATCCCTTGAATGAGTCTAAAAAACTCTCTAAGTGCATATTAAAGCCACCAATCACATAGGCACATGATAAGGCAAAACTTGGCAATAAACCACATTGCTGCCAAAGGTAGCAAACTGACCTTAAAAGTCACCATTTGTCTCAATTTATAATTCAAAAAATCCAAATATTATACTTAATGTTATTTTGACCCTCCACCTTCACCGCCACACATTACACCACCGCAACTGACCACCACCACCATCACCTTTGTCACACACCACCATCGTAGTCATCACCAAACACCACCCCCATGATCTACCACTATCACGACCTTCACTAGTAACCCACCACCATAAGCTTCATCAAACCCACCATCACTACTGCAGCCCACCACCCTCACATCTTCCTCCATGCAAATGCACACACACGGCGACCACCGTCACCTCCGCAACAACACATAGAACACAAACAAACTCATGCGACTACACGAGAATGCCCTCAGACGCAAACACGCGAGCGCGCGTGCACACACACACGCACGTTGTCGTGGCCATCGTGACCGACCTCCATGCGATGCTCATCCGTCAGATCTGCACCACCATGCTATTGCCCATCTTCATCTCCATCTCTCCTCTTTTGGTGGTGACAAAACTAAAGGGCTGGTGTTGACAAAACTAAAGGGGCTGACAACAAATTAATGTATTATCTAGTGGAAAGGAGCAGATTCCTACGAAAGATGATGCAGGTCGGTGGCGGTGTTGATGGGATTGAGGGGTGCAACCATAAATTTTCATGCTTAGGGGTTTATAACGTAAATGTCTCCTTTAAAACTAATATAAGAAATTGATACATGTCATTGTTTAGGCTATTTTGTTTCCTTCGGCGACGACATTGTTTGTTGCCAAGCTTTTCTCACTTAATAATAAAGCAATTTAGTTCAAAGATTGTCATTTTGGTAATTGCACTATCTACCACATGATTATATTACAACCCATGTGTATAAATAATTGTTTGTTTGTATATCTATCTAGATTTACTTTTAAATTTCTATTACAGTGGTTAAATCTTCGAGGTCCACAACATGGTACAAATAGCTTGTAGAAGTCTCAAATTTTGGAAGCACTCTATCCAAACTGTATCTTAGGTCCTGTTTGAAAATCATTTGGTTTTCAATTTTTTCTCTATCTTTTGTAAACTAGAGGAAAAAAAACGCGTTTGTCACACCGTTTTTTTTTTCTTCTTCTTCAGTTTTGAAAACTAGTTTTTAAAACATGGCTGTTTTTGAAAACTCCCATTTTAGAGTTTTGGGTTTCTAGTTTTGATTTTTATTTTGAGACCCCCCCCCCCCTAACACACTGCCCGCCACCGCCACCGCCACGCCCCACCACCGCCACTGCCACAGCAACTACCACCAAAGAAAAAACTCAAAATAAAAACTTGGTAATCAAACACCCAAAAGAAAAAACTCAAAATAAAAATTGAGTAATCAAACACCCATTTGTTTTTCTAAAAAATAAAAATTAAACTGATTTTAATTTTTATCTTTTTTTAAATAAAAAATCAAAACTGAAAGTGATTTCAAACAAACCTTTAGTTTTAAGGTAATTTCAATAACTCTACCCTGTTCACAATTACAACCATAAAAAGCATAAAAGAAGTGGTATCCCAACTACCTTCCATGAATGTTGGGGGACAAAGTACCAACATTCCCAAAAGTGATAGATCAATACTACTGTAAAAAGTAATGATACCCAAAAGTCCCATAGCAACCGAATTGTTTTACCAAGTATAGGTAAACTCTTATATATCATAAATAGTTTGACGGTTACTGCAAGTTTGCCAGTGGCCCTTCAGAACTCCATCTTTTGTAGTGAAAGATGAAAAAAAAAAGCGAAAATGAGTGCTCTTCAGACTTGGATCAACAAAAAAAGTGTGTGGGGGGTGGGGGGGATTGTGGGGTGGGGTTGTGGGAGAGATTATAAAGTATTTTGCAGAAAAAACAAATACCAGCATGAAAGCTATATTTGATTGGTCGTTGCCGCGTCGGTCCCATTACACTTGTATCTTTGGCCTTCCTTCTCTCTTGTTTTGGGGGGGGGGGGGGGGGGTCGTGGGAGAGATTAAAAAGTATTTTGCAGAAAAACCAAATACCAGCATGAAAGCTATATTTGATTTGTCATTGCCGTGCAGTTCCCATTACACTTGTATCTTTGGCCGTCTTTCTCTCTTGTTTCTCTCTCTTTCCCCTCTTACTCTGCTTGAAATTGTACCGACATGGCTCCTGGCAAATGGGGTTTCTCTCCTTGAGCCGAGGAATTGACACTGCTTCTTCTACTGGGTATATCCGTACACTTCCCTTTTCTTATTGTGAGCGTTCACACTGCTTAGTGGTCATGTCTGCATGCTTAAAAGTTAACTGTGTATATCATTTAGCCCAGCCCATCTTCCTTCTATTTGCTTTTTATTTAAGTTTTATATTTTTTGTGTGTGTGTGTGTTTTTTTTTTCTTTCTTGCCTTTAATTTATAGTAAAATTTTGGTTTGTCTATGCATAAATTTCGTCTGGTTACTTCGAATTGATAATTTGGAGAAAGAGAGAAATCTTTTGGTCTGGTGTCTTTAAACTATGTTTAGTACTTCAATTTCATGCTTGTTCTACTTCTTGATGGCTGAGTTTATTGATTATGTTCCAACTATACTGCTCTTAAAGGGCTTTTTATGGGTTAATGACTGTTCGTTTCCCCTAATTTTTTGTGCTTTTGAGTTCTACTTGTTTTACTTCCTCAAAGTTTTAGATTGTACATTAAATTGATGAATTAGACATTAATAATGATGGGAAAACTGATTCTTGAAAATCTTTGTTGAAAATTATAAATTTTGGTTGAAAGTCTAATCTTATGATATGTAATTGCAGGAAATAAACTGTATACTAGACGAGAAGTTCAATTCATTTTGGAGGGTATATGATGACTATGCATTCTGGATTTCTGAAAGAACATGAAGGGACTGCACACAATCCCATTGGGCACGTGTCATCGGCTTGGGGGCCTTGGTGGAGTGGGCTCGGTTCTCAATCTGGTTATGGTGAATCTGCAGGCCACTTGAAGTCTTCATTTCTTGAGCATTCTTCTAGTGGAGACGGAGTCACTGTCGCTAAACATGTGGATGCTACCGAACTAGGGCTGGGAAAAGGAAATACACCTCAATTCACTATCTTTCCTGGTAAAATCTTTACTCATGCGTCGTTTATGTCATTTCGGCTGTCTTTCTATTACGGTGCATTGAAGAAATGTCGACGGAGAGAGTGGCACCCCTATCAGCGCTAGTTAAGTGTCCCAGACGACATGCAAGCTCATTGGGATAAGGCTGCCTCATCCCATTATAGCATTATCACGCTCTTTACTCCTTGATCATTTATGTCATGTTAGCGATACCGGATAATGGAGTTGGTCATATTGAGTTGCCCTTACCTGAAGTATAGTTGGGCCCCTTAGTGTTTTAAAAATATTTCGCATGTTAGAATCTGGTTTGTATGCAGGATAAGTTTTTGAGGTTAAGGGATCAGTATAATAACACTCCAAATGATCTTTTTGGTGCTGGTAGCCTAAGAGTCAAAGTCATCTGCACGGAGACCTAGAAACTGTTACTCGCGGGATGATAATTGAGACGTGAACTGAAAGGATGCAGTTATAGGGAAGGCAGATGCTTAGGGACAAGGTTTGTACAGAAAATAAGCGGTCAAGTAGGATAAAAACACATGTACTGTCTCTGTGGCTATATTGCATGTGAACAGAAAGGTTAGATCAAGTAGCAGCAAGATTAAAAAAGCACGCATCATTTTGCTATACTAAGTTGTCCTTCTCTTGTTTTATAGCGTGACTCGGTGTTTGTGAGCTGAAGTGGAATCCGTGATTATTTAATAGATCAAATTCTCCTAGAGATGAGGGTAGGGGGTTTGTAATGCACAAATAGCATTTGTTGCGGAGTTGTATAACTCTGAGGGGATGGCATTGTAGTTGTATATCAAGCACCTTTTATGAGAGAGACAGGTTAATGCTCTTATTTTTTGTCTCAAAAAGACCATGTCTGCTTTGGAGTTTCGTCGCCTTGTCCTGAATTTTTCTCTTGGGAGCTAGGTTTAATGCTGTACACCTTGTTTCATGATGTTGAAAAATTGTTAAATCATGAAAAATCGACGAATGGGAACAAAGTTTTGAACAGTGCCTCTATTAGCATAATTAGGGCGGTGGGAAGAGAATAAATGTATCAAATGCAACTACGTCTTGCGAATTGGGAATATCAACGGCAAGTAAAATTCAGTTGACCTCTGGACTACAGATTAAGATTTAATGACTGCAGAAGTTGTATCCTTAATCTTGGCTCACCATTTATTTTGCAAAAGGATTCCTTAATGGTAAAGGATTCGTGATACTACTTGCATATTATGGTGAGAACTATTGCAGAACATTGAAAATGGGTACTTTTGAGCTCCTGAGGGCTTGTCTTAAATCGTCCATTGTGTTTGGGAGGTTAGTCTAAACACGATTACTATAAATGGCTGGAAATTCAGCATAAGCCTATAGATGCCCCTGGTAAGGAAAATTGTTTTGTGTCAGGTCGGACCAGAGAATAACAGATCAAGAATATTTACCAAAACAAAAACTCGGGTAGAACAAGGATAATTTGGGCAAGAGTTAAAACGAGAACTTGTGCTTGGATAGGGGAGAATGGAAGAACAGAAGTTTTGCAGCGGACACAGTATTTGTAAAGACAAATGCAAGCGAGTAAAAGACAATAGGATGAATATGCAAAATTACTGCACAGTTTTATTTCATTATCAGGGTCAAAAACTGCCACCATTACTACAGCTGCTGTAGTACCTAAAAACTTTGAATAACTTAGGGGTGAAGGCTAAATAATGTAAAAGAGGTGTATGTAACTTATCTAATAAGGCGTGCTACACGTCACTACAGAGCACTTTTCCCCTTTGGAGTAGAATACTTGGTAAGTGTTGCCCTACCTTCCCGAATTCAGCAAGTCAGGTTCCCTTAGTGGTACTCTAGTAATAATGAACTGAACAAAGAACAGCTGTAGATTGCTTTGATGTTCCCTCTGGTATATTTCACGTTATGGAGGAAAATCCACTACAGGTTTTGAAGGGGAAAATCCATCTTTTTGATTGCAAAAAGAAGGGCTGTGAATTTTCAAATGTATGATTTATCAAGGCAATGTTAACTTCTACTTCTAAAAGACATACCACTATCATTATGTTTTGGCGGTATTTTTTTTTTTCCTTCTCTCTTTTGAAAGACAACCAATATCTAAACAGTAGATACCTATCTTGTATATTATTGACAACCTAAGTAGTATCTCATTCAGGGAATTGCAAAGTGTCGACCAACGGACCAAAACCTAGTGAACTCCAGACAACCTTTTCTATGCTATCTGCTCCACCGGAATATCGAGGTCGCTTTGAGCTAGGATTTGGCCAGCCTGTGGTAAGGCGTTTTGTCAATTAACTTCTTCTCTTAAATTCTAGCATCTCAGTCAGTGAATGCTACTTTTCTTCTCATTTTTTATGTCATAGATATGCGCCAATTATCCTTATGGGGATCAATGTTATGGAGTATTTTCAACTTGTGGACCTCAAATTACGGTATCCATTCCTTTTAATCTCTAGCTTAGGGTGAAGCTACTTTTGCAGCTTTTATTATCTAGATCACTTGGAAAGCTTCTCTTTGATGACCCAGGCGTTCTAGTTCTTTGTAATTTTTTTGAAAGTTTATTTGGAACTAATGCTGGCAGTTTCCTAGGCCATATTCCTGTTTATATTTCGCCGATTTCCACGTATCTATGAAGGGATAGATTTTGTTTTTAGGACATTTAGTGTTGTGAGTATCAGTTCCTAAAGTCTTTCTGGTGAATATGTATATACACCAATGTTGCATGGAATTGGATGGCTAGAACCTAATGACCGTGAGGACACTTGCCTCTTGATCTTTGAGAGCCACAAAATAATATATAGAAAATACAAAACTTTTATCACATTGAACTGTTTTATTAGCCTTTGCACCTTTGCAGTTCAATGGTTTTTGCACCTATTGCATATAAATTAGTTACATACAGATACCTACTTTAGAGTTCGTTGGTTTTTGCACCATCCATACTAGTTGAGTATTTGATACTTACCTAGCCTAAGGTCCTCGAGTTCGAAAACAATGTCATCATCAAGTTAAACCTTATGCAGTGCCTAGCAACTCTGTTAATATGCCAGGCACCTTGAAGCGACTTTGGCATTTGCATTTCAGCAAACATTAATGATGATCGATGAGATTTAGGTGTAAAGGGATGAAGAGAGTAGGTTTCATATTCACATGATTAATAGTCAAATATATTATTTTGCAGCCTACTTAGATTTTTTTTTTTTTTTTGCTTGCAAATAACCTTCCTTCTTGTTTTTACAAGAGCAGTAACAAAAGTAGTTGGTATATCAACCAAAGATGACTGTAAAGAAAATCACAATCAGAGAGAAATGCTCAATTAACAACTGACGTTAATTATGTGTACTGATGAGATAAATCTTAAATTGGAAACAGCCTCTCCACGAAGTGCATAATGCTGCTACATTTAGCCCTTCACAAGTCCCTGCAGTGGCCATGCACTGGGCCGCCAACGAAAGAAAACTCCTAAAGATGAGAAATGTCCATCTGGGTGGACTTCCTCAACTTTAAATAGGTTTTAACTACTCTCTACAAGAATGCCCAGTTGAAAATCTAGAGTTGTGATCGTTTTTGTGATGAATGTATTAACCTTAGAAGTGGGTTTGTTTGTTCAACAGTGAGAAAGCAATCAATATCTTGTCTTCTGTCTATCACATGGATTCAAATAGGATTTTCTACATAATATTTTAGGACTAAGAAATATGGATTAATAGAAATTGCCCTCAAGAAATGGTAGCTTCGTGGATGGGTTTTTTTTGAAGTGAGGAAATCATGGAGTAGGTTAGTAGAAAGCTATGATTCAACCCTTTGACATTAGTCTTCTCATCTGATGGCAAATGTCAACTATTACAGAATTTCATTGGCAGGACCCCAGTAAACTGAACCACTCTCTCCGTCTGTCTTTCTTCCTAAGAGCTTACACTGGACATATTACATACTTCCTTTTCCTTGTGAATTAGGGCCGTATCATGCTACCATTGAACTTGAGCACTGATGATGGACCAATATATGTAAATGCTAAGCAGTATCATGGAATCCTTAGGCGCCGACAGTCTCGTGCAAAGGCAGAATCAGAGAATAAAGTGCAAAAAAATCGTAAGGTATATTTACTGATTAATGCTAGCAAATTTGTAGTTATGGCGCTTCTTTGTCCCATGTCTCATTAAATAGTATATTAATTTCGAAATTGTAGCACCCATACTCGAGAAAATCTGTATAATTCTTTGTGCTGAACATTAATATTTGTGTTACCAATCAAAAGATTGATCAACCGTTCTTCACACTGATCCAGCCTTGTCCTATGACAGTGTATGATGGATAAATGACACTTGTCGAGCTGGGATTGTATTGGGTTTAGTCTTAATTCATTTTAGCAAAACCACAATCCAAATCATCCATCAGTTTTTGCGCATTATGAATTCATGTCGTAGTTTTTTGGAATCATATCAGATCAGCATTAAACAGGATGATCTCAGAGGGAAAAAAAAAAAAAATTTATTACTCACAACACAAGGATTGTTGCACAGAACAGTTCTGCAGAAATTTTTGTTCATATGGAAATCAGATCAACCACTTAATAGCTTAATTGATGAATCAGTTTATAACTGTATATCGACTTATATATGTGACGTATACATATATATTGCTGTATGCATATATTTGTATGCAAGTATTTGTGTGTGGAATTATACTATCAGAATGGGCCAGATAAGGTTGGACTCAATTATCTTCGATCAGATAAGTAATCAATGTTAAGTAAGCGGGTCATTGGGGACTAGAATTAATATCTCAGTCATGTTTGCTCCAAAGCACCAAATTTGAACTAATATTCTATCCATTGACTAGCCTTATGTTAGTCTTATGCCATACACTCGGTATCACGTCTGTTATTTTAATATTTTTCTTGAATACTATTAAGATGCTTTCTCATATCTGGCCCAGTGTTGTAAAAGCGCGCCTAGGCGCTAGGCGCAGTTAGGCTCACACAGTGTGCCTTGCCTAGGCCTAGGCGCAGCGCTTTCAAGGAGGCGTGCGCCTCGTGCGCTCAGGCACCAAGGCGCTAGGCGTCCCGCGGCGGTGGAGGCGCCAAGCTAGGCGCAAGGCTGTGTAGCCGTTGGATTTTCTTCACGTGGGTGGTGGGCCGTCGATCTTGTTTTCCTGTTTGTCTTTACCAAGTCAAAACCCCCTTTCTGATTCACGCTAAGACACCCAAGCTCTCTCAGTCTCTGTCTCTCACGGTCTCTCACCTCGCGACCAAAGACCCAAATCTCAGTTCGTCGCCGTCGGCCTGTCGCAGCTCCCGTCTCTGCTCGCCGGCGCATCTCCTGTCTGCTCTCCAGTCTCTGGCGCTGCTTCAGCCGCCTGCACCTCAGTCGCCAGTCCCCTTCGCCCTCTCTCCTCTCTCTCTTTCTTGCTATTTGGAGCCGCTCCAAGAAGATTTATCTCCGCCTTTTGTGGAATCATCAGGCACTCCACCGCCAAAGATCTATTATTTAGATTCTGTTTCTGGCTTATAAATTTCAACTACTCAAAACCCTTATCAACTTTAAAATACCCACTTCATATCTATCTATGTACATGTCTTGGGTCTTCTTGGATTTTCCCTGTTTGGGTTTTTCCTTGTAAACATACCATGGTAAAAGACTTACTTTGATAGATTTCTTTGTATAATTGGGTTCATAAATTGGTGAAAAGCATAAGCCTTTCTTTATTTGTTCTTGAATTCATTTCCTACAGTTATACTGGGTTTCTTAGGTTCTGGTTGTTGATTCCTTTTATGGGTTCGTCATTTGTTGTGACTTATTAATTGATTTGTTTGCTGTATGAGGTACAATAACTCATCTTGATCAGGAAAATCATTGGTGCTTGAGTCACTTGACTTGACCGGAGGGTTGTGCTTTCTCTTGGATTTAGGATGACTTGGTCAAACTTATATTCTCTAGTAGCTTTTCTCTTCATCCAAATAGAGTTGGTGTTACTAATGATGCTTTTATTCTTGTTGGAAATGATTGACACTTTGCTTTATGATGGCTTTCCACCCTCTTTTCAGTTTCTTCTCGAAAATTTCTTTTCTTTAAACAGTTGGGAGCACAAAAGGAGCTGTGTTTCTTTTTTAACTTTATCATTGTTAAAAGTAAAATTTATGGAGCTTGACTTATTTCGAGAATTGGTTAAACGTATGATTCCATTTGAAGAAAGCGTTGCTGCCTTGGTTATTAACGATGATGAAGATGGTGTTGTGTATGTTCAATTAGTGTTTGGTAATTTGTTATTTTTCAGTGAATTTAAGACTTCTCTTATGTTGGAAACTTGTTAAATTATGACGTGATGGAACTTAAAACTTTTTCTAGTGTTTGGAAGTTTGTTAATTGTCAAGTTTTTTTTTTGTTTTTTTTGACATAGTTTATTGTTTTAATGTATTATTATTTATTTATTTTAATATTGCGCCTCGCTTCGAAAAGGCGCACGCCTGCACCTTGCGCCTTGCGCCTAGGTTCCAGGGACCTTTTGCGCCTTAGGTGCGCCTGTGCCTTTAACAACATTGATCTGGCCTATAACCTGAATTGCTCAATAAAGCAATTAAAATGTTAGTGAATATTAACATATATGGTAGACCATTTCTAGGCTACATTTATAATGTTCTGGTTTTATTTCACAGCCGTTTTTGCACATGTCGCGCCATCTCCATGCAATGCGCCGACCAAGGGGTTGTGGTGGTCGCTTCCTGAACACAAAGAAACTGGAAGATAGAAAGGGTGAAATGGACTTGAAAAAGAAACGGGAAGGAAAATTTTCGCAGCCCACTGGGTCTCAAAATTCTGAAGTTCTACAGTCGGATGGCAGTAATTCAAACTCACCAAGGGAAGCGAATGCCAGCAGGTCTACTCTTTCAGGGTCAGAAGTGACTAGCATGTACTCCAGGGGAGATCTCAATTGCTTTCCTTTCAACAATCTGCTGCCCTCTGCCCTGTCCCTCTCCGAGATGATGAGCACTGGGCACGGTATGATCATGCCCAGTAAGTGGGTTGCAGCAACAGATAGCTGCTGCAACCTCAAAGTTTGACGGCAAGTGGGGTTTGCTGTCCAGGTTTTGGCACCAAACCCCTTTCTCGTTGCAACCGTTTGGTTGCTAGGCAACTCATTCTTGGCTTGAATGCATTATGGTCTCTCCCATCCTATGCCGCCCTACAGTCATGGATGGTAAGGGATGCTAGAACCTTAATGCTCTACATGTAGTGGACAAACCCCTCGATGGTTTTGTTCACATTATCCAAATAATTGTGATAAATTATGGGACTGAAGTTTTTGATCTTTGCAAAGCTGAAGTTTGGTGATACTAAGTTTAGTATCGGTTTCTAAGTTTGAATAATGTTCTGTAATATATTTGTAATTATCGGCTTTTCAACTTCTCATCTGTAGTTGTTGCTCTTAGTTTTCAGTTTCTTAAATGCTTTGTGGGTTGAGAAAACATTTAGTCCAATGATGTGGAAACTTAAGCAGCTAAAGATATTTTAGTGCATATCACTTGTGGTGTCTATGTGATGCTTCTGATACACTTTAGCGGCATTAAGAATATTTGGCAAATTTAGTGGCTATATGGCAGAGAAAACCAAAAAATGTTTGCTCATCTGATCTAATTATATGAAGAGTAGTCATACTCTCAGGTCAAAACTTCTCTTTTCATTGTTAGGCATTGGATCATTGCATTGTAAGAACCTTACCTTTTAAGTTAAGGGAAATCACCAACAATCATGTTAACTCAGATGAAAAGAGAGTTAGGCGTTCACATGCCTTGCTATTATGCCGAAACTTGACTCAAAGCAAATGTATTTGGAGAATTAAAAGCTTGCTCTTTCCATTGAACAAATATTGACCTAATAATGAGCTAAATAGAAAGAATGGTAGCTAGTCATCACCTTTACCTGAATGACAGCTTGAACTCCTATATAGCTTGAAAGTAGCACTGCTTTGATCATCTCCGGAGACACAGAAACATGAGAATTACCAAAGCCATAAACATCAGCATTGGTCTTCTTTTGCTGTTCAGTTTATCTGAATTCGTAGCCCTAGGTAGAGTTCACGTCACGATAACGAACAGGTTAGGGAACGGACGCAGCATGAACCTTCACTGCCAATCGGGCGACGATGATCTCGGTTATGTCCGGCTCCCCGATGGCATTGCGACAGAATGGAGCTTCCGCGTTAATTTCTGGGGCACTACTTTGTTTTACTGTGATGTCCAATGGGATGAATCGAACTGGCATCATTTTGATGTGTATTCGTACAAGCGTGACGCAGTCCGGTGTGACACCGAGTGCGATTGGATGCTTTCGGAGCATGGTGATTTATATGTTTATGACCAGTATACTGGACATTGGTCGTATGTTCCGTTTCAAGACAATTGAAGAGGTTCAAAATATATGCTACTGCAAATGCATGAAAAAACTGAAGCAAATTGCTTCATGTTTCTCTCTGTTTTCCTGTACCGTCTCTATCTTTAGAAACACTAGGCCAGAATAACAAAACTTAAACTTAACACCTAGGTTGGAAGTTTAAAACTGACTTCTCGAGGAACAATCTTTCTTCTGTTAATAATTTATTGCAGTTTCCCAGTTCTCAAGTTTGACTCTATGAGAATTTGTAGCAAAAGATAGATTTGGTTTTTTAGGTTTTCTGCAAGTGGATTTTGTCTCAGATCTTCAATTTTTATAGCTAAAGACAATGTGAAAGGTAGATGATTTAGCAACATAGTATTCAATCGCCTCCCAAAAGTTTGCCATGGTGCTTTTGTGGACGACCTAATTAATTACAATGACGATTAGCACTCTACAGTATCCCATTCACCTGCAGATTTTTTTTTTTTTTGGTTAAGAAGAGAAATATTTCATATATAATAGAGTGTTACAAGCCGTCCCAGCTAGATAAGCTATTTTACAGACAAGAAAGATAATTTCAAATGTTACCATTAACACTGCACTTTAACAACAAACCTATAAATCTATAAGACCGATACAAATTATAATTAGACTGAAACAGAGCATATCCTACACTTCAGCCTAACTTTATGTAACTTGCTAAGCCTTACAGATTACACAGAACACTAAAAACCGCAAACATTTAACATACAACACATATCACAATGAGGAGAACAAACGGAGCCACGCCAACAAAGGTGTACTCGATCACCTACGGAACCACAACACAAGGACGAGAGCCTTAAGACTATCAACACCGCAAGGTCCACTTTTTCCACCAGCATTTCCAACACTGCCGATAGATCGGACAACGAAGCAACGATCACACACTGCCCCCCCAAAATACGAACCTAGAGTTGAAACCTAGCTACCCCGTATCCCCCAAACCCCCACGCCAAGGCCTCCACCCCCTACACATCCCCCCAACACACGCACACACACAAAGACCCCAACCCGAGACCCTGCCCCCAACCCCCTACCCATCCCCCCAACACACGCACACACAAAAAGACCCTAACCCGAGACCTTGCCCCCAACCCTCAATCCCACAGGATAGCAAGATATTTAGCCTATGGACGACGAGTTTTAGAGAAAAGACAGAGAGATATTTAGAGAGAGATGGAGTTTTTACCCGCAGAATATTTAGCTTGAACTTTTTCGTATCTACTCATTCATTGCACTGCTACAATCAATTGCAACAGCGAATAGAGGGTTGTTCGCAAAAAAGACCCGTAATTAGTAATACAATTCAAACCTTTGAGATTACGCGAAGGTTCAAATGCTTAACCTCAACTAAGTTTAGATCTAGAGAAATACACTAGTACTTCATTGGGTTTACCCTTTGAGACGAAAGTTAAAGCAAAGAATTTGCATCCACTTTTTTTTAGCTTCAAGTATGACAACCGTTGCTAAAACAGTTACTGTTAACAAAGTATTGACTAACAGTATTTGGTTGGAAGTGGCAGTTAGTCCTCTTCTGATTGGTTCTGTCTCTTAAGTGGGTGAGGTGAGGTAGGTTCATCAGGTTGAAACAAATCCCATATCCCATCCCCTCCCTCCCTCTATAAGCCCCTGCTCTCCCCTCCTCCCCCCGGCCTCCGGCATGATGTCCTTAGCTTCTTCACTCTCCATTGCCGCCGCTCCAACTCCCTCATCAGCTTCATTTCCTCTGTGCAACAAAATCCCCACAAACCTGTCATTTGAGTGCTCTACCCCTCCAATCCAAACCCACTTCACCTCAACACCAATCCCCAAATCATCCCTCAAACTGAAAACCCATTACTCCTCTCTCATTCCCCTCTCTCGCTCCTTCCTCTTTTGTGCTTCGGCCGAATTCGATAGTTTTCAAATCACGGAACAACCACCAGAAACAGAAGAAGAACAAGAGGAAGAAGAGGATGAAGAAGAAGGTGAAGTGGATGAGGCAACTGAGTCACATAGCGCTGAAGGTGGTAGGCTTTACGTGGGAAACTTGCCATATGCAATGACCTCTTCCCAATTGTCCGAAATTTTCCAAGAGGCTGGTCGTATTATCTCTGTGGAGGTAATGTTTTGTACCTCGTTTACTAGATTGCAGGTTAAATTAAAGCGTCTGCATGTCGAATTGAACTCAAACGATAGAGATCAAATAAGTCGTCCGGCAAAAGCAAAGGGCACAGTCAATGTTGCAATTCTACTTTAGGGAATCGCTGAAAGTCGGGGACAAAAATCATGGAGTGGAGCAGTATTTGATTTTGCAATTTCCGGTCGTGATGATAGTTTCTGAATATTGTTCCCTATATTTTAACAGATAGTCTATGACAGAGTTACGGATAGGAGTCGGGGATTTGCATTTGTTACGATGGGAAGTGTTCAAGAAGCAAAGGAGGCGATTCGGATGTTTGAGGGCTCTGTAAGTGTCATTCTCTCCTCCACATTGTGGTGGGATTACACCTACTCGTACTTTATGGCTTGAATATTTTCCTTACTTGATGAAATCAATTAAGTACACCCAATGGTGTCCCTCAACTCTTGGTAAATGACAAAATTGAACTTGTTGAAATTTAGCTCTGCGTCAAGTTGAGAAAAAATATGAAGCAAGGGCAGCAATATACATGATTCAATTTTATTTTACCATCTAACTTGTTACGCTTTTATCTTTGTTGCTTTTTCTGTTTTTGTGTTAGGATAACGGCATGACTACTTAAAATAGGTAGTATTATTTGATATAGCCGCTTCAATTTTCTCCTTAATGATGGCAAGCAGATATACACCCACTGACAGAAAGACTCCCAGACACTCGGTCAACTACATAAGCCGTACAGAATGGACTGTAGACTGTGTGAACTTGCTAAATGGATGATAGGCCTCTATGTTGAGGTTACTTTCCTCAATAATGAATTTAAAACTTTTGAAAGCCATTTTGAGGTGATTTAGTTTACTCTGTGTATGCAACGGGTGCCATAACGATTACATTCTTACTTCACAGGAAAAAAAAGGTTTCATCTCTACTTCTTTCCTTGTGAGAATCTCGAGTTTGCCCCCGATTCAACTGTCTAACAAGCTAAAGGTCAAGCTACAATGTGTCGACCAAACTTTTGGAAGGAGAAAAATATTTTGAGTTAATATCTTGGAAGAAATGGTGGAAGATATTATATATTACTATATAGCTTCATTCTACATAAGATTTGTAAGCTTATGTTGGTTGCAGCTTTTCTGAAGAATCTAGATTGCATGATAATTTCTTCTAGGAGCCCCAATGTATGTGTCAGCTAGTTCACCCAGTGATGTCGTTTGGCGTTACACTTAGATACCTTGGAAAGATTTCCACCTAGATCATAGATGGGGCTACTTCCATTGTGTAGCTGAGGCCCAAGTGGCAGTCATTGGCCAAAAAAAAAAGAAGATATTTCTGACTACCCGCATAAGATTAGGTCATGCTTTAGTTTGATATCATAAATATAAGGGACCATTGCTTGGCGCAATGACAATGCAGCAAGTTATTCCAAACATGCGGCCATTATGGGCAAGTTATTCCAAACATGAGATCTTACTCCAGTCTTAACCCTCTCAACATGCAGCAATCATATGTAAAATCCATTATTTGCTCTACGTCGCAAAGACATCAGTGAGAAATCGTTGATTTGAGTAATTTTTAAGCAGTGGAAATTTATGCTCTGATATTGACACAAACTACTGTAATTAGCAGGTTGATTCTATTATTGAAGAAATAAGTCTTGGTGCAAGTCCACTAGATTTTAATGTGTCTTATCTTTGATGAAGTTATATCTCTATTGCAAAATATATAGTAGATAATTAAAACTGTTAAATACAGATAGAGGATGCAAGAGAAAAAGTGTGTGTTTCTGTTGCCCATATTTGTTATTCTGACTGAGGCTTTGAAACTTCCAACTCCCAGTTTAAAATGTAATCCTGATTTCTGAGATCAATTGGACCATGCCGAGGATTGCAGAAGTTAAAACCGATTCGTAGTCACGAAATAAGGCTCAATACATTAGTTCGGGAATGAACGATTACTAGTGGCAAGTTCAGTACTTGTTGGCTTTAAATTCACCTTCAAGTTTTATCACTTGCATTATCTGCATTCATAAGTACGTAAAGGTTTGACACGTCGATCTTTTGGAGTTAGCATTGGATATCTTTGCTTGTGACTAATATTTATGCTTTGTGAATGGTGGTCATGCTCCAAAGCAAGTGGGAGGCCGAACTGTAAAGGTGAACTTTCCAGAGGTTCCAAGAGGAGGTGAAAGGGAAGTCATGGGACCTAAGATACGGAGCAGCTATCAGGGCTTCAAAGACAGTCCTCACAAGATCTACGCGGGAAATCTCAGCTGGTCCCTCACCAGCGAGAAGCTTACAGATGTTTTTGCCAACCAGCCAGGTCTCTTGAGTGCCAAGGTCATTTATGACAGGGACTCGGGAAGATCTCGAGGTTTTGGTTTTGTCACCTTTGCATCTGCCGAGGAAGTGGAAGCTGCGCTCAATGCCTTGAATGGACTGGTAATGCTTTTGGACTCTAATCGGTAATCATTAAGCCTTCAAGACTCTGATCTTTCTTTACGTTGACATCAACTTCCTTAAATTTTAGGAGGTAGAAGGCAGGCCAATACGACTTAATTTGGCTGAGGAAAGAGCTCCCCGCTCTCCTCCTGTGACACCAGAAAGAACGTCCGAGAATGAGGTCTAACAGCGGTGAAATTCTTTAAAGCCTTTAGAAGGACCCATACGAGTGGAATGGTTATTTTGGATCCTTTTTTTCTGGAGAGACGCCAGAGATTCGGAACTGAGCAAGCAGACTGGGTATCCAAAACGAAGCCGTTAATAGCTTGGACACTTGGTAAAGCTTACCACCCATATCCATTGTAGGGCTAAGAATTGTTATCAGATTGGTTTATGCAAAGAGATCGGATGACCTTGGGTATTTGGAGGTCCTTCGTATCTATCAAAGAAAACATGGACTCCTCTCTGGCATTGGATAACATGTAGTTTTGGGTTGCAAGAGCAATTGACTGTAATAGGAACTTGGCTTCCATTTCTTCTATGAGCGAATATTAGTTTATCCAATTCTGTAAATTAGAACTGTGGGGTATTCATTTACTGGCAGGCTTCTCAAAAATAGATGTTGCTGCTGCATGCACGTCTGCGCATGTTCATTTAGATGCATCTTCATTTATGATTAAGACGGATATGGCGGTGTAACGAAAAGATCCCTTGCTCCAATAATAGCCAATAGGCCCTTTTCATCAATTTCGTCTGTTAGATCCACCGCAGAAATTACTTTTTTGCCCTTCTCCAAGTGGATCTAACGGATTATATTGACGGAATTGGAACTTGGAATCCTTTTTACAATGACGAAATCGAAACTGAAGGTAAAGGAGGAGGACAAGTTTTGCTATTTTTTCATAGTTCGTCAAAAGGGAATCCTGTCAGATAAGATTTTCCATCAACATGTGAAGCCATGATCGAGCTAGAGGAACTTGATCTGATCGACATTACACATATATAAATAGTACATTCCTTTGTTATTTGGTCTTTCTATCTTTTTCAGTTCTTCACTAATTTCCGACCCCAGCACACCCAGTTTTGATCACTGCATACTATCCTCTCGGATTTCCTCCATAACAGAAGTGAAAAATATAGATGGCATTTGCAAAAGACTGCTTACGTCTCACGCCATCCTTAGACCTTAAACTGGTTGCAACGCAATAAGGCATACGTTTTTCAACACTTGCTTCTAAGAAGTCGCCAAGTTATATCATAGGGTGTTCTGACTACCAGCAAGAAGAGCGTCTGCTGCAGAGTCCAAGTCATGAGGAAAGAAAACCCTGCACATAACAGACAGTATCATGCTTAAGAACCCCAAATCTGCACATTGAATGGAGAAACAAACAAACAGGATCAAGCGCAGAAAATATCAAATTTCTTGCTCGCGTATCATGCATAAACTAAATGACTAGTTAGCGTAGGTAAATGATAACCAAAGAAAAAACTTGCTTGTAATCCTCTTCCACCGATGTAGTCGAAGGTGTCATGGGAGCCACACCTATTTTCTCTATCTCGTGTCAGTTGGTTGAGGAAAAAATCAGATCTTCTTCTGGTTTCTAAAGCTTATAAGCTTCAGCAGTTATACCGAATTGGTAAGAGTTTCATATTCAGACCGCATAGTAAAATCCAGTAAAGAGTTCATGAGCTACCTGCAGGTATTGTGGTACAAGGTCTTGCTCAGAGGGGTGATGTCAGAGATACCTTTACAGCCAGCGACTACCTCAAGAACTTGCCTGGAGATGATTGCCACATCATTGGAAGAAAAAGTAATCAGTACAAATCTAACAAGAATAAAAAGACCTTCTTTTGCTTGAACTGGCATAGCAAGCCAATAGTATGAACAATGAAGTTTAAGAATTGTGCCTAAATTTCAAAAATGAGCAAATATAAAGCGGCTAAAAGAACTACCGAAAGATATTAGTGATGGAGAAACTTCCAATTCAAATTGAAGGGAGTGCAAGCGAAGTCACTGCATGGGCTTGAAGCCTTGAAGATGTACATTTCACCATCGACAACTAAACCCTAACATTCTTTTCAATATAACTAACTAAACCCTAACACTGGAAGAGCTTATTTCCTTAATATAAGAACCAACTAAATCCAGAAGTCAAAGGATCACAATACTACAGAAAGCCTAAACTGAAGCAGTCTTAGTGATAGTCACAAATTCTTACCCCGCAGTTCATCGAAGTGATGCAAATTGTCGTGGGCATCAAGTATGGTCTGTGTTACGTTGTCCAGGGCATTGATTTTTAAAGCAAGAAGTTTCATCCAAGAAGAAATCGAGGATGATGACTTTATGGTGGAGGAAATGTTCTCGTAGATTAATAACCATAAAACCTTTCTGTAAGGTATCTTTGTTATATTTCCATTAAGTGAACTCCGCAACACGTCATCTTCAGAAACAATGAAATTTTGACCTGTTTTCATCTCCGACACTAGACCGCCTATTGAAATCACTAGCCTATGCTCTATCTAATACTTAAACCCGCTGCAAACTTGGTCAATGACAGTTCATATCATGTTTCCCAAAGTTGTCCACTTGTGCTAAATCTGAGAAAGTATTTCAATCTTTTTAACCTAGCAATTAATACACCACTATTTGAAATACTTATAGCCACATAACCTATCTAAGCCAAACCCGCCTCAATGTGGTTGAGTTCAATCACCTCCATGACTTTACTGACCCAATCTCAAGCAGCGAGATGTTATTCTATTTGACTAGGTTTGCTCCTAAAGGAAAGTCTTAAATGCAAACGCGTATAACAGAATTGCGTAGATATCGCCTTTAAAACTAGCATCCATGTAGAGATCATAACCTAGTAGGTCTGCATACTTCCATTTTCAACTTACCTTATTATTTCCAACACAAATTTGCTCCAAGACGAACCAAATGCATAATATACCATTTTAAAAAAATAAATAAACATACAGCATTAAAAGACAAATTCACTCACCGGACTAGACAAGGTTCATTACGACCTTTGACAATGCATTCCTGATCATACTTCTCTTTCTTCTTAGAAGTCCACACAGATTTTACAAACTTAACCCCAGCATGAGTGTTCTTGATCTCACAATAGGGAGAATCGGTCTCAATCATCATTCTCTCAATAGGAATGCCCTTTACAACGTCAAGATTCTCGAAAGCTTTTAGAGAGCAACCATTAACACCTGAGCTCAGAACATTGAAAGGAAAAAAACTTAAGATGCCAGAACATCAAAGAAAAGAGCCACATGTTTTGGTACAGCATAAGAATAAAGAATTGAATAGCAGTTCATTCACCTATAAATAGATTCTTAAATGAGAGAAGCCTATCACGTTCTTCTTCCGAACCAGTAAATGAGTGGGCAACCCCAACAGAAAACCTGTTGGAGACAGAAGGAAGATCACAGTGGTCAGTTCACATCATTATGTCCAAAAATTCAACCTAAGAAAGAGGTGTGGAGTCGCAAATCGTTTTTCTTTTTTTCACTTCTAACTTGATTACCAGAGGAAAAAAAGTAAGAGGAGAAACATAGAAATATGTTTCCAAATGACCATCTACTCCACCGACACATTATACAGATAATGTGTTCTGCATTTCCTGAAACAGAACTATATGATTCTAACCACACCCCTCTTTGCTTTCTCTTTACCTGGGCAAGTTCTGTAGTCTCCATGATAGTTTTACTATCCTTTTACATGGTGGCAGTGTACAAAATCCCTGGACCCAATTTGTTCTCTTCTCCTCCTCCAGTACTCTCTCCGCTTCCTACAGAAACCCAATTTTTTTTCTCGATACATAAGGGCGCCACATCTCCATCATGTGATGATTTCATCAAACCATACAAGTCTAAGGTTAAACCTCTTCCTATACATGCTCACGTCAACTCTATGCTCGTAGATTTATTGTTAGCTCAATTGGACCAGAAATGTGTGGGTTGGTGTCTTTCTGATTAATTGTACGCTTTTCCACCAGGGCTCTCTTAACATAAACTGCGAACAACTCTAGGCTTTTCAGCCATTTGATAAGCTTCTCTGCTAGGAATCTGATCTATTGATGTTTGTTGGAAGTTAAAATAGAATCAGCCACCAAAAGGAGAGGATTGCAAACTGATAACCTGGTAACATAATATGAAATTTGAAGTAAGAGCCAACAGATGATATGTGAGCAAAAAAAAAATAAAAAACAATATGTTGGGTTGGGTCTTGGGTTTAGGCTGTTACCCCCTCACAAGAAAAATGAATTACACAGGGTACGTTGTTAAGGTGCATTCATATTATAAGCTAAACGAGAGCCTAAAAGTAGATAGGAAAAGGAAAAACAACAAGCTAACATGATAATCAGCAACTTCGGATTTTTGTTATGTGGTCTAGCAATCTTACTTGTCCTTATTTTGCTCCAGAATGTCACAGAAATCTTCAGCTGCTGCTCGCATGTGCAGAAACATTGGCAGCTTCATGGCGTATGCTAATTCGAACTGCCTTTTAAAATATCTATATTTGACAATAAGAACTTTAGAAAATGCAGAATGACAAACATAAAGACAAGAAAAAGGGGGAAGCAAAAGAAACCTATTAAGTTCCTCAATACCTTTTCTGAATCTCAGATGAACAAAAGTGAAGCCTGTCATAATCCAATCCACATTCACCAATTGCCACCACCTTGAGTGAAGAATAAAAATGATAAGAACCATGTCCAGTAAAACCTCAAGGTTCTGCAGCTGGACTGCATTTAATTGTTTACATGATTTTAAAATTTACATGGTACTGGACACTAAATGTTTTCCAAATGACATTTTCAAATTCCTTTTATTATATTTCTATATTTATTCCATATCTATCAAGCTGGTCATGACCAAGAACCCACCGGTTTTGCTGGGTGGGCTGGGGATGCCCGGCCATTTTCGAAGAGTTACTGTAAGCATGTCTTTGTACAACAGAAAGTAAGGTCAAAGTACCCAAGAAGATATCTTGGTATATCACTGCTAAAAGGAAGATCCAAAACTGTCTCTCTTCGAGATTTAGAAGAAAAAATATTTACTAAAGTGGAAGGATCAGGGAAGTTTTCTCTAATTTGGTAGGAAATAACCTTATGAAGTGTACTATGCAGTATCCGTTTTTGTACTCTTTACTTGCTTCATGTCCATATATTCTTATTGCTTGCCTAAGTTGATATGACGAAATTTCTTTGGAGCTCAATGGTCAGGACATGTAGCAATGTATTGAACCGGCTGACTCAAGCTCCATCTGTAGACTCTTCAAAGGTGGCGTAGGGATTAGAGGTTAAACTCCAGTTTGATCCCAACAATGGCAAATTCCTCTGGGCCCTCTTTGTGGTAGTCCTAATCGATAATCACGGTAGCCCCATTCAAGTTTCATGGAGATGTATGCAGCTGCATAATCAGATGCTTGCTAATAAACAGTCAAAATCCAGTAGTGGCAAAGGCAATGTCCTCTTTTGGCCAGAGAAAGGCACAAATCAGTTATTGCAAAATATGATCCTATATTCCAACATAAAACTTTAAAGGATGCTTCGCCTTATGCAATATGCCTCCTCATATTTCCCATCCTGATGTAACTCTGGAGAGGAAAGTCTTAAAAGAGGGAGAGCATGAGAAAGGATTTAGCAGCACACCAGCACTCACCACACAATTCATCGAAGATTAGGATTATATGACAACAGGACTTTCCAATCATCAGAGCAAACAAATTTAATATACCCCGTCACTAAATTCCAAGTTAGTCAAAACACGAGACTTTATACTGTCACAATGTCCCAACTGACCTATACACTTCATAATTCCAATCAGTCATAGCAATTCATACGAACATAACCCATGTGAATTTCAGAACTTTTCTACGTGTGCCCAGCAAGACATCTACTTCTCTCTCAAGATTATATAGTAAGTAATTAATACAAGAACTCTGCCGAGGATGATCATGGATCAACTGCTTCATCTTATGTTTACAGCTAAAGTAGTATGTAACAGATTTTAATCAGATATTTACATTTTCCTTGGCATGGTATAACTGAACCAGTTGACAAAGCTGCATGCATGGAAGCTGATTAAAGATGTTGTCTTTTAATAGTAACCTCTGTAGAGCTGGAATTCATGTTGTCATCAAGTGTGGCTACTGCAGGAGTGTTAAAACAGAGTCTACCAGGCAGTTGTTTGCTACTTAAGGCATTTTGTTTTCAGGTTTGGACTTTCTTCTGGTGCTCAATTTAATGTGCCTTCATTTTCTTCTTGAAAACCTTGCATGCACAGTTCTCTAGGGGCCAAAGCAACTTCACAATTTGATCTAATAAAAAACTAGAAAGTTGTGTTTGCTGGGAGATTTTACTGTTCAGGATGAGAAGGCATTTGACTGCGAAGACCCTACGCATTCCAATGATACCTACTTCATGTCTTCATCAGAGAATCTATTAGGAAGTTTTTCTGCAGACATAAATTCCTCCATACAGACTGGCTTTACTGTATCCTTCCGTATCACGTCTCGTATCTGCATATTACTCCTGCTTGAAGAACTACAGTCGGGTGAAAAGGCTTCCTATTATTATGGTTGTTTGCAGGAAGTTAGGGATGTGAGTGTGAAGCATGCTTATGGATACGGGATTCTGACATGTGCTACGGATTGGTACTCGAATGTATAAATACAGGAAATGGATGACAACGATACAATAATATTTATATTTTTCTTGATCATACTACAAAAGCAACCTTAGATAAGTAACACCTTATACTATATTATTTGTTTTTTGGAGCCCTTAGGTTCATGCCGTTGGTGACTGTTTTTTAGTCTTTAAAGTTTGTACACAAACAAAAAACCAAAAATAAGAAAAAAGAACGAGCGTATTTCAAAAATTATGATAACGGATAGATTAGAGATGATATAACAAAAGATACACAACTATAGAAAGATGAGGTTTCTACAGAGTTCAGCTTATTTAAGGCCTGTCAACTGGAAGATTGGAATACCAGCACATCTGAAACACTCACAAAGCTATAAAAAGAAGAAAGAGGGAAAGCAGAGAAATTTGCATAAATTGTGAGAAGAAGTACTAGCAAATCATTGTCGTTCCACAGTTGGTCAATCCTCTTCATTGCGCCGCCATCTTACTGGTGCTGCCTGAATTTATTTTCACTTTTAACATTCGAGCTTTGAATTAGGTGCATCACACTTGTATACTCGATCTAACTCAAAATATAAGGATGAGATATCCTAAGCATATAAGTCATGTATCCAAAACGTGTTCAACAATAAATCCAGCACCTTACTAGCATTAGGGCATGTAAGGACGCATATCCAACACATGTCCCCTTGTGTCTGATGCATATCCATGTCCGATGCATGTGAAATACTAGTTAGGCACCTACGTGAAATATCCGCCCAGACGGCATTAGAGGAAAAGATTAGCATACATTTCTGGACTACTAGATAGTGTCCTCTGCAGTCTGCCTCCTTCCCCAAATTTTTATCCACTTAGACCCGACTCTAGTGCCTTTCAGCATAGAAGAGAATATCACCCTACTCCTCTTCAAGAGTTTTGCTTCCAAACATTATTTTCGTGAAAGCTAAGCTAATATAGGAACCCCGGTTTGAGCCTTCCACTCTCCCCTGCCTCCAATCGTGTGAAAGAAGGTCAGAAAGCACATTTCCATAGGTATGGAGCGGTCTAATTGGGTGTCATTCTGGTGCTCTCAAACAATGTTTTCAGCTATCGGCATGCTCTAAACTATGGCTAAGACAAAAGCAGCAGTCCTGATAGTCAAAACTTTTTTTGCAGCTAATAACATATTTCTTCTTAAGATGTGACTTCAAATTGTACTTAAGTTCCTCTCGCCCTCTCAATTACCTTGACTATGGCCTATGTAGTGAAATACAATTGGCTGATCCCTAATGGAATATTCTCTCAGCTTCTGATGATTTATCAATTTTGTGCAAATAGGCTAGTCTCCGCGATAAAGTTTTCAGACCTTTCAAGGGGTAAGGTATCTAGTTGCATACATATTATCAGTCCAATTTCACAGCATAAGTTGGAAAAACGCACATATCAGTACACCGCATGCTAACGGAGTAAATTTGAAACACCTTTAGACATAGTCAAGAAGATAAAGCTTACCTTCCCTTTCTCAACCCCCTCTTTAGCCAACGACAAAAGCGCCTGAAAATGTCCTTCTGGATCCCCACTTCCATCGAATTCCTGAATGAATGCACAAAAAAGCACAATAGCAAACATCTCAAGACAACTTTGGTAAAATTGCATAGATGATATGACAATTTGAGAATTAAAGACCAAAAACCCACATTGCATCTTGTCGGGTGCACACCCACGGTGCAGAAAAGCCTAGCTGCCGTAAACAACCATCTCAAGATTACTAATAAACAACAAAGACAGATAGCTGAGAGTGAAAAAAGAGAAGATAGGTAAAGAAAGCGTATATAGCATGTACTAAAAGACCATCAGTTTCAGCAATTGCAAGAGCTTCCTTGGATTCCTCGAGTGATCCACCAGTGACCTGCGACAATCAAACCAATCCCATCTACAACTTCCACCATAATGAATATCATGTAAAGGCAATCATTTTTAAGACTACACTTCCTACTTGACAGTCCAATTAAATTTCATTATGTTCATGGCTAAAAAAGGGCAAAACAATAGACGAAAGAAATTTACAAAAAATATATATATATTTTTTCTTTCTTGGTTCACCACAGAAAAAAGTGCTTCACTCTCCCGAGCCAACAGTTTAGCCCTAAGACATAATATAAACTCTTTGCCAAGAATTTAGCTCTAACACATAACATAAGCTCTATGCGTTCCAAAATTTTCCTCTCAACTATTTAGCATATTCCTTGGTTAGAGTTAGAACACGCTAACACTGGATTACACTCAAAGATTAAACAAACGTTCCTTGACAGGAAAAATACAATCGGTATGGTAAATGTTCACCGGTCAAAATTCTAACAAATTTGCTAAATAATCAAGGGGACTCAGAATCTCTAACTTCTAATTTACAGGTCATTAAAAAATGCACAAGCTACAGGAAATGTCAACAAAAAAGAAGGCATACAATGATTCGATCGACACCAGCACTCCAAGCCCTGCTCAACACTGCTGAGATATCTGGTAAGTGGCATTGCTTCCCGTTGTATATGCCTTTAAACATGTTATCTGTACTGGGTTTTATTAGCATATCGAAAAAAAGAAATAAATCCAGAACACGCAATGACAGAAAGGTTGACGAACCTGTGAAGTTAACGGCTATGTCTGTAAGAATGAAAATGGAAACCAAGGAAAGAAGAAAGATGGCTAAGCAGTTAGTTATCATTTCAGTGTAAAAAGATGTAAACGTAATCTGCAAAAGATGTATAGGTTCTTGCCAATCATTCGAATTGTCGCCATGTTCAAATTTATCACCAAGAGAAACACAGAGAGGGAGCGAGAGGGAGATGGAGGCCCCTTGTTGAATCCCTGCTTTGATTTGAACTTGGGATTACTGTTTATTTTCTGATTAATAGGGCGTAAAATTTCATAGTTTTTTTTTATATTAATTTTTTTTTTTTTTGATATTAAATATGTTTTTTTTTTTCATAGTAAAATTTCATAGTTGTGGTTATGTACAAAAAGGTTTTAATTTTGGGTTAAATAGCTAATGACCCCCCTTGTACTATACACGTTGTGCGATTTGCCCTCTCCATTTCAAATTTAAGCACTAAACACCCTACGGTTACGAAATTTGGGCACAGTTAACGCGGCTTAACAGATCAATGTGAAATGCCAGTTTTGTCCTTCCTTTTAACCCATTAATTTGCCTTAACTTTTTGCCCAAACCCTCTTAGGTTGATTGCCTTCCCCTCAAACTCTTTGTCTTCCCCTTTCATCTTCTTCCTCTTAAAACTAGAGACTAACCCCTCCATCTTCTTCATCTTGCGTCTGTTCTTCTCCTTACCTTTAACCAAACTCTCTCTCATATTCTCTTGTCGATCTGCTGAAGAAAAGAGAGGAGCAACGATGGTAGCATCCAGGAGGTCATTAACCAAACACTGATTTTTATCACTTTCTTGGAATGACCGGCCAACAAAACCTTGAGACCCATTATTTACACACAGTGACAGAGATTTAGTGGGGGGAGAGAGAGAGAGAGAGAGACTCTTCAAGATCAATCACTTTCATTGATCGATTTGATGGGTTCCTGTGTTTGGTCTCTCTCTTTCTTTTTTTTGCTATCTATAGGCACGATTTCCTAGCGTTTTGATTCTATTAGATTGAAATTGAGACGGAGCTTTCGAGGTATTCATTTATTTTGAAGGTTTCTTTTTTTTCAATTTTGTGATATGGGTTTTGTTGAGTAATCAAAAAGGCGATCTTGTTTGTTAAATAGTGCAAAAGGTGATCTGGAAGTTTGTTGAGAACTAAAAAAAAAGATGAACTGGATTGTTGAAGAATCAGAACCAGAAAGATGATCTGGGTTTTGTTGAAGAACCATAAAGATGATCTGAGAAAGCAAGGTAAGTTTGTTCATACTCGAGTGGAGGCAGCCACCCAAAAATGGCTCCCAACCTCAATATGAAATTCTTGGCCCGGAATGTGCAGGGTCTGGGGAACCACCACTTCACATTCATGGCTCTTATGGAGCTATATATGCTTCATTCCCCAGAAGTAGTTTCCTTGTCGAAAACAAAAAATGGCGAAGTAAATCCATGGCCATTAATAGGAATTTGGGTTTTCGTCACATGGGGTGTATAAATTCAGTTGGTCTGGCGGGGGGGGGGGGGGGGGGGGTGATTAACGTGGCGTCAAGGGCTGGAGCTGGAAGTAGTGGAATGCAAACACAATGTATATCTGCTTGGGTACACGATCTAGACCAGATTCTGGAAATTGATTTTCACATGAGTTGTAGAAGAATTTTTTGATGCAAGATGCTGAGTTCAAGGCATTCATCTCTGCATGACAATTGGTTGATTTGGACTACACCAAATATTCTTCCATTTAAAATAATAAGCACCTGACTTGATCGTGCACTTGCATCCCCAGGTTGGAGAACAATATTCTCATCAGCTATTTTGTATCATCTTCGACCGGTCTAATCATTGCCCCAACTGCTCAAGGCTGTAAGATTTTGAGATATTCTTTGTTGCTCGATTTTTGAAGATAAACTCTAGCTTAAGGAAACAAATTATGGACATAAACACTAGTTTAATAAATTGTATCTTGTCGTGTAAATAGGGGGAGATGTAGGTGGAGAACCTAAATGTAGTAGGGAGGTTGGTAGAGGAAGCAAAGAGGGTTGTTGGAGGTTCTTAGCGTAAAAAATGAGAGCAAGGGAGGGGATTTATGTGTTATAAAGTGACTAGAAGGGCATTTTGGTCCTAAAAAAATCAGGTTTTGAGCCCCATATGGTTCCCTCCAAAAAACATAGCTAGTTTGGATGTTTTTCGTTAACTATGCCTAATTTCTGTAAATGTAGGGGGGTTTAGTGCTTAAATTTAAAGTGGAGGGAGGCGAATCGTATAGCGTGTATAGTACAGGGGGTCCTTAGCTATTTAACCCTTTAATTTTGGCACTAGGCGTTCTTGAGTTCTTGATAGTGAATTTCGGATTAGGCAAAAACGTACACAGTAAGTCTTTTAACTTTTCCATCTTCAAATGGACAATTTTTTTTGCTAATATGGAAATTGGTGGAAGATAACTGTAATTCTTCGTATAGAAATAATTAATTATTGCTGAATTTAATTAGTTACATTTTACTAACATTTTGAGCGATAATTCTTAGGAACACTTTTTAGCTTCACTAAATAGAAGTAACTGAAGATATTAGTCTGTTTGGAACCAATTCTTTTAGGATTTGAATTTTAAACACGAAATTGTTTTGGAATTCAATTCAATTTTTTTGTTTGGAACGGAAGGGAATTCAAATTACAGAATTCCTACTTTTTGTTTGGAGAACAAAAGAAATGAAAAGGTAATGATTTTTTTGACAATTGTATCTTTGACTTATAATGAAAAATAAATTATGGTAAGTGGTTTCAAGTGTGCTAGTGCCAGCACATGGTGGTGGGGTGGTGGCGACGGCAGTGGCAATGGTGACAGCAAAAATAGTGGTGGCGGCAATAGTGGTGGCAGTAGTGGTGGTGGGGGTGGTGGTGGCAATAGTGGTGCCGATGGTGGTAGTAAAAGTGGTGGTGATGGCGACGACGAAGGCTGCAGTGGCGACGACAGCAGTGGCTGCTGCGACAGCGGTGGTAGTGGTGGTGGTGGCGGCCAAATTACAGAATTCCTACTTTTTGTTTGGAGAACAAAAGAAATGAAAAGGTAATGATTTTTTTGACAATTGTATCTTTGACTTATAATGAAAAATAAATTATGGTAAGTGGTTTCAAGTGTGCTAGTGCCAGCACATGGTGGTGGTGTGGTGGCGACGGCAGTGGCAATGGTGACAGCAGAAATAGTGGTGGCGGCAATAGTGGTGGCAGTAGTGGTGGTGGCAATAGTGGTGCCGATGGTGGTAGTAAAAGTGGCGGTGGTGGCGACAACGAAGGCTACAGTGGCGACGACGAAGGCTGCAGTGGCGACGACAGCAGTGGCTGCTGCGACAGCGGTGGTAGTGGTGGTGGTGGCGGCGGTAGTGGTGGCGGCAGTAATGGTGGTAGTGCTGATGCTAGTAGTAGTGCAGGTGATAGTAGTAAAAGTGGTGTGACGGTAGTAGTGACGATGGTCGTGGCGATGGTGAGGATAGCGGTGGTGGTGGTAGTGCTGGCGATGGATTAGTGGATTTTGTTATTATTTAGAGTGCATTATTGAGTTTAGGCTTAAAGTGACTTATTTTATTTATTTAGTTCAGTCCAATCTAGTCAAATTGTTAAGTATCCAAGCCTCTGGTTTTGTCAAGTCCAACAGTCCAATCCAATTTCATGCCCAGTCTAGTTTTAGTCTAGTTAGTAAGTGATCAAGTCCAATTGTATTAGTCTGGTCCAGTGTTTAGATTTTATTATTTAATTTGTGTAACAACTCAGTAATCTGGAGCTCCGTTGTCCCGAACTTTCGTAGCGTTAACCTACCACATCACATCAGACTCAGTTCTGATACGAACTTTAGAGCTTTTAAATTGACACTAACTCGAATTCTCTAAAATATACAGTCTAAAAAAAACTACAACTTTCTTAAACTACTCCAAAATACACAGTTACAAAAACAAAACAAAAAAACTTTAACTTAGGCCCCGTTTGACAACCCTTTTTTTTGCTCTTTTTTGGCCCAATTTTAAAAATTTCCAAAAGTCCATGAAAGTTGGGGTGTTTGGTTGGGTTTCTCTTTTTAAAAAGGACCAAGAGTTTTAAAACTAAGGCCCATTTCCGAAAAGAGCTCGGAGCTCTTTTCTCTAGTTTTTCACGCGGGGTTGAGGGCTCGATTAATGAGGTTGAGGCTTCGAGCCTCACTAGCAACATCAGATGCATTTTTATTTTGTTGGGTATAAAACCCACCTAAATTAGGGTTTCTTCACCTCTTTCATCACCTTGCTCGATCGGCCACCAACTGACTCCACAGCCCATCGCCTCTACCGGCCAGTAGTCACCGCCTCTACCAGCCAGCGGTCACCGTCTCCACCGGCCAATCTTCGGTCCAAGATGAACACAACCAATCACCATCTCCACTAATCAAGCCAGCAATTATTCCTCTGCACATTTCTCCGTTAATCGCCATAGATGGTGGTCGATACCAACTTCGCTTCGTCCCTTTATGACGGCCTAAAGCTCGACGACCCCTACCTCCCGCCCAAGTCCTGAAAATCGATACCTTCTGAAAGTGGTGGCCTTTGTCGATCTGCCACCGCAGCCTCCCACTGTGACACCTCCTCCATCTCCGTAAGTCAATTCAATAAGCAAAAGAGAAGTGCTCCATCTCCGTCGCCTCCTCCGTCTCAGTCTTCTTTCAAGCCAGCAATGACAAAGATGAGCAGAAGAGAAGTGCTTACTGGAACAAGATATATGTATACGCATTTTTGGTTTGCAAGATTTAATTATGTGTAAGACATTGTAAGACATGTTTAAAATTATCTGTTTAATTATTTGTAAGACATTGTAATATATTTGGAGAACTATGTTTAATTATTTGTATGACATTGTAACATATGTGTTTAATTATGTGAAAATGTATATTTAAAAAAAAACAAAGAGCCGTCCTGCCAAATGCCTGGCTTTTCTGTATTTTGAAAACATAAACTCTATCAAATGTCCACCAGTTTTTTAAACTGGTGAAAAAAAAAACCAAAACTCTTTCCACTTTTCTTTAAAAAAAAACTGAAAACTGAAAGTTTTGTCAAACAGAGCCTTAAACTACGAAAACTCAAACTTAAGTTCTTTACAGAACTACAAGCTAACAGTTCTGACCCACGCGGGGGTCCAACTACATAAAATAGTGGTGGGCACTCCAGAATCTCACACAGTCTCTAACCCGTCCCGAGCAATATACAGTTGATCATAACCTCCAGAAGGGAATCAAATGAGTGTGAGCTTTTGAGAGCTCAGTAAGGCTGCTTAAGGAACAACCAAAGGATTTACATAACGATTGCAGAGTCAATTTAATAATATGACCATCTTCATCAAGTCGAGCAAAAGGGGCAAAGGTTTCATCAAAATCTACCTCTTCAGCTTGATTATATCCTTGAGCTACTAATTTAGCCTTGTTTCGAGTAATATGGCCATCTTCATCAAGTTTGTTTCGAAAAATCCACTTGGTGTCAATAACCTTTTGTTAAACTAGAGGCGGGACTAGAGACCAAATATCGCTTCTTTCAAATTGATTCAATTCTTCTTTCATGGAAAGGATCCACCCATTATCTTTGAAAGCCTCATGAATATTTTCAAACTCAATTGGAGAAAGAAAAGCAAAATTAGCGCAAAAAAGATTTACAGAAGATCGGGTAGTTACCCCACGTTCAACATTACCAACTACTTGCTCCCTTGAGTGGTTAAAGGAATATCTCCAGCTCATGGGAAGAGGTTGAGTTTCAGTAATTCCTTTTTCGGATGAAATTGAGCCACCCCCTTCATTTGTCGAAATATCTAATTTATTGAACCTGATGGGAAGATTCTTGTTGTCATCATCTGCATGCTTACTTCGATTTTCAATATTAGACTCTTCAAAAATAACATGCATTGATTCTTCAATAGCAAGAGTCCTATGATTATAAACTCTATATGCTCTACTCTTCATAGAATAGCCAAGAAAGATACCCTCGTCAGATTTTGCATTAAACTTGCCTAAGTTCTCACGATTGTTCAAAATAAAACACTTACAACCGAAAACCTTAGAGTAATCAATTTTTGGTTTTTGATTAGAGAAAAGTTCGAATGAGTTTTGTCAAGAATAGGTCTGATGAGAACCTTGTTCAACATGTAACAAGAAATGCTGACGGCTTCAGCCCAAAAATATTTTGGCAAAAAGTTTTCGTGAAGTATAGTTCTGGTCATCTCTTGAAGAGTACGGTTCTTTCTTTCTACTACCCCATTTTGTTTGGGAGTCCGAGGAGCAAAAAATACATAAGCAATACCATTTTGATCACAAAAGGGGATAAATTTTTTTTCAAACTAGGCCATGATCACTTCGGATTTTCACAAGTTTCAACTCCTTCTCATTTTCGAGAAGCTTTACAAGGCTAAATAATTTTTCAAAAATTTCATCCTTATGAGTTAGAAATAGAGCCCGGGTGTATCTAGAAAAATCGTCAACAATGACTAAGGCATAAAATTTTCTACCAAGGCTAGCGTATCTTGTAGGGCCAAAAAGATCTAAATGAAGGAGTTGAAGAGGACGGGAGGTAGAAACAACATCCTTGGTATCAAAAGAGGTTTTCGATTGTTTGTTTTATTGACAGACATCACAAACCTTATCCTTGAAAATTTTCAACTTTGGTAAGCCTCTAACAAGTTCTTTCGAGAGTAATTTCTTGATTAAGTCCATATGCACATGACCTAATCTATGGTGCCCCAACCAAGTATCATTTTCCTGAACAGAAAGGTAAATTTCTCGAGAAGAATTGAACCCATCAAATGAATGATTATAGATGTTATCGTCTCGTTTACCAACCAACGTACCTCCATTTGAGGCATGGCGGATCAGGCAGTGATCATCTTTAAAACACACTTTGTGTTTACTATCGATTAGTTGACTAATGCTAAGTATTTCACTACTCATAATACTTCTCATACATGATTTAAAAACCTAAAAGCACAAGATAACCTACCACCAAGCAAATCAAGCCCAAGCCAATTCAGGAGAGTTGATACAACTCTCTCATTTATTCTTTCTTATCTTCTTCTTTTCTTCTCTTCCTCCCTTTCTCTCTTTTCTTTTCTTTCTCCTTATTTCTCTTTGTTTCTACTCTTTCTTTTATCCTTGTAGCCGAATAGGTTAAGGTTTGTCTTTCACCTCCTTCTTTTATTTTCTTTCTAGTTTATCCACTTACTTCACTTTCCATTCCCTTTTTTTTATTGTTTGCCTTTGATTACTCACCACCAAACATAGGTGGCACACCCAAAATCCTTTTATTCCCACAATCTCACACGTGTACATCCACTAACCTCTTATAGCGAAGTTATGGTATTTTAAAATTGACCCCAAAGTTTTACATAATTACATTTTGGCCCATAATTGAATTTCAATATTTATTTTATGCAGACAACTAATGTAACACAAATAAAATATTTCAATCAAATTTAAATATGTTTAAACTCCACTGGAAACCCGCAAATATGGCATAAACACCCACACACTCACTGGCAAAAACACACACACATAGCTACTTGCGACACTCAGTAAATTAACACACTACAGTGTCGAAGAAATTACCCTTAGAAGATTCCCCAATTCCCATCAATCTCTCTCTATTTCCCTTGCCCGAATCCCCCTCTCTTTCTTCTTCCCCTATTTTTCTGTTCTTGTCTCTCTTTTTACTTAATGTTTCTTCTTTCTCCCGAATTTTTAGATTTTTGTTTTCTTTAATTTCCTTTCTTTTGTTTTCTATTTTATCTAATCCATTATCTTATGATTATAATTCATAGTCACCACACTAAAGAGCAGGAGGTGGCATCAAACATGCCATTTTTTATAACTTGCAAAATAACCCCCAAAATTACAAAATGAACCCAAAAGTATTTAGAATTACTTTTTTGTCCCGAAATCATATTAACATTTCATTCTCTACTAATATCTGAGCATTGCTCAAATTTATCGCCCGTCTATTTTTTGGGTCACCGATAGTTATTTTAAACCGCTCAAAAAAGTACGGGATATCACACATGCGCGCACACACACACACACACACACACACACAGAGCACACATGCACACAGAAACCACTGTGTACACACACACACTTACGCATTCACACGACACAAATACAGCCTAACATAGTACGCCTATACTTATGCACACACGCAAGAATACCACTACAAGAAAAAAGGGTTTTAGCGACGGACTTTTAGCGACGGAACGACTTCCGTCGCTAAAGGTGTTTTCAGCGACGGAATTTCCGTGGGTAAAAGCGTTTTCCAAAAAAATATGTTACCGACGGACTAATCCGTCGGTAAAACCATTCCCGACGGACGTTTAACGACGGTCTTTTAACGACGGTATAAACCGTAGCTAAATGGTTTTATCGACAGATCTTTAGCGACGAGACAAGTCCGTCGCTAAATGTGTTCTTAAATACCCAGATTTCTCTCTCTCTCTCTCCCCGTCTTTCCTCCCCACCAGCCCCCACGCCGGCGATAGGCCCCTGCCTCCGTCCCTCCCCACCAGCCCCCCACGCCGGCGACAGGCCCTCGCCTCCGTCCCTCCCCACCAGCCCCCCACGCCGACGACAGGCCCCCCCGCCACCACCACATCGCCCTTCCCTCTCCCCTCCGATCAGTCGTCCCCATTGCCACCTCGCCGCCCCGCAGCTACCCCACTACTGCCACAGCCACCTCACAGTCGCACCACCATCGCCACAGTTCGTCCCCCTCCGCCGCACCACCACCCTCTGCCGCTGCCTTCCGTGCGCCACCGTCGTCATCCGCCTCGCACCACCACTGCCTGAACTCACTTTTTTTCCCAGTTAGAAATTATTTATCATATTGAATTAATCTGTTGTTATAATGTAATTGTATGCTAGAAATTAATCTGTTGTTATAATGTAATTTTATGCTAGAAATTATTTATCGCATTAAATCTATTGTTATAATGTAATTGTATTTAATCTATTGTAATGTAATTGTATTTGATTTGCTATAATGTAATTGAATTTAATTTGTTGTAATGTAATTAAATTTAATTTTTTGTAGTGTATTGTATTATATTTAATTTGTTGTAATGCAATTGTAACGATTAAACCCTAATTATCCCTAATTTGTTCCCAAGTAACCCTAATTGAACCAAATTAACCCTAATCAAACTGTAATTATCCCTAATCTAACCAATTAACAGTAATTAACCCCGCGTAACCCTAATTGAACGAATTAACCCCAATTAAACCTGATTAACCCTAACTGAACCAATTAATTGTAATGAACTCCGATTCAACCTAATCTAACCAATAAGCCCTAATTAATCCCGATTTACCCTAATTGAACCGATTTACCCTAATTAGCCCTGATTAGCACTAATTGAACCAATTAACCATAATTAGCTCCGATTAAACCTGTTTGAACCGGTTAACCTTAAACCCTAAACCCTAATTAAAGCATAACTAGTCTGGATAAACCCTAACTATCATTAATTTGTTCCCAATTATTCCTAATCAAACTGTAATTATCCCTAATCTAACCAATTAACAGTAATTAACCCCGCGTAACCCTAATTGAACGAATTAACCCCAATTAAACCTAATTAACCCTAACTGAACCAATTAATTGTAATGAACCCCGATTCAACCTAATCTAACCAATTAACAGTAATTAACCCCGCGTAACCCTAATTGAACGAATTAACCCCAATTAAACCTGATTAACCCTAACTTAACCAATTAATTGTAATGAACCCCGATTCAACCTAATTGAACCAATTAATTGTAATTGAACCCCTAATTGAATGCCCTGATCCAACCGAACCCTCAATTGAAATAATTGAACCCCCCCTAATTGAACCCTAAATTGAATGCCCCAAATCAACCGAACCCTAAATTGAATCAATAGAACCCCCTAATTGAACCCTAAATTGAAGTAATTGAACCCTAATTAAACCCCAAAATTGAATGCCCTAATCGAATCGAACCCTAAATTGAATGCCCTAATCGAATCGAACCCTAAATTAACCCCTAATTGAACCCTAAATTGAATGCCCTAATCCAACTGAAACCTAAATTGAACCCTAAATTGAATGCCCCAAATCAACCGAACCCTAAATTGATTCAATAGAACCCCCTAATTGAACCCTAAATTGATGTAATTGAACCCTAATTAAACCCTAAATTGAATGCCCGTGATCGAACCGAACCCTAAATTAAACTAATTGAACCCTAAATTGAATGCCCTAATATAATCGAACCCTAAATTGAAATAATTCAAGCGCATCAGATATGTGCATTTTGAACAATTTTTTCCTATTTGAACATTGATAATTTGTTTGATAATTTTAGGTTGTTAATTGTGTATTTGAGAATTGTGATTATTGATCTGTGATTTTAGGTTGTTAATTGATGATTTTAGGTTATTAGCTGTGCATTTGAAGTAATTGCGATTATTAATTGATGATTTTAGATTGTTAATTGTGCATTGAGCATTTGAGATATTGAGATTATTGACGGAGGATGGGACCCAATTGGATTGAATGTGTGATTTTTGTTAATTTTTATTGCATTGGGAAGCATTTGAGAATTGAGAATTGAGAATTGAGATTGTTGACGGAGGATGGGACCCAATTGGATTGAGATACCTGTTAGTTAGCGCAGACACGGACACCACGTCTGATCAACGGTGTCTGACATTTAAAAAATAAATATTTTAATAAATCAATTAACCCTAATTAATTAGCTCTAACAAGCCTAATTAGTTTTAATTAACCCTAAGAACCTAATAAAAATCAAAGTAGCTGTAATTACCCCAAATTAGCCAAAATGAACCCAATTACCCGCATATTGTTTATAGTTAGCCTAATTAGTCGTAGTTTGCACTAACATAACCCAATTAAGCCTAATTAGCGCTAATTATGACTAATCAACACTACTCGGCACAATTAAATCATAATTAGGACTAAATAACCGTAATTAGTCCTAATCAACCCTAATTACCTATAATTATCCGAAACTAGTCCTCATTAACATTAATTAGCCCTAGCATAACCCAATTAAGCCTAATTAGCCCTAATTAGGACTAATCAGCACTACTCGGCACAATTAAACCCTAATTAGTCCTAATCAACCCTAATTAGCTATAATTAGGCCAAACTAGCCCTCATTAACATGAATTAGCCCTAACATAACCCAATTAAGCCTAATTAGGACTAATCAGCACTACTCGGCACAATTAAACCCTAATTAGGACTAAATAACCATAATTAGTCATAATCAACCCTAATTAGCTATAATTAATACTCGTAATTAACCCTAATAACACAGTTAGCCCTAATTAGCCCTTGTCCTTCCCATAATTACTCCATATTGCCCAGAGAAGGTTCAATTACTCGTTGTTTACAAACCCTGCATTCTTTATATTAGCTGTTGTTTTGAGAAGTCCATTGGCAACGAGATGGTTCAACTCGTTGCCAACGAATTCTATTTAATGTGGAATTGGTAACATATGTAATGATCTTTCTGCAGTTTTGATATTTCGGAAAGATTCTTGCATATGTTATCAATTTCTGAACGCATGCATGCATAGAAACCCTTAGTTCCCGTTCAAAGGTACTCATTACAAAGTAATGCTTTGTAATGAGCCTTTGGATGTCCAGTTTGGAAAATTTGGAAAAGCTAATAAAACAGTGTTTTGACTCATGTATTGTGTTCTATGTGGTGGATATTTGGTACACGTTCTCGTGTGTTTCTCCGGGTGCATACAGATCTGGTTTTCTAACATCCGTCAAACCTTCTTGAGCAAGGTTAGATGAATGTTAGAACACCTAATCGATGTCGTGTAGTTGGAGAAATGCGAGGAGGTGCTGCTGAATTTTTCACAGACATGGGACTAAGCATGAGTTAAAAACTGTTTTATAAACATCTGCTTTTCTGAATGGGATAGGACCACTACCTGTTGAAGAGTGGAGGGGAAATATGTAGACATGTTGTAACATTCATGCATTCATATTTACATCGGCAATGCCTAATCACTGGTCATAATTGAAGGTGGTATACAGTACGATAATTCAGTCGTCATGTCAGTCGATCGAAGTTGGATGAAAAGGAAGAATGCTGAAGATTTTGAGTGTCGCGTTGACGAATTTCTTGACTTCGCTTATGCGCATCCTGCACATGTTGACCTTGATAAGATAAGGTGTCCGTGCGGTAGATGTGAGTTGTTGCACTGGAGAAAAAGAATTGAAGTAAAATGGCATCTTCATCGGTACGGTTTTATGGGTGGATACACAAGGTGGACGCAGCACGGGGAAACGATAGTATTGTCGTCCAACCCGACTAGTCAAACTGAAGTTAGGGAGGAGGCACGATATGATTACTGAGATATGATTATGGATGCTGGGCATGCTAATGTTGACTGGGGATGAAGCTCCGAAACACACACGGCTGTCTGCGGTTAGTAGGTTATTACAGTTGAAATCAGACCACGGGCTGAGTGAGAAAGGTTTTAACGAGTTCCTTACCTTAATCAAAGAAATACTGCCCGAAAGTGAAAAGCTATCGCCGTCGTACTATGACGCGAAGAAGATGACGAGGAAGCTTGGGTTGAGCTATGACCGGATAGATGCGTGCAATAACGATTGTGTGTTATTTTGGAAAGAGAATAAGGATTTGTCACCGTGTCCAGTATGTGATCATTCGAGGTACAAACCGGACAAAGGGAAGAAGAAAAACATTGCATGGAAGATATTGCGATATTTCCCGATCACACCACTGCTTCAGAGAATGTACTACTCCTCCAATACGGCTGAACATATGAGGGCTCACCGTGAGACTCGCAGCAACGATGCCGATGTGCTGACACACCAGCTGATGGAGAGGCGCGGAAGGAGTTTGACCGCAGGCATCCAGTCTTTGCTCAGGAAGTTCGGAATGTTAGACTTGGTCTGGCAACCGATGGGTTCAACCCTTTCGGTCAGTCTACCACGCCTTACTCCTGTTGGCCTGTTATTATTGTCCCTTACAACCTTCCACCAGGCATGTGCATGAAGAAGCCGTATATGTTCTTGTCTTTGCTTATTTCGGGGCCGAAGAGCCCCGGTAAGGACATTGATGTGTATTTAAGGCCGTTTATTGATGAGTTAAAACAGTTATGGAATCATGGAGTCGAAACATATGATGCATCCCTTAAACAAAATTTTCAGATGAGGGCTGCTTTGATGTGGACTATACATGATTTCCCCACATTGGGAATGACGTGTGGCTGGAGCACACATGGGAAGCTAGCATGCCCTGCTTGTATGGGCGTGAACCCCGGTCATATGTTAAAGCACGGCAGAAAGGCCTCGTGGTTCGGATGTCACCGTAAGCTTTTGCCACCGGGCCATCAGTTTCGTAGGCAGAAGGATAAATTTGACGGGACAATCGAGCTTGAGGTTGTCACATTGGACTACCCATATGGTGAAGAAGTACTCTCACACCTGGAGGCACTTGATACTGACATACCACACGGTAAGGGTGTGTCGGATCAGAAGATTGCAGGGTTCGGGAAAGAGCACAACTGGAGAAAATTTTGTATCTTCTGGGAGTTAGCCTACTGAAGGACGCTCGTTACCCGAAACAACATGGATGTGATGCATATTGAGAAGAACGTTTTTGATAATGTGTTCAACACAGTGATGAATGTCAAGGGCAAATCGAAAGATCACCTTAAAGCGAGAAGGGATCCACAACAGTTGGGTGTACGCCGTGAATTGCATCCTCGGACAGTCAGTGGGAGGACCATACTTCCGAAAGCACCTTACTGTCTAGAGAAGAAACAAGTGGAGAAGGTCTGTCAGTGGGTTAAGAATTTGAAGCTTCCGGATGGGTTTGCGTCCAACATATCTCGTTGTTGCAATGTATCGGAATGCAAGTTCCAAGGGATGAAGAGTCATGACTGCCACGTATTCATGGAGAGATTCATTCCTATTGCCTTCCGGGGACTGTTGCCACGGGTTGTTTGCGAGACTTTGACTGAATTATCTCATTTCTTTCGAGATATATGCTCTTCTACGATCCGGGTGAGTAACATGGAAGTGCTTGAGAAGAACATTGTGGTGACGATTTGCAAGCTGGAGAAAATCTTCCCACCTTCGTTCTTTGATTCAATGGAGCATCTGCCTGTTCACTTGGCATATGAAGCTAAGATGGGTGGACCCGTGCAATATCGGTGGATGTATCCCTTCGAGAGGTAATCCTTAAATTGTTACAGTTGTTCGTTTACACTTAATGCGACATCTGTTATCATTCATATTCCACCTAACTCGATTCGCTAAACTTCTAGGTTCATGTTCCATTTAAAGAAAAAAGTCCGTAATAAGGCTCGGGTTGAGGGCTCAATTGCGGAGGCTTACGTAATGGAAGAACTTGTAAACTTTTGTAGTCAATATTTCGGGCCTGATGTTGGTACAAGGTTAAATCAACTAGGCCGAAATGACCCCGGAGCAAGCACAAATTTGGAAGGGCAATTGTCAATATTCAAGCAGCCAGGTAGTCCGTTCGGCCGAACGTATACTCGATGGCTAACGGATGAAGAGTACAGTGCTGCAACAATATATGCCCTTCTAAATTGCGATGAAGTTTCGGCATTCGTTGAGTAAGTTAAATTCTTAATTCACTTACATTGCTGTACATAATTGAAAGTGTGTGAAAAGCGAGTCAACTATATTGGTTTGCAGTGAGTTCGATGCGGAATCTTTAATCACTGATCCCGCTGGACTTGAATCTCATCGGAAATCACAATTTGTACAGTGGTTCAAAATCCGTGTAAGATTGTTTAACGAAATTATATTATGTGTTATATACAGTTCTGTGGCCAATTAGTATACTGATTTATCCTTAATTTTTACCGTCATCTACAATAGGTTCAGTCAATGGATAGACCAGTGGCCTCCTGCTTGAAATTACTAGCCGAAGGCCCTAACAAACAAACATCCTGTTACGGAGGCTATATCATCAACGGGTTTAGGTTTAACGTAAAAGATGATGACCGAACAAAACAAACCCAAAACAGTGGAGTCTTGGTCAACGGCGACTGTTATGCCGAGAATTGCATGGATTTTTACGGAGAGCTAGATGAGATTGTTGAGCTAACATATCTGGGTTCCCAAAACCGCCTGGTAATGTTCAAGTGTACGTGGTTCGATGTCACATGCAGTAGAGGAATCCGTGTTAGCTCTCAAGGGATTGTAGATGTCAATGTCAAGTCAAGACTTGCATCAGACGAGCCCTTTGTGTTTGCTAGTCAAGCTGTACAAGTCTTTTACGCGGAGGACGTCGCCAATCCCAAATCTCATTGGTATACAACTATCAAGTCCAAGAAATTGCCCGTGACATATGACAGTGAGCTAGACTCCTTTCAAGCCGACCAACCACGTGTCTTGTTCCCTGTTGAGGTCAACAACGAGGAGGACGATCTTCCTCTTCCAACAACACTTCTTGTAGGAGAAGAAGTCGTAGATGATGACGCGGAAGACGTGGAAAGTGTTGGAGATGATGTGACCGAGTCTACTGATGAAGAGGATGAATTAGAAGATGAAGAGGACGACGAGTCCCACGAAGAAGAGGACGACGAGGAAAGTGATGAAGATGATTCGCAAACGGAAAATGATTGACTTGTAATGTTGTAACATCACGGGAAAAATGTAGTAACATTTAGAACTTGGTGTTTATTGATGTGTTTTTGCACATCCGTTCATATATATATATATAGCTATTGTGCCGATGATGATTTTTGCCAAATTATTGTTTTTAACGTGTTAATGTCTTTGTAATTTATCTATATGAAGTCAGATATGGATAGGATACGGTGGGTCCCACCTCGTCATTGCCTACTGATGACGAGGCACAGAGTGATCGCGGACAGCAGATGGGGGCCCAGCCCCAGTCGTCGCCCCAGCCCCAGCTCGAGCCGTCGCCCCAGCCCGACAAAAATTCATCCCACACGCGCGTGCATTCTCCATCTTCCGTGGGTTCTACCTCAGGTATAGTTGATAACGGTGTTTCGTACATTTTCGCTAGCCTTATATTTGAACTGTATTAATGTCTGTGTTTTGTAGGATCTCGACGAGGCCGTGGTCCGACACGCGGGGTACGCATCGACCCCCAGCGTAAACAGAGAGTTACGCTCACGCAGGAGGGCCTGTAAGTACTAAAAATATCACCTCATGCCTTATATTTAAAATTTTGGGCTGTTAATTTATATTTGAACTGTATTAATTTATTTATTTACTTCTTTGGCAGGATCCTGGAGGCTCAGGCGAGGACGAAGATCGGCGTTCTTGTGAAGGGCCGATTCTTCGAGCCACGCCTGTACTGGAAGGACTGGGATGCCGCTGCGAGGGAGGCCTTATGGGAGGAGTGGCTGGTACGGTGAAGTATTTTTTTCAGCGTTAGTAAATGTTTAATTACAGTTTGTTTTATGTTGTTAATTTGTGTTATTGAATGCCTTACAGGAGGGGTTCACGTTTGACACGCCTCAGCAGCAGGTACTGGGGCAGCAGGCTTTCTTTGCCTACATCGGCAAGAATTACCGCCGATGGCTCCACGATGCACGGGACCGGGCGAAGAAGGCGCTGCCCGCGGGTGCCCCGATGACGGACATGACGAGATATCCCCCACATTGGATATCTCACCGTGTATGGGGGGAGATGATAGATCGGGGGGCTGCGGATCCAGGTTGGGACGCCAAGAGTAAGAGCGGGGCTGAGAACAGACAGAACAGAGATCCGACGCACACGGGGGGGTCGGTGCCACACGACATCGTCCGACACATGAACGCGGTCGAGCACCCGGATCTGGAGGAGGATGAGGTCATAGCTCTGACCTATACTCAGACGCACGTGCGGAAGAAGGACAAGGACGAGACGCACCGGGCGGGCGACTATATTTCAGATATTGCCCGGCGGATCGATGTGAGTCAATTTATTTAAGTTGTTAATGTTTTTTCTTTCTATCCTCAATGTCCGTTTCGTTAATTAATGCCCTAACATATCGTTAAACCACTATTTTTGCAGGCCTCGTATGAACAGCTAAGGGGGTCCGAGCAGCAGTCCGGACAGCCATCAGCGTCCACTAGTACGGCTGCGAGTACTGGGGGGTTGAAGCGATGGCTGGATACGCCGGAGGTCGTGAATCGGCCGAAAGGCCACATACGCGGCATGCCTAGCACGACTGCTTGTGCCGTGATAGAAGCGTCCTTACCCCCTGCTGCCCCTCCACAGACACCGACTCCTCGTCCTCAGTTGGACGACGAGGAGATCCAGCGCATTGCTACAATGGTGGTGAGGATGATCAGGGAGCAGAGCACTGCTGGACAGGCCGAGTCGGCCCCTGAGCAGCAGGATCCAGATCCGGGACTCGGCAACCCCTGATGAGCCCCTTCCCGTGCCCGTTCCTAGCTCCCCGCCCCCCGCGCCCGGCTTGTACTCTTCTCCCCTCTCCTAACCGGCTGTATCCGGTTCCCGGCTTGTACATATATGAGTTTTTTTTATAATAAATATTTTTTATAATTGATTATATATATTTCTTTCTGTATTTATTATTGCGCGTTATTGTTGAGAATTGAAAATTGTATTACAGGTCTCGGTAATTGAAAAATAAAAAAAAATTGACTTTTGGCGACGGATTAATTCCGTCGCTAAAAGTATTCCTACAATCAGTTATTTAGCGACGGAATATTCCGTCGCTAAATAAGTTGTTTAGCGACAGAATATTCCGTCGCTAAAATATTTAATCCGTCGCTAAATTGACAAAAAAGAAAATAAATTAAAATTCTAAAAATATAATTAGCGACGGAATATCCATCGCTAGTGAAAAATAAATCCGTCGGTAAAAATGACATATTTAGCGACGGATTTAAAAATTCCGTCGCTAAACTATTAGTGACGGGCTTTTATACGATGGATTTTTAGCGACGGTGAATCCGTCGCTAATTCTTTTAGGGACGGATTTTGGGCTTTTAGCGACGGATTTCCCCGTCGTTAAAAGCCTGTTTTCTTGTAGTGTACACCCAATACCCACACACACGCACGCTACATAAACAATATGCACGCTGTACACACGCCCATATATATATACACAGTTCATGCAGCACAATACACAGTCAAAATGTATACACAGACACCCATCACTGTTACACAACCACACAGCCACACACACACTCAACCGTCACTCCTACACACACATACAAGCACACACACTTTATGCACAAACACACACACCCACGACTATAAAATAGCCCACACACACACACACACAGAAAACATGCACATAGTCCACCCAGAACACAACATACAAACATTGCACGCACTACATGCACAAGTTTCATTCACAACATACACAGTGCACACACACATAGACACGCATCACGCGTACATCTACATATTCTTTTACCCACACCCATACAAACAAAACTACACAAACATCATCACAAATTTGTGCACACACAACACCCCTCGTCGCGCACACACATTCCTCACACAACTACCCACCCTCATGCACACATAATCCCAGCAGCGCAATCACATAGTTGCCCACATGGATCATCCCCATGGCGCGCACACACTCTGTGCACAAACTTGCACCATCCACAACACTAGCATAACATAACCCCTCTATCAGTTTTCTTGAAGTTGAAAACCCCTCTCAATCACGGAAACAATCCCCAAAATCTTTCCCTTGTCTCCTATAATTTCCAGATAATCCATTATGTTCTGTGTGTGTGTGTGTGTGTGTGTCAGCCGTTCAGGTGTGACCAAAATGAAAATTCGGATTCACTTTTCTTTTGTTTACATAATAACCCCTAATATAAGTATAATCTCCCAAGTCACCACCTAATTTTTATTAGTTGTCTATAGCTCCCAGCTTCGTTATTTGCAACTGAAGGTTATTACATTAAATATCACCAAAGGTCCAATAACATCGCTCGCAAAAATCGTCACTAAAGGTCTCAATTAGTGTTACTTACAACAATCATCTTTTAATAATAAATAACTATCTAGAGTGATCGTGAAATCAACCCTGGGTTCGGGAAATTAAATTGTCTTGCACTTGAAGAAATTTCGTCCTCGAAATTTGTCGTTTCCTAGATTGCTTCAATTAATCATATCTGATCTCATATATCCATCATCATATCACCTGAGGCGCTCATATAAGAGTCATTTCAGTGGTTGGCAAAAATCGTGGATACAATTCTGAGCGACTTTACAAAGTATATGCACTAAAGGTCTTAAAGAACCAAGCTTTGTGATACACATTAAATGCACTTTAACCCACCGATAAGTAGTTCCTCATGTATCATTACTCTTAAATCACTAGCTCCGCCATGCTAGAATTAATTTTTTAACTTCTTAGCAATCGCTAAAATAGTGCACATGTTATCTCTACATTTTACCTTTTATCAATTGTACTATTAAACCATCACTAAACAGTAAAGTCTTACCAAATGAACAATGGTCGCTAATTGTCCAAGTAAGTAATCACAATTGACCGTATACCAAATTTGGGATCTGATTATTGCATTATCTTCCCGTAAAAAGAAATTTGTCCTAGAATTTTACAATATTTACAACGTCTAGGCACCACTCTCTTGCTACGTGACTCTGATAGCAACCAACATAACAGTCAAGTAGTGCGTAACTTCCGCACCAAAATTCATATCTATCAATATCCAGTCGTTACAATTCCTGTTCAATTCATAATGCTAAGCTCAAATCTATAAGAACATCACTTACACTCTAACGATTGCAAAACTTAAAGAGACAACATAAGCTTCCAAAAGTCCCAAAGTGTCTACACTTTGATTATGTAAACCACTTACTTAAACAATATCTATCTAGCTATTATGTTGTATGTTGCTCCATACCTTTGGTTAGGTTTTTGGTCACTGAAAACATATTTTCCCTGCCATCGGGAGTCAACTTCACCCAAATGAAAGAAGTCATCTTAATGTTATATATACAACCTCCAAAATGCAAGTCAAAAACACAAATTGTAATCTCAGCAACCTTAAAATATTTGATTATCATACAAGATCCAGATTATAACTTAGGTTTCCAAACCCAACTAGGTAGATCATTACTTAAGCCTTAATATCACAAGACCGGTTGCTCTTTTACCATTTTGTCACAACCTGAACCCACAGTCAGGCCCTTCAGTTAGATCTGTGATTGGCAGCAGGTCCATCGGACTATCACCAAGGCCTCCACCATGCCTTACATGTTAAAACCAATACAAACTTTCGTGGAAACTAAAAACGTCAATTTCATTAAAAACTTCATTTTCAATTTCATTACAATCATCAATCCTTCTTGCAGTAGTACTTACAGAACTCAAAATCCACTAATGCAATTTCCAAAGATCCTCTTTCAAAATTTCAAGCCCTCGGTTGTCGCCATCACCTTACTCTTAAACCTGAATAGTTACGTAAGAGATAAGTTTTCATGTGCTCAATAAGTAACTAATGGTCCAACTAGTTGGACCGTAACATGTTAGAAAGTAACTCAGCTAACAAAAAAGCAACTTTATAAAGAGATAATACTTTAAAGCAGTTAAGGGCAATTTATTCCATAAAGCCCAATAAAGTATACACAAAATAGTTCTAAGGGCATAAAAGTCGCACATAAACGTGAGGAAGTTCCATCCTAACACCAACTCAAACGGTTCCATGCGATCAGCATACATAGCCCACTAACTTATGTGCCAATTCTCACCTCGGGATAATCACCACAGTAGAAGTAAGGGCGGCCACATATAGTAGTAATGCGCACTACTTCAACCTCAACCCCATTCATAACGGCCGAAATCCAATTTTCCCGCTTTAGATATGGGGCACAACAACTAAGTAAGCAAAAAATTCCCTTTTTATTCATCACACAAACTCCTTAAACCACTAATGGTTAAACCATCCCACTTTATTTCAATATTGTTCCAAGACATTTCAAATCCAAAATCCAGTCAACTTTATTGTAAGCATTACAAATCCGAAATCCATCACAATCACTTTAAAAAACATTTACATGTCGGTTCGGTTTTTAACAAGGAATAAGTGTCGCTAAAAGCAATTCGTAGTTGATAAGCAGTTCTTTCACTTAAGAAATAGATAAACGTGACTAAAAGAAGTTAAGTTCTATTAAACAATGATCTCTCAAAAATAAATAACATATGCTCTATACATAAAAATCGGGTTAATTTTACGCTACACCCCGTACTTAGGGGTCAGTTGCACCCAGTACCTTATGGTTCTAATTTTGGCACCCAGCACCAAAAATTTTAAAAATCTTGGCACCCAGCACCAGATGACAGTCAAGAGACACTTTGACCACACGTCTGTTAGTTTTTCAGGGGCAAAATAGTCTTATTGCCCCTTAAATCATACATGTCATCCAGCACACACACTAATTCGTCTATTTTCTCAGCAGCTAAAAAGTAAAATAACTATACCCACTAATCCATACCTCCGAAATGACCTGACACGCCCTAAACCAGCTGGCCGTCTTGTTCGCAGCACCCGCCGCGAGTACGAGAAACCGGAGGAATTCTTCCAGGAATGCTAGAAAGGTCACTTACATTAATGCTACGCTTTTCCTCGATTCTTGAATCCAGCACGATCATCACTTGCTATATTTGACCAACGAAACTGTAACACCCCGATACTTTTTCGGATTTATTTAAAAATTTTAGCAACAAATGTATTTTTACTTAGTGGCGATATTTTGTATTTAACAACTTTTAGCGATGAAATTTTTTAGTTAGCACCGATATTTTAAGTAGCGACTTTTAACGACATTTTTATACATTATAGTTAGCGTCCATATTTTAGCGGCAACTTTTAGCGACATTTTTTTAACCATAGTTATAATTTCAGATAGCCGTTATAAAGTGAAATTGATTTAGGTCTTTAGTGACAATTAGCATGGCCGAATTCTATTGGAAATTTTTAGCGACACTTAGTGAAACAAGATTAGTAAATAAAAAAATAAATAAAATAATTGAAATCTGATTTAGATAAAAAAAAATTAATAATAATAATGTCAACTCTTTATTTATGGAAAAACTAAATTAGTGAGGGAACAACGGAGGAGAAATTGGAGCAATTGATATTTATTCCCATTTTTTTGTTACAGCCAGAAAAGAGAGAGAAATGAGCATTTTCGGTTACAGCATACAACAAGAGATGAAGAGAAGGGCTGGGGTGGCTCGTGAGAAAAGAAGAAAGAAACAGAGTAACAGAGATAGAGAGATTCTGAGAGAGAGACAAGGGAAGAGATATGTTTCCGGCGATCGAAATTCTTCCGGTAAATTTCTTTTAAACCCTTCTTGTAATTTGAATTCTTATAGATTTAAGGGGTTGGCGGCATGAGAGAACCGTGAGGGTTTCGGGCTATGGAGAAGTGCATGTTTATGGGTATAATGAAAGGAAATGGGTAAAACAGTGGGTGCATTAGTGTAGTTGTGGGCGTGTCCATGAGTGTAGGTGTCTTGTACGTGTAGAGAGTGTGTATTGTGAGTGAATCGTAGTGTATGAGTGCATCAGTGTGTGTTGGAATGAATCTGTGCATGAACAAAGTGGTGCGTGCGTGAGAGAAATGTGTGTGCGCGCGAGTGTTTATCTGTGTGTGATGCAAGGGAGATGAAGGACTGCCGTTAAGGCAGTCCCTGTGAGTGTCGCGTGTGCTTGCTTGCGTGAAGAATGGGTGTGTCATGTGTATTGTATGTGTATGTGTTCGTGCGTGAAGCTGCCAAAGCAGCTGTGAGTATGTGCGTTTGCATGTGTGGTTGCGTGCTCAGGTGTGTGTGTTTTGAGTGTGTTTGAGTGTGCTGCGTGTATATATTTATTGAAGGTTTCAGTGAGATTTGAGGCTGTGCATATGAGCTGGGTGCGTGCGCGCGTACTGTTTGCTGTGGCGTGTGGGTTTCTATGCCGCTGTGAGCGTGTTGCCAAGAGAAAGAGCGGGCTGCGGGCTGCGGTTTAGAGAGAGAAAACAGCCATAGTGCGTGATGCGCGGCTGTGTGCAAGTTGTTTTGCGTGGGAGTGATGAGAGTATGGTGCTGTGCATATTTTTGGTGTTCCTCTGTGTATTCTTGTGGCTTATGCGAGGGAGGGAGAAGGGGAAGGGAGACCAATGTAGGGTAGCACTTTTGAGGTGGGTTTGTTTGTAGTAAATGGCATGCATGCAGACTGGGTTGGTGTGTGTGGTTATATGAGGTAATGTAATGTGTGTGTATTCGCAGAAGGAGTGCGTGAGTGTGAGATTGAGTAATTGTGTGCGCCCGCGAGCGTGTGTGTGTGTATTAGAGGGAGAGTGAGGAATTGAAACCCGGCAGTGGGTGTGAAGTGTGCTTTGGTTGTGTGCATGTGTGGTGTGTGTATAAATATAAGTGTTTAGTTAGTGGGTAAATATGAGTGTGCGTATATAACAGGTTTGGGGTGTACTGGAAGTGTGCTCGTGTGGTGTGCGTGTGTGTGGGTGTGTGAGGGGTAGTGTGTGTGTGAGAGAGAGCAACTGGGTTGAATGAAATGGTTTGCGCATGTGTGTGTGTACGGGTTAGCGTTCGTATGACGTGAACATATGATAGTGTACAATGATTTTTAGGACGTGAAAATATAAAGTATAATACGATAATCTATAATAGAATTTATGGTAAAGTTTTAGAATTTTCAGAAATCGTATGTATTTTTAGTATTTTCTGAAATTTCAGATTTGAAAAATTCTTTTGGAGCCTTTAAACCTTGAAAATTCTCTGGGACAAATTATAGTAATGTTGTTATGGTATAAATAAGACTTAATTTGAATTTGATGATTTTTGGAGTTGATTTGCTATGGTTTCAGTATCGCATTGGTTTTAACAAAACGAAAAACTTAAAAATAGTTTTAGTGCCTTTTAAATTCTGATTTCAATTTTTATAATTTTTATACATATTTTAAAGTTATTACAAAAATTATGGGACTTTATTTTCAACCAGATGTAATTATGGATATTTATGGGCTTTTCTAGCATTTAAAGAAATTATTTTAATTTAAAAATATTTGAAAATTCAGAAAATTCATATTTTGTCTTTTCTTAATGTTTTAAGCTATAAAATTGTTTTATTGTAATTTATTAAGAAATTTGGAATATTGTTACGCATTGAAGAGTGTACGGGATTTTTGGATATGTTGGCCGCGTGCGAGGCGCGCTTTGAGTTAAGCGATTTCAGAATTAGAAGTGGGCACGTGGTGGGTAGCTGATATTAGACCTGGCAAAAAAAGGCCCGGACCCGCGGGTAGATCCGTACCCGGCCAAAAAACCCGGGTACGGGTCCCTATTTTGAATACCCGCTGAAATCAGACCCGTACCCGAACCGACCCGCAATTTTCGGGTCGGTCCAGGTCGGATACGGTTTACCCGCACTACCCATTTTTTTAACTATATAATGAAGTGCTAGGGTTTCTTTCACTCATTCTTCTCTCCTATTTTCTCTTGCGCCGCTCTTTCCTCACTCGGTCACTCCTGAACTCTCTCTCTCCCTCTCGGACGACGGCCAAGCCCACCATTTTTCCCACTCATCGGCACTGGCCAAGTCCTCCCTCAGATCTCTGACCACCGGCGACCATAAGTCTCTCGACTTCACGTCGATTATCCACACGTATGAAACCGTTTTCCATGGCTTCTCAGTAAAGCTTTCGACTTCAGAGGCTCGGAAGCTTGAGAAACTGTCGGGTGTAGTGGCCGTCATCCCCGATCAAGTCCGGCACGTGCCAACCAACCGGTCGCCAGAGTTTCTCGGGTTGAAGACCACTGACAGTACCGGGCTGCTTAAAGTCTTGGATTTTGGGTTGGATCTAGTCATAACAGTGATCGACACTGGGATCTGGCCAGAGAGGCAGAGCTTCAACGATCAGATCAGATTTATATTATTTGTATTTGTATTTTGTATGTATTAAAGTTTTTTAATACTTCAGAAGTAGGAATTAATTTGTAGGTAATGTTTTGGTATTTTTGTTGAGACTATTGTGCTTATTGAATTGTTTTGTCCGGAGATAGGAGTGATTGTGTTGGAATTGAGAATCTGAGATCCATCACTTCCCTGTAGAAATTAAACTAGATAGTGATTGTAGTCTACTACCAAGACCCGTGGGTAATACCCTACCCTGGCGGGTAGGGTACGGATCCCAGATTTTTGTACCCGGGAAAACCCGGGTATAAATTACCCGACCCGTAATTACCCGGATCCGGCCGGGTATTACCCGTACCCGCGCGGGTCGACCCGTTTGCCAGGTCTAGCTGATATTAGGTTATTAGTATAGTAGCATAGATTATGTTCTAACATATGGATTTTCCAATCTATGTTTATTCAAAGAATTATAATCGAGGTTGCGTATCATTGCGTAACTTGGAGCGAGGTAAGGAATTCTATCCGAACCACATTTCGTTATTCTGTTTTCAAATGTTTAAAATAACAGTTTTACATAATACATTGATTGTTGATTTCTATGATTGTATAAAAATGTTTTTTTTAAACTACCCATGAAACCCAAATTTGAGCCATTTAGCGATCTGATTCACACTTATCTGTTTATTGACTCAATCATCGTAAAATATTTTCAATTCTATTTATTACTTCTCAATGTTGACATGAGTTAGTAACCTGGGAGTTATAAGGATGGTTTGTATTGTTGGAGTTATAAGGATGGTCTGTTGGTTGGGTTAAACTAGTACCTAGATGAACTAGTCAGTGTACATATGAATATGTAAATCGTATCAAGCACTGCCGGGGTGGCTTTGCTATATTGTACTGCTCATGTTCAATGTTTCATGTTTCTCTTTTATTGCATCTGAAGTGTTTTGAAATAATTATTGATTCAAGGGATTGAGTTGATACTCATCCCTATGCTTATATTGAAATGCTATGTTTTTCTTTGAAATTTTTTTAAAATTATCATTTGATTGTATAAAGAAAATCATTTGAATCGTTCTGTTTCTCCATGTTAAAGTTGTTATTCAGTTTTAAACGTAAAATCGCCCAAATTGTTTTTATTGTTTTAAGTCTTTGATCGGCCTTACTGAGCTCTCGAAATCTCACTCTCCTTTGACTTCCTTTCCGCATGTGATAGTTGGCATTAGGTTGAGGTTGCCAGCACGAATTAGGGCCAAGCGAGAGAAATTAAATTAAGTTAAGTTAATATTGATTACTAGAACCCCTGCGTTGGTTGACATTATTATTTGAAAATTTTCGAACCCGAATAAGGAATAGGCTGAGTGAGCCGAAGAATTTAAATTTAAGTTTAGTATTGATCGTTAGGACCGATGCGTGGGTGAAACGTTATTGTTTAAAATTTTCTTAGACTTAGATTTGGTATTTCAATTATGTCAGTTGATTGAGAGTATTGTTTGATTGACGGAAAGTTGCTCTGATAGCTTGTTGCGTTTTTTATTGAGGTAGAGGAGATATTGTCTTAGTAAATTGATCGATTGAGTGTCTAACGTTCTGGAAATTTTCGGGATGTTACATAAACCGTCAAGGCCATTCTTTTCATCTCCATATCCCCAACTTTACTATAACCCGAAGCGCATCGGTCATTAGGATACAAAATTCCTATTGGATATTTTCTCAATCAAATCAGACGCCACATCCAACTATTCATGATACACCCATCCAAAATTCTGTCAAACTCGCCATGTCTTTCTCGGGCATTTCTGTAACGCCCCCAAAAATTCGAAGCTCTGCCGCCCCGAACTCCCCAGGTCGTTAACCTACCGGATCACATCAAACTTGTCAAATCTGTTCACTAACTCATACTTCAAAACATTTAATCCAGTACCAACTCAAATTCTTCAAATACAAGCTTACAGAACTGCTTAAACTTGGTCTATTAAAACCTAGGTTCTTTACAACTCGAGTCCTTATAATTCAAGGTAACAGTCCCGACCTACGCAGGGGTCTCACATCACTGTAGTGGCGGCTTACCGGAACCTCACACAGATTCTAACCCATTCCCGAACTTGGTACAACTTATCATCACATGTAGAAGGGAATCAAACGAATAGTGAGCTTTTAAGACACTACAAGAAAATTGACTTTTAGCGACGGATATTTCCGTCGCTAAAACCCTAAATCCATCGCCAAAGACTTTTAGCGATGGACGCCCCATCGCTAAAAATCCGTTGCCTATAACCCCGTTGCTAAAAGATTAGCGACGGAATTATGTCATCCGTCGAAAACAAATTACTTTTACCGACGGAATTATTTACTTTTAGCGACGGAATTTTCCGTCGCTAAAAGTATTTTCTATATTTTTTTAAAAAATCTGAACTTCTGAATTTCGCCGGCAGTGGGTTCTTGGCCGGTGGAGTCCTCGCCTCGCCGTCGCCATTCACCGATCATTTATACTTCCAGATCGGCGCGTCCACGGCTCCACTCGTTCCAAATCTGAGCCGAGCTCAATAGAGAGAGTCGACTCAAGGAGGCAGGAGCCCCTGCCGTGTCCGCGTGTCGCCGTCGACCGTTGCAGGTGAGTGGCCGTCGCAGGTGAGGGGGTACATTAGCCTCACGTTCATACGTAGCTCCACCCCTGTGTGTCGATGAGCGGTAGAGGCGGCGGGGTGGGGGTGCGGCAGCGGGTTGGGTGTGTCCGTGTGTCGCCGTCGATCGTCACAGGTGAGTGGTCGTCGCAGGTGAGTGACCGTCGCAGGTGAGGGGGTACATTAGCCCCCCGTTCATACGTAGCTCCACCCCTGTGTGTCGGCGAGCGGTAGAGGCGGCGGCGTGGGGGTGCGGCAGCGAGTTGGGTGTGTGGGAGGTGTTAGAAAGAGAGAGACTGAGAGAGAGAAGAAGGGAATGGTGTGAGCGGCGGGGAGAAAAGAACGAAAGGGTAGGGTTTTTTTTAATTTTAAGGACTTTTACCGACGGATTTTGGCCGTTGGCAAAAGTCCGTCGGTAAAAGTCATTTTCAATTTTTTTTGGCAAAAGAAAAAAAGGGAGAAAATCAAAAATAAAAATTAGCGAGGGAATATTTCATCGGTAAAAGTCCGTCGGTAAAGATCCGTCGCTAAAGATCTTTACTGACGAAAAATCCCTCGGAAAAGATTTTTTAACAACGGACCTTTACTGACGGAAAATTCGTCGGTAAAAGTTACTTTTAGCGACGGATTCGAATCCGTCGCTAAAAGTCCGTCGAAAAAAGCTATTTTTCTTGTAGTGAGAGCTTAGTAAGGTCGTATAAGGACCAACAAAAGAATTCCAAACGATTCCAATAATCCAACTGACGAAGATTTCCAGAATACTTCAAACGGTCAAAAAGTCAATGATTTCCAAAAAAGATAAAAATTCATCATTAATAAATACTAAAATAGACAAATACCATCACGATGGATTCCAAATCGGTCAATAAAAGATTATTTTCAAAGTCATAAATTCAAAATACAATGATGGTTTTCCAAAAGATTTCAAAACGCATACATATCATCTGAGACAGTCTTTTCTAAAATAAAATGGAGATTTGTCAAGGGATTTCAACCCAAGCACAAATCGTGATACATATGGCGTGAATAAAATAAAAAATCAACGTTGATCCTGGGAGGTTATAATGCCACTCAGGCAAAGTTAATAGTGTACACATGCATGTCATGCAATACAGGTGAGCATCACAAGATTTCTAAATAATCGATTTAGGCTCAATATTGGGGTTTTCTGAGCAATAACATGCTGATATCAGAATTCGACATTAGCCATAAGTAGATCAAAGGAGTACATACAAGCACAAGTTATCAAAATAAGGGTTCGGACAAAAATCCTTACCCAGGGTTAAGATAGAATCCCTTACCTGGGTCCACAGTTAATTTATCCTAACCGAAGTCTTTAGCTTCAACCTAAATGAGATGATCAAATCATCAAAGCATAGTCTATAACACAATATTATAACTTATTACGGACTCACACATGCTCCTAAAATGAACCTCTCTCACCGCGTATATAAAATTACCAAAATGCCCCTCTCGGACTTATGTCACCCGAACGGCCTTCCTGTAAGTAGAATCACAAAAATAACCTTAGTGTATGTCAATTTATGCAAAAAATATCTTTCTTAGGTCAAAATACCCCATGTTGCACTTAAATCATCAAAATGATCTTTTTGTAATCCAAATCACTAAAATATCCTTACCGTACGTAAATTTACTAAAAAAATACCCTTTATGGGTGAAATTACCAAAATACCCCCTTAGGGTGGTAAATTACCAAAATACTTCTGGGGGTTTCCGGCACCGAATAAATTCCAAAAACATCTTAAAACGCTATTTTAAGTATCCTAATATTATTTTTGGACTAAAAAGTATTTTAGAAAATGTTCGCCCTAAAATCCTGAACCAGCGACCGAACGCTAAAAGGCCAGTTTTGCGAAAAATGCCTATCAGCGCCATAATGGCCCAAAATTTTAGAATAAGAATCATATTAGTAAAATAAGATTTTTCTAAAATTTTCAGATCAAAATAGCTTGGTTTGCTATGCTAAATAATTCGATAAATTCCTTTAATTGGTACCCCAAATTAGCGCCCTTCGTGGACATTGAAAATTTCCGAAAAATTCCAAAGTGTAGGTTTCGTAAAAATATCTGGGGTTACAATTTTGGACTTTGTCTAATATGGCCCTAACTATTTATAAAAAAATGTGGAAAAAAACTGCCTAAATTAATATTCATCTTTAGCGACAATAACGGTTACTATTCAGATTTGAGCACACACTATTGCACCTTGAGAACACACATCATCTTCTTCCTTCAGCTGTCGTGACCCACTCCACACACCCACAATATCCAAACGCACATTTTACCATGTTTCTAACTTCTAGACCTAACCTAAATCCAATCTAACACTAATCTAACATATATAATTTCATATACATGATTCGTTACCTCTAAGCTTCCATACCCGAACCATAAACACCCAAGAACACATAGGGAAAATTAGGAAAACATGGGATTTGTGATTAAATATTTGGGGTTGATGGGTTTTGTTGTGGAAATTGTGAAAAGAGTGGGCCAATTCCTCAAATTCCTGAAAGGTGGGGTGACTTGAGAAAAAATGGGTTTCTCAAAAACTCATCATTTCATCTTCGCAAAATACCCCTCCCCACAGTAAACCCACTTCTGTCCCTCCGCCCAGCCATTTCCCAAACATTTATATCCTCTACCTTCCATGGGGAACAAACAGCTCCTCCTCACTTCATTCTCACGCCATTACCAGATCTGCCGACATTTCCCCGTGAAGCTGCACCGAGACGGAGCCGAAGCCCCAGCCAACATACAACGGTGAGGCCGCCGGTTCCGGCCGCCTTCGAAAGAAGCAGCCACCCTTCCGTGACAGAACGAGAACGATTTCCCATCGTCTGCACAGCTCCTCAAGGTTTTGATCATCTATTGCTCTTTTACTTTTTCGTCGTTCGTTCCGCTACTATCATCTTAATTTCTGCTCTCTCTTCTTGGATTTCAATGTTTGGTTTGTATATGGATGATTAGTGAGGCATTTTGTTTTTTGGTGTTCACAATATATATTTGGGAGAGGTTTTGGCGGAGGAAATTTCGTAATCGCTAATTGACGCTTTTGGAAGAATGCACACCGTAAGTAAGAATGTCGGAGTATAATACGGAAAGAACCCAAAAAAAATGAAATAACTCTTACCGGATAGAGAAATTGCGGGGTTGAGATGAGAGGGAGATTGATCTCAAGGAGGTGATCTCAGAATCCCTTACCAAACCCACGTGGGTATACATGCCTGCCAGGTGTTCGATGAAAGGCGTAAGCTGGATAGAGTGGAGTGATGAATCAAGCCATGATAATGGCTAGCTTCTCTCGAAATCACATGGTCTAAACTGCCCAAAGGGGATCACTGGTGATAGCCCTTTTACTATTCTAACTTGTGTTGAGTGCCGCTAGTGAGTCTTGCTCAATCTCTTCGAATGTGTTGATCAGAATCCCAGTTGCTCACGTCATGTCCTTTCCATTGTCTATGGTCATGGCTCTTTAGAACACTGTTTGTGTCTGAGAGCAGAGGTGGAAGAATTTGACCCCTTTCGGTAGAGGTTGCTAACCAAAATGACTTGGCCAATGGTGGTGTGAAAGGATAGCTTGTTAGTATCATGGGAGTGGCTGATGATGTGAGTAAGACGTAATTGGCCCAGCCAAGGGGTTCGGCGACAGGGATAACTGTAGGGGACTAGTTCATGTTTTCGGAATGCAAGCGTGTGCATGTCGGGGAGCAAGAGCGAGAATGAGCTCAATATTTCCACCTTAAATTACGAAAATTGCATGTGACTGCTGTCTATTACCGTAATGAACTGTGCATTGAACTAGTTATCTGGTCCATTTGTTGGTGTTGGTCAACCCCCCCCCCGGGTATTAAGATATACACTACACTAGTTTAATTCCAACCGTGTATAGTAGTTGTCAATTTGGAGTATGAGATACATCAAATATGCGATTGATTGTTTGTCTTTTCTGGTTATCTCATAAGCCATTTAATGTGTTCTTCTGAGGAGGTAAGTATATGCTGAATTTATTATAGCAAATTGTCTCCCAGCTATGTAGCGGTTTGTCATGGACATTACCATTATGCCAGGTTCATTTTGGGCCAATTATACTTATGGGAGTGTCCTTGATTTTTAGAATAAGACCCCTTTATGCACCAAGTGTTTCGTAATTAAAGGAAAGATTGCCATGAGGCACACCTAAGCTATTTGCATCTCACGAGTTATGTGTGCTGAGATTGAAACATCAGTTGTCATTTTTTGTTAACGAGACGTGTACCATACTCTTATATGTTTTCATTGTGCTTTGAACAATATTTGTGAAGATTTTTAACTAGCCGTGTACGCTTGATTAATGTTGAGTATCTTTATTAAGCGCTGCGTACTCTAGTTAGGTATATTAATTTGCACATTATAACGTTATGATTAACTACTATACATGCAAAGTAGCTACATGACCTGAATTCGAAAAAATGTGAGGTTTTCACTACATGAAAACACGTTTTTAGCTACGGAGGATAATCGGTCGGTAAAACGTGTCGAATCGGAGAATACTACCGTGGGTTTTTGCGGTCGTTAAAGACTTATTACCGACGCAGTTAGTGTCGGCGCAAGTCTTCGCCGGGAATGTTTTTGCGGCGGTCTTTTAGCGACAGTATTACCGTCGAGAAAACTTTTTCCCAGGAAATTATTTTTTTAGAGGGTTTTATACATTGTTTTAGGGACGGAAGGAATCCGTCGGAATCAAACTTCCATCGACACATGGAGAGCTTTACCGACGGACTTTTAGCGATGGGACGAATACGTCGCTAAAAGTCCTCGATCAAAACAGTCAGATCTACCTTTCTTTCTTGTTGCCCGTTGTTCTCTCTGAAAAGTCCTCAATTAAAACTACTGAAAAGTCCTCAATTAAAACAAATGGTAGATCTTTCAACATTCTAGACGCTTGAGTTTCTAGGGAGAAAATCGTGAATAGCACAAATACTTTTGGCAATGGAATTCTCGAAAGAGAAACACTTAAGAGGACCGCGATAAGGGTAAAAAGGGAAGATAATGATACAAGTCATTTAGATGTAGAATTTATCCAAATAGTAGTGTGACTTAATTAACACGCGTTTTTCCTCAAATGAGATCAATCTTGTTGGGACAAAGATAGTATGTAACAAGTGCTTGTACTGTCTCTGTACAGTATGATAGTCCGCAAATTTTTACCTTGCTCTTCTAGGAACATGACTCCAGGTGCTTGTTGTGTTCTCTGCGTTTGTATTACGGGTTGTTGCTGAGGTTTATCTGTCCTATCATTTTAGCTACAACTCAATGTGGATTGCACTAAAAGCATCACTTTTAACATTATTTTCGACCCAATTTATCTTGACACTACAAGAAACATGGGCTTTAGCGACCGCAGTTAGCGACTGCCATTGTGGCAGTCGCTAAATTAACTCTTTAGCGACTGCTTTGGCGACCGCTACCATTAGCGTCGCTAATATATATATATATTTGGTCACTTTGCCCTAATTTTGACTTCCCTTTTCCCTAAATCATTTCTCTTTCTCACTTCCCCCTCACCACACATCTGCCACCTCCTCCTCTTCCCCCAACCGCCCCCCCCTTCCCTAACCACCATACGTAGCCTTTCGCCGCCGCTCCCCTCCCATCGTCTTAGTTGCCACTGCTGCCAAGGGTCATGCTAGCGGGAAGCAGGCTACGTAGACCACGGCGCCGCGAAGCCTACGGCGCAGCGAAACCACGCCGCTGCCCAGCTCACGCCGCTTCTCGCCCCAAATCATGTAATTCTTCTGCCTTTTCCGTCTCTTAGATTTGTGTCCCTTGGATCCGCAATTTCCCGCTTCTCTTGGACGTTTAGTTGTTCTTATTGCTTGCATCTCTACTAATGTTTTGACCTTTTTAAGAGCCATATTGTGATTTGCTGTTTATACTGATACCAGATCTGTTATTGTGATTTGCTACCATTCAGTGATAAATGGTAGCAACATAGTATATTATGTCTTGCAAAGCGAATTTCATGTAAACAAAGTGTAACCCATTTACCTATGCTTAGATTCTTACACAATTGTTATTGATTTATACCATTTAGTTGTTAAACTTGGGTCCCCTTGACATGATGATGGCTCACACTCATCAATTGGACCTGCAAATAAACATTCAGAGATATTGGAGTAGCAATTAATAAACCTTTCTGGTTTTTTGCGTTCTCTTAATGGTTTTCTAAGTGTCACTTCCTCCTCTGGGATGAGTTCTTGCACTTCCTTGCCTTTTTCTTTGATTGGAGACTTGCCACTACCTTTTTTACAGATTTCTAGGCCTAAGAAAAGAAGACACTTCTTTTGAAAGGGTTCGGAGGACATGAGCTCCACATATCTTTCAGTTCTTCTCACCAAAAGGTGCTGCAATAGGCTTGATAACATGTTGCACATAAAATAAAAGAGAATGCAACCTTTAGCTTTACATTGATAACTCTAGTTTGATGCTTAGATCGAGGAAGAATCTGTAGAATAGTCTACCAGCTAATTGTGATTCGTTGTTTATACAGAGAGAAATCCATATATGTACTTATGATTTGCTACCATTCAGTGACAAATGGTAGCAGTAAAGTATATGATCTATTGTTTGATATATGATTTGCTAAAGTTCGACGTTTATTTGATTGGCTGAGAATGATACAACGATCCTCTTTAAAGGCTGAAAGATCTAACGTTTAAATTCCCTTTGGCATATTCGTACACTAGCCTTACACTTGATTGTTTTTATTTTGGTAAATAATCCAGCGGATAGAAGAGAGAAGGGTTTACATGAATGTCAAGTGTATCACATGGAGGTGTACAAGTATACATGGCAGTGTTTGGTGTACAAGAAAGGGGTTTTCTCAGCCAAAGCCAAGAACTTTTTCAAGGTTTCAGAAAAGGTGAGTTAAAGTTGGTCTTTTTTTCTTCCCCTTGCTGAGTTGCTGTTATAGGAATAATCAGCAACTATGATTTATTTGTGCATGTTTTTCGTACTTGTGCTTGATTGGTAACGTGAGTTGGTAATTAGGTGCTTCTTGCTAAGTTTTATTGCTTTCTTAAAAAGTTTAATGCTCACAGCTAGTCTTTCTTTCTGTTTTTGTAAAAACAAAACAGATTGTATAATCTAATGGAATTGAAATCTGTTGCTCGATGTAGCACAAATATTCTTTTACGTTTGTTTTAAATTTAACCTGGGATTTCATATCATCGATAGACTTCATGTAGAAAACTTCATCCTGATTAATCTTGTTTGTTTTGCTTTGCTTTAGTTCCAAACAACTGCACCAAGAAGTTGTACTAGCTCCTGGCGAGAATCTTATAGCAACTGGTACGGTGTTCTTTTGTAGTTGTTTTTTATTTCGTAAACATTTTGCACGTAATAATACATGAGTTTTGCTTGTATTAAGATGCTCATATGCTTCTCTTCAATTGTAAGCTTGAATGTGCAAAAATGCGTTTGTGATAACAAAGGGCATAAGCGCAACTTTGTATAATTGTTGGCTGATAATTGAACTAGTACAATTATGGTTCTTTGAACTGAATACATAGCTGATATGTGGGGTTGCCGATTTATGTATGGTTATTGCTAGAAGTTACCTTTTTTTTGGTAAATATATTGGCTATTTCCTTGAGTTTGTTGATTAAATTCTTTTGTTTCATGCAGTGTGGACTTGTACCTAGTATTGACGAAGTCGTAAGTAAGAGGACGCAAGAGTGAAAGGGTGTTGCGGTCATGCATAGGAAAGAAGCCCTTGTAAGTAACACAGAAGAAGGTATTGGCAGGTGATAAAGGTTTTCCTATTTTGAACTTTCTCTTTCTTTTTTCATTGTTGACCTGCTTTTATTTGATTGTGTTTGATAAAATCCTTGAGGAAGCTGAAAGACAATGTTATCTTAGCCATAGATGAGTTGCTTCTAAGTGTTTAAATAATCATAAGGATAACACCCTTACTTTTTACTTTATTAAAGTGACATCTATAACTTCCAAGTTTCCGGATGGAAGTTGCATTTGATGCTTCAAGGTATGTTCATCATTTCATTTACCTTCGTATTTACAGTACATGTTTTTTCTACCTTTTAGGCCTTGGATGAGCCACCTGATTATAATTCTAGCTTGATGGGTAGCTAATATTTGTTCATTATACATGTGCATGTTCCTTTGGCATTTTTAGTGCTCTTATCTTTACTCATGTTTTTACCTTTTTAAGAGCCAAATTGTGATTTTCTATTTATAGGGAGAGGAACTCAGATCTATAATTGTTGTTTGCTACTGTATGGAGTTATCAAACATTTCTAGGTATTTATTTTTGGGGCTAACATATGCTGTATGTGTGAGTTATTCACTGATGGAAGCCATTCTTCATCCGAAATTGTTTTGACAAGTCCAGAAATCCAAATCGTTCTGTCTTTGTTATTTGATTAAGGCTCTTGTCATTGTTACAAGCAGGGACTTTGGATGGGAATCATCAGTTGACTTTTGATACAGGTTGTGCCACTTGTTACCATTAATCTGTGCACAAATTGAGATAATGAGGTCAGTCATTTCTGTTATAATAGAGTCATTCTATCTTGTATCACATGACACTTCTAATAGTAATACATTCGCTGTTTCTTTGAGTTTCTTGATTAAATTCTTTAGTTTCATGCAGTGTGGACTTGTGCCCAATGTTGGTGATTCTCAAGATGATGAAAACGATGTTGGACCTTGCGTGCCTTCAACAACCCATGAAGAAAATGACAACATTAGCACTTTCTTGCCTAAAAATGTTGCTCATGATGATGCGAACGTTGATGAAGTCTTACGTTGATGAATTTGTACGGTCTCAAGAGTAGTTAATTTCTTGGTTGGTCCTAGTTTAGGTGTTTAAGACATTTATTTATTTTGGTGTTAGACGATGAATGTCGATCTGATAGAGTGAAAGTTGTTGATTATCATTTTGGATATGATTGCTAATGAAATAAAAAGTTGTGTACAACTTTATTATGAGTTTTGAATCAATTATGTGTCATTAGTGTCATTTGATAGTGTAATGATATGGGATTTTACCATTTTTCAACAATTACATACGGATTTAACAACCGCAAAGGACAATTGCTAAATCAGTTGCTAAATTTAATATTTCAAAAAAAATTTTAATATTTCAAAAAAAATATATAAAAAAATAATAAATAATAATTAAAATAATATTAAAAATAATTAGCGACCGCGAAGGGCGGTCGCTAAATCAGTTGCAAAATATAATCATATTTAAATAAAAAAATTAAATATTTAAATTCAAAAAAACATTTAGCGACCGCCCAAGACGGTCGCTAAATCTAGTCAACGCGGTCGGTAAATTTAGAGACCGATTTTTAAAAGCGGTCACTAAAATTTAGCGACCTGGCCTGTAGCGACCGCACATCGGCGGTCGCTAAAACACTTTAGCGACCGCTTTTATACCTTTAGCGACCGCTCCCTTCGGTCGCTAAAAGTATGTTTTCTTGTAGTGTGAGGCCGATCGACACCGAATTGAAATGTCACATTTGCCCTCGTGGCTAGGATTTAGTTACTAAAGGCCTCCACGTCTTATACGGTGTGACACTTAATAGATTTAATTAAGCTATGGAATTATTGCTCAGATATTGAATAATGCTCGATTGGCGTTTCATGTTAAAGTAGGTTAAATGGCTTATGCTTCGGTGAACAAGGACGCTTCAGTAGGCAGGCACTTCTTCAAGGTCATGATACCTGGTTTTCGCACAGAACTTGTATGCGATCCCTCTTTCTCTGTGATTTCGCCTGTGTACGCACTATTATCGTTGGTCAATAACTTACTTGTCTTACTGTATTATGAATATGTTAGGCCATACCGGTATCCTTTTGCAGTCAGCTTACCACAGTGAGATCAAAGGAAGCAACTTTAACCAGCGGAGTAGGGTTCATGGCCTGTTAAAATCAAGAAGAAGCGCGGCCAAGATGCATATTGGTTCGAAGCCGGTTGGAACAAATTCGTGCAGCAACATGACCTCAATATTGGGGACTTTGTTGTCTTTGAACACATGGGGCATATGCGTTTTCAAGTGCTAGTGTTTGATCAAAGCACTTGTGAAAAAACTTTCCCCCAATGTTGAACTCTAAGCCTTAATTACTTCTTAAATTAAATTAATCGCATCGGATATGTGCATTTTGAACCATTTTTGGAAAGTTTGAACATTGATTATTTGTTTGATAATTTTAGCTTGTTAATTGTGTATTTGACAATTGTGATTATTGATTGATGATTTTAGGTTGTTAATCGATGATTTTAGAATGTTAATCGTGCCTTTGAGATATTGAGATTGTTGGGCGGAGGGTGGGACCCAATTGGATTGAAAGTGAAAAACATATCATTATTCCCAGTTGACTACAACTTTGAATTGGTTTAAGGTTGTTTGTTACGAACAATAATGGGCACTTGTATCTCAAGTGCCAATCCTATTTTCGACAATCACAATTTCCAGTAAATTGGCCCAGATATATTCAACATTTGCAGTGCATGGCCATCTTAGCCATGACCAAGGGCTGCTAGCTAACATTATCTGTTGTTGAAAGTCCCGTAAAGGTACTTCTTCACAATTAGTCGAAGAATCTAGTAGTAATATATTTTTCCGTTTAGGGAAACCCGATTTGTCCCCAAACTCACGTTTGAGCACCACGACTTGAACTCTATCTCTGAAATTAATCCCAGCATAAATTGTGGGCTGTAACTAGTGACTGGTAAGTAGAAACGGCTGCAAGTACAACAATCTATACTGAAAACACAAAGATATTCCGTGATTGATATTATTCTTCTGCAGGCCATGTCCTCTATTGAAGTCGTGGTAAAAAACAACTGGTGCTAAATAGAAAACTACTTCAAAAACAACTGGTGCTAAATAGAAAACTACTTCAACAGCTACGAGTCCTATTGAAAATGTGAACTAGGAAATCGAGTGTTATTATCCAACCTTTATAGAAGTTGGTACAATACAAAATGTTACAAACCCCGGTGTTTTAAGAAGACGCGCGGTTTCCGCCTGTGATATCTATTTGTAAATTGAAGCGATTCACCGCGGTATGATGGAGCATGAAGCTTGTTTTCATTCGCAAATGGGCTTCGCGAACGTCACTTTTTCGGACTAGCATATGATTTGTTGGCGTCGATGGATCTCGCAACCTATGTGGTACTAGGCCCAGCCATGATGTGCATATGATAAATTACCTCGGGGTGCTCGGACATAAGCTAGTCCCCTATCAAAAATGTATTTAGTATTGCTTATGCACAGGAACGACTTGGGCAGTGGCACGTATCGACGGGCACCTTTGCGTAAAGTACTTGCGTGTTTCTGCAGAAATGGACTTGTGTTGCCCAACGCAAACTCCTCGGATTTCTGTGTCTCCTAAACCATGTACAACCTTGATTAAATGCATTAGCAAATGTCGTATGCATCGCGCAAAGGACCTACGGTATTAGTAAACGCAACAATGATGCCATCAATATTACACGCCGTGCAAATAACGTTGTTCCAGCAACTGTCTTACACACATATGAGTGTTTACTGGCAACCCGCTAATAATATTTTTTAACGGGTGCATAAAAACTCCAAGCATGGTTACATAGACAAATAGTTACACAGATTGATCACATCATGTTTAGGTGAGAGTGGACGCCAGTTGGAAAATGGGGAGCACAGTAAATGTTTCCAACCCGTTAAAAAAATGCTCATCAAAACGTAGGATGTTGACAACCATCACACTCACAGAGCATCCCCCGTCGAGCAGACACACTCCTGCGCACCTAGAGGCACCGTACATTGGCACGCACTTGTACAACACAGCCCCTCCATCAATTTTTTCTAAGTTGAAAATCACTAGCCAATTCCCAAAATCTCTCCCTTGTCTCCCGTAATTTCCTGATATCCCTTTCGTTTTCTCTCTCTCTCTCTCTCTCTCTCTCTCTCTCTCTCTCCCTCCCCCCCTCCCCCCCCCCCCCCCTCCCTCTCATCTTATCTTTCTGTATCTTCCGTTCAAGTGTGACCAAAATGAAAATTTTGATTCACTTTTCTTTTATCTACATAATAACCACTAATATAATTATAATCTCTTAAGTAACCACCTATTTTCATGAATTGTCTATTGCACCGAGCTTCATTATTTGCAACAAAGGGTTATTAATAAAAATGTCACCAAAGGTCCAATAATTTCGCTTGCAAAAATTGTCACTAAACGTCTCAATTCGTGTTACTTACAGCAATCATTATTGTGTAACAAATAACCATGTAGAGTTTACCATAAAATCAACCATAGGTTATGGGAATAACAGATGTGTAACGCGAGCTGGGCATGCCAATGGTTGGTGCAGATGGCAGCCTTCAGTTGTTGTTGATGCTCTTGCAGGTGACGGTTCACACGATCTAGGGTAAAAGAATGGTTAATGGGAAGAGAGGAAGCGACATCATTGACTAAGTCATGGATGTCAATTTGGTCAGAGAGAATTATGAAGTTAGATGAGTTGATATTAGTTTGGTTTTGGATAACGGCAGAAAAATAGGTAGAGAGGGTGTCGAGACGTTGAGATAGGATAGATTGGTTATCGTTGATGGTGGTGGTGAGAGTGGTTTAGGTTTGACAATTTTCTAAAGCGAAGAGGTGATGTTGGGGAGCTAGCTAGTCAAGGGGGAAACCAAAAGAAGGAAAGAAGATGGAGGGAAAATTGGCTAAGAGGTCGAAATCAAATCTGTCAAAAATTTTAACGGACTACCATTGTCAGGAAGAGGGGTCAGTTGAAGCAGGAGCGGGAACAGTGGAGGACGGAGGAGTGGTGGTTGAAGTAGGCTGAAAAGCATGATGATGAAAGGGTTCAGTGTTGCTCTGAACGAGGGAAACCACGTTGGTGGCGATATAGGTTTAAGAAACCAAGCCAGCTTGACAAAGAGTGGAAAGGTCAATGCAAAAGTTGGGAGCTAGATGGTCACATTTCGGATAAAGAGGTGGGTAAGGGGATGCGGAAGTGTAGAAAAAGGCGGGTGAGAAGAGGTCCATAAAGAAGTGAGGCATTACTGCAATTTTTACAAGCAAGCATGTGAGTCATCATGATTGCCGCCAGAATTAAGAGTGGCCTTGAAGAAAATGAGTGAAAAAATTATATTGACGTAGGAAAAGTCCGTCATATGGGGAACAATATTCCACGGTAGAATCAATTGCAGAAGATGGGTTTTCGGGTCGAGATCGATAAGCTTTGGTTGGTGGATAGAAGGAAGAGTGGAGTCATTACATAACATCCTAACTTTCTCATGGGGTGAAAAGGGGTCGTTGGTGGCCCAAGTTCTGCTGGGGTACACCAAGATGTTGGAGGATTTAGTGAAACCAAAAATGTCTAGTAGTCCAGTTGGGGTGAAGGAGATAGAGATGCCATTGAACAAAAGATAAGAGGGTGATGACGATGATATACGATTGGTAAAGAAAGAAAGGATGGACAACCTATATCTTTAATGATAATTCAGTAAGCTTATGCAGACAGACACGGTAGATGAATATTTCAACAAATTCAAAGCAATGAAGGCTCAAGTAGTCCAGGGACTTGAATAATTGGATGAGACCTATTTTTGTGTCAGCTTCATTGGGGGATTGAAGCCTGAGATTAAAAGCAGAGTGGAGCGGTTTGATGTTGACACTTTCTCTCTCTAAAGCAATACACATTTCCAAAAGGGAAGAGGTAGCCATATAATGCATGTTTCAGAGCCATAGACCAGCCCACACCACAGTTACCACCAACCTTAGCCACACCACCTTCAAGCCTAACTCCTCAGTTCTAGGACCTATCCTCTTGGCCAACACACCCAAGACCATCATCAGTCCTGCCATCTATAAACCTACACCCCTTCAAGCCATTGCACCAAAACAAATATCAAACTCCTACTCTTCAAACTCACAATAAGGGCTCCTACCTACACCAGCCAAATCACCAACCAGGACCAAACAACTCACCATTGAGGAACATCAGAGAAGAATTGCTCAAGGTGTAATGCTTCACATGTGAGGGTAATTTCGAGCCAGGGCACAATAGCGTTCATGAGATTTATTGCTATGATCATGGCAGAAGATTAGGATGATGATGATATTAATGATAATGATGATCAAGCAAAAATTCCTGTTGAGGCAAAAACCAAACCAACAGGCCAAACCCCAACTCCTGAACCTGAGATCAGTGTTCGTGATAGAGATGGAATCCTAGCCTTTTGTTAATGACATGAGGATATTACCCATAGGAGGATGTGATTGTGCACTTGGAATGCGATGGCTGAGGACAAATTAGGCAATGTCAACTTTAACTTTGACTGCAATCAAATCTCATTCAAGCACCAACGAAAGCATGTCTAGTCAATGGAGCAGAATTTAGAGGCACCACCGTCAAAATGATCACAACTCGTGCAATGCACAAGCTGGTTCTAGCAAAATGTGGGAGCACTTAATGGTCAAGTCTACTCTGCGACAATACCAGCTAAAGGAGACTCTTACCAAGTGAAAGTGTAAGGCTTATTGACAAAATTCCAAGATGTTTTTGCTGATCTTAAGGAATTACCTCCTCACTGGAGCCAAGCCTGTTAACCTAAGGCCCTACGGGTTTTCTATGTGCAAAAGGCTAAGATAGAGAAAACTATATTAGAACTCTTGTAGTCAAGTATAGTCCAACGCAGCAACTCCTCTTTTGCATCTCCAGTCCTTATAGTAAAAAAGAAAGATGGTAGTAGGAGAATGTTTGTGGATAATAGAGAATTGAACATAACAGTAAAAGATAAATACCCCATACCTGTGATAGATGGCATCTTCAATGAGTTGAATGGATCCAAATAAGTTGGATTTGAGAAGTTGCTATCACCAGATCGGGGTAATTAACAAGGACATTCATAAGAGAATATTTAGGACTCATACAGGACACTATGAGCTTAAGGTTATGCCCTTTGGGTTAACCAATGCTCCTGTTACATTTCAAAGCATTATGAACACTATTTTTCAAGATTATTTGAGAAGATTTGGGTGTGTCTTTTTTATGACAGCCTGGTTTATAGTAGAGATTTGCAGTCACATGAGAACAGTACTTTAACTCCCCATGCAACACTCATTGTACGCCAAACTTAGCAAGTGTACATTTGCTCAAAACCAAGTTGAGTATCTGGGACACTCAGTGAGTGGACAGGGAGTAGCATCTGATTACAGTAAAATTGAAGCTATGCTAAATTGGCCTACCCCAAGAAACACCAAGGAGGGGTTTTTTGGGATTGACAAGATATTATAGGAAATTTGTGAAAAACTATGGAATCATCAACAAACCTCACTAGCTTACTTAAGAAAGAAGACAAGGCCTTCGGCACCCTTAAGCAAATCATGGCCACCCCCCAAGTATTAGCCTTTCCCAATTTTACCCTGCCTTTTGAAGTGCAGATTGGTGCCTATGATGTGGGCATTGGAGCAGTTTGATGCAGCAAGGAAGGCCCCTAGCTTATATCAAGAAAGCTTTAGGTACCAAAAGAACTAGGTTGTCTACCTATGAAAAGGAACTGTGGCCATTGTACATGTTATCACCAAATGGAGCTCCTACTTGTGGCAAAATCATTTCATAGTAATAACTGACTATAATGGCTTGAAGTATCTATTGAGCCAAAGGATTACTTCTTTGTTACAACAAAAATTGTTGTCTAAGCTCCTTGGTTTTGAGTTTGAATTACACTATAAATAAAGTTACTGAAAATGTGGTGGCAGGTGCATTGTCCAGAACCCCTCAACAGCACATGGAAGAATACCAAGCAATAACTACAATGACTCATTTATGGCAACAGGAGCTGCAAGACAATATTGAATTTTATGAGGTAGCTCAAAAAGCCATCCAAGAGCTGATGTTAGAACCTATGCAACCTCATTTTGCTCTTATCAAGGGGAATCTTAAGGACCCCTCAATAGCACATGGAAGAATACCAAGCAATAACTACAGTGACTCCTTTATGGCAACAGGAGTTGCAAGAGAGTATTGAATTTGATGAGGTAGCTCAACAAGCCATCCAAGAGCTGATGCTAGAACCTATGCAACCTCATTTTGCTCTTATCAAGGGGAATCTTAAAGGTTCAAAGGTAAGGTATATATGGGAAGAGGGGGACATCTCAGAGAGCAGATATTACATGAGCTGCATGATACTGGGATTAGAAGGCACTCAGGAATTCTAAACACCTACAGGAGAGGTTACATGTTTTTTAACTAGCCTAAGATAAATTATCAAGTGATATGACTGGTCAGTGAGTGTAATGCTTGTTAACATAACAGGCACAACAATGTTCCCTATCCAAGGTTACTTTAACCTTTGGAGATACCTACTCAGCTTCGAACACACCTTACCATGGACTTTGTGAAGGGTTTACCCAAGTCAAATGGTAAAGATGCAGTGTTGGTGATGGTGGATTGGCTCTGTAAATATGCACACTTTGTTAGCCTTATCCACCCTTTTTCAGTAAAGCCAGTTGCTTAATTGTTCTGGGATCAGGTTTTCAAGCTACATGGCATGCCAACTTCTATCACCAGTGATGGGACAAGGTCTTTACATCCACATTTTGGACCAAACTCTTCAAATTGTTGGGTACTCAGTTGACCTACAGCTCAGCTTACCAGCCAGAGACTGATGGTCAAACTGAGAGGGTAAACAAGTGTTTAGAGAACTATCCGAGGTGCATGTGCAGTGATAGACCACACAGTTGTGCCAAATGGTTGGCACTAGCTGAACATTGGTATAATACTAGCCTTCACTCATACAACAAAATGACTCTATTTGAAGTTGTATCTGAATAAAAGCCTAAGCTATTAAGCCTTGCTACCCTAGGATCAACCAATCTAGCTGATCTGGAAAACTATTTGAAGGACAGGATGCATCTATTAAAGGACAATCTCACTCAAGCATAAGCCAGGATGCAACAGTATGCCAACCTTCACGGCACAGAACGAGAGTTTTCTGTTGGAGATTGGGCTTATTTTAGATTAATACAGCACTATAGACAGAGTTCTCTGGCCTTACAAGAAACCTCAAGTTGTCTCCTAAGTTTTTTGAGCCGTACCAAGTAACACAAAGAATTGGCAAGGTAGCTTGCAAGCTCCAGCTACCTAGAACTACCAAGGTCCACCCTATATTTTATGTCTCCTTACTTAAGGTTTAATGCCAATAAGGGAGAAGCTACATGGGAGGATTGGGAAGTAATCAAGGCTTCCCAAGTTTTGACCCTTGGCTACAAGGGTAATCTGAAAGGGAGGGGAATGTCATGATCCTAGCTCAAGCAAGTGTTGGCCAAAGGGAGACACAGGATCAGAGCTCACGACCAGAGGAATGGATAACAGGGGAGGTGCCAGCTTAGCATCCACATCGGACGATGGCTCCTCCTCTGAGGATTAGGATAAAAAAACCAGCTGGAGGGTTCACCACCAATCAAGGATAAAGAAGAAGGATTCACGCTCAAGGAAGAACGACATCATTTAGCTGCCTAATTTTCAAATTATGTTTGAATCACTTTTAGCAACAATTCTGAAAAAATTTCAAATTTACCGCTCATTTCCAATTTCCATTGAAATTCGGTTGTAACCACCCTTAAAAGGGGGAGATAAAAAAGAATTGGCATGAAGTGTGAATCACGAAATCATTTCTCTCTCTCTCTCTAACAGATTTCTGAAGTTCTCTCTCTTTTCCTCTCTTCTCATCCTCGTTCACCTTCTCTTTCTCACAGTTCTAGCTCTCCATTTCATTTAACCTTGCATCTGCAAATCCTTGTTAAGCCATGGCAGCTAGCATTTTTTTACAGACATGCTACCCTTCCACTCCCTCCCTCTCTCTCGCAAACCGCCACAGCCCCACGCACCCACTCCCTCTGCTGCAACCCCACCCCCGCCGCCACACCGCACTCGTCTACTGCCGATCTTGGCCAATTATCTTACATGCAAAAACTGCAGGTCACTGCAACTTAGTGTGTTAGTCGTTGTTACGTTTTAACTGATTTTATGTCAATGTTTAGCAAAAAGAGAACGATCTTTATGACTTCTTATCTTTTGCAACTGATTTTATGTGGAATAATACCAGTGGCAGCATACCATAGGAGATAGGCAAATTTACTGCTTTGCAGCTTCTGTAAGTTGAAACTTAAAATATATAGACTCAGCAGAACACTACTTTTAAGATCTCTAGCCTCATTTGCTCTTAGCTTGACTAATTGGATCCATCAAGGTAACTACCTTTAGACTTGCAATTTCATAGGGTACAAGGCCACTCATGAAGTTTGAGGATATATTGAAGTATATGAGATCCTTGAGGTTCCCCAAGCTTGCTGGCATGCTTGAATCTAATCTGTTGTAACCTAGATAAAGGTACCTTAGAGAAGTAACACTCCCCAAGAATGCCGGCAGTGCTAAGAATTAGCTTTGAACCTTCTGCATCCCCTTGAAGGTCACTGCAATGGATCCCATCAAGTCGTTTGCATATAGATTTGAATATGCAAAACATATTTAATTTTATCTCCTAGACGAAGTTCTTCCATGATAATAAGTTACCGAATGAGTTGGGAATTATACAAGTGAAATGGTTTGAAATAAGTTCTCTTCTGTTGAATTTAGAAGCATTTGTGATAGACTCAGGTAAACTTCCAATGAACTCATTTATTCTAAGTGTGAGTTGTTCAAGACTGGGTAGTGTCTGGCCTGTTAACGATGGCAGCACTCCCGAAAAGTGACTGCCTGCAAGTTCAGCTCCTTAATTGTAGTGTAAGATTGTTGCTGGAGTATCAGCTCTAAGCTTATTTTCTCCCAAGCTATATTACCTAAAATCTAAGACATTACCAACCCGCTTCTAGTATCATACCTGCAAAAAAGTTGAGCGCGCGCAGGTTCAAAATTGTTGCACTACCATTAGGATAGATTGTATTTTATCGGTTTGGATCCAATGAGATGGAACATATCAAACATTGTCAATAACTCCCTGCTTGTGATCTATCACTAGTTAATGCTTGCCAAGTTACGGGACATATTGTGCAGGCTTTCAATGCAAAGTTCTTGGTGTACCGTTTTTCAGTTTCAAATGAAACTTGTAATTCTGTTTTTAGGATTTGTAAGATGTGATCTATTAAATATTATATTTAGTGAATATCTAATTTTTGTAGTTGAGTATTGATTGTTAATTGGTGGTGTATATGACTTGAAATTTGGTAAAGGACGAATGCTAGTTTAAAGAATTGAATTCTTGTTGGATTAGTTGATTAAAGTTAATTGTCTGAAACAAGTTTGAATTTTTAAAAAGTAAACGAATGGCAATTTTTTTTTACTTTTAAAGACGGAATATAGGGACGAAATTCTGTCGCCAAAAGTCCATGTGTATATTGGTGAACATTTTTAGAGATAGACTTTTAGCAACGTAATTTTGTTACTAAAAGTATTTCTACAGATTGGTGAAAGTGTTTAGAGACAGACTTTTAGCAATGGAATTAGTATCGCTAAAAACTTTCGCAATGGAATTTTAGCGACAGAAATTATGTCGTTAAAGGCGTATTTTTTATTTTTTTTTTAACAAATTTAGATTTTAGGAAAAATATAGAAAATACCTTTAGCGACGATATTCCGTCGCTAAAATTAATTAATTCTATTGATAAAAATAAATATATTTCGACTGTTCACATAAAGGTTATTATCAACGAACTTTTACGGACGAAAATTCGATCAGTAAAAGTGTTAATGAGACATCTTCTTCCCATGGACACGGAAACTTAAAAATTTTAGCAAGGCATTCGATATGAAATCTAGTGCCTTAAAAATGAGTCTAACTTTGCTATCGTTGCTTTAACGAGCAGCCGTGATCAATCCCACGAAATGTCATGATCAATCCCATTTTTAATGCGCCAAAGGCAGCGACCATTAAGAAACAACATAGGGATTAAACCACTAGATTATCATGATATTAGATTATCGTCTTATTAGTAGATGAAGGAATATAAAATATGCATACGTGCATCATGCGTGCCTCGGGTGTTATTGTACTTGACTCGGATATTTTTTCTCTAAATTTATTGCAAGTTTAATTGTAGTTCAATAGGGAGTGTCATAGAAGTTTGTCGAGCATTTCTCGGAGGTAGAGTTCCTCGGATCATGAGCATTTCTGGGATCATGTGATGCACTAAATTCCATGTTAGTAATCAAATATACTTCCAAGTTCTTAGTTTCTACGCAACGTTTGCAACCTAACTTACACTTTCTTCATCCCACATAATTTGATTAACTTTTTTTTTAGTCGTCCCACAAAAATTGATCATTTCTAAATTAAGAAATATTTTACAGGTACTTTTACATATTACTCTTTTTACACTTTTTTTTGTTCTATCTATCTCTCCACATTTAAATTTCCGTCAACTCATTTTCTCTCTCCTGACCCGTTTTTTTACACTTTTTTATTCATTTCTCTCTCTACATTTAACACTCTACTAACTTATTTTCTCTCTCCTGATCCACTTTCTTACCCTACTCTCTTTAAAAGGTAGAATATGAAACAAATAATATATCACTTAAATCCTTAATATGCGTACAAAAAAAAATTGATCGTATTATGTGGGACGAATGGAGTAATATATAGTTGTTTTGAACTACCGAAAAAAGAAATGTTATGACAAATTTCCACCTGTTAAGCTAAAGTTGCTTTCCTTTTTATCCTTATTTCCTTCTTTTTCTTTTCCAAAAAAGGCTTAGAGCACATCTATGATTGATTTTTGAGTGGTCAAACTTGATTTAATCTAGATTAGATCAGTTTTTTTTAGTTATTTGACAAACACTAACAAACAATTAAATCAACTTTCAAAAGTTCAAAATGCCGATCAAGAAATAATCCAAGAAAATGAAGATTATGAATTTATTACTTTTTGATATTTTATCAGGCATTACCAAGAGTGTCCCTACTAATTACACATGAAGCTTATGAATTTCTTTAGCACTATTATTCAAGCACTAGTTTTTTGGTCTTTTTGCAACGTCAAAACTACTTTTAGTACTTTTATCCAAACATCATCCATAGTTTAAAGATGATCTTGTTTAGAAAAGCTTAAAGCTGATTTTGAAAGTTGGTTAAAATTTAATCTAAAATTTGCTTTCAAACGAACTCTCACTTCAAAGATTTGAAAGTAATAATTGCACTCAAGGTTTCAAGATTTGCACCTAAAAAAACCATTTTTAAAGAGCATTAAAGATTGTCACCTTAACTTTTTTGGCAATGGAAATGGAGTGTAAGCAATGAATGTGATTATCAGTAACCAAGCTTTGTTGTTTTAGTTTCAAATATGTACCACGATAGCCCAGTGACCAAATTACTCCATTAAGACAAAGATCGGTGGTTACATATACTAGTTTTGACTCCTGCATTGCTCACCGGAAAAACAAATGTCAAAATATTCGTATGAAGGTCCACACTTGTATGCCTAATAGTAACAACATTGTAATATCAACAATGGTAGAAATGTTATTTCTATTTTTTTATGAGTTTTCTACCACTTTTTATTGTAAGAGATAAACTTTCGTTACAATTGTTAGAGGGAGAGACATAAATCGAAGAGTGAGAGAAAGGGGGGGGGGGGGGGGGTGGATAGAGGGTTTTGGTAAAATCTTATAAATATGTGGATTGCAAACATATTAATAAAAATTTTAAGTAAGATGTTGATATAGAAGAGAAAAAAACGTGAAATTCATTTGATAGGTTGAATTCGAAATGTCAAAATTAAATGATAGACATGTCAAGTAAAAAAATAATTAACACTCTCTCAACTTTAACTTTACTATATATAATAATAATTAGATTTTTCTGTATAAGATAGGAACCAGGGGATAGAAGAGGTCAATTAGATAAAAATAAACATCACAAATTAAGTGCTGCTAAAAGAAGCATACATGCATATATGGAATAGAGCAGCTGGTTTAAAGAATTGCTGCTAAACCCGTAGAGCTCTCCTTTTAGTATTTTGGAACTGGGGAAGTACTGTACTGGCAATTTCATGTCAAGTATCTTAGCTCCAGAATCCTACTACTATCCTTCTCGAGCCCCTTTGAAATTATTGATTGCCAAGTTTTCGAATATGTGAAGAACAATATTATATAGGGATAATATCACTTATATCCCTCAGTTTATGGGTTAATTACAGTCGATGACACATGTTTGCGTTTATATCAGTTATGTCCGTTGACCACACAGAATACGGATGATGTTAAATTTTCGTGTAAAATGACATAATTGCCCTCTAGAACAACTCTCTTCCCCTTCTCTTTTTCTATCCCTTCTCAAATCGATCGAACCACCATTGTCATTCACCTTCTACCACCATCTCAAACCCATTTCCACATCAAATAACCATGACCACCACCATATGGATTAAATCGCCACAATTCTAGAAGCTAAATTAGAATGAGATTAAATCTCACGCCAGAAATCTGCCGTGGACGACGAGGAAGACGTCAATGACCTCATCTACGCGCAAGGAGGACACCCGCTTGGCTCCTTGTGTCGCCGCCCCTTTTCCCAAACACAAGAAGGTCGTTGGCCCGGTGGTCGCATCAGCCCCTCTCCCCTTTGAGGAAGACGAGGAGGTTGTCAAGGCCATCGTCGTCGCCATCACTCCCTTCTACTCCCTTGAATCTAAGCTCGGCGACTACTACCGTGCCAACGCCATCAGGACGGAGGCCTTGCAGAGGATCACTGGCAAGTCCCTCGATGGGCTGCCTTTGGTTGGGCTTCAATTACGATTCCATTTGGGGCAGTGCTGGGAGATGCCCTTTGGTTACGTCTAGATCCCCATGGGCATCGCCGTGCCGCTCTTCCTAGACGACAGGGAATATTCTGTCCCCATGGCCACGACCGATGGGTGTTTGGTGGCCAGCACCAACAGCGGATGCAAGGCTATCCTCCTTAAAGACGGCATGACCAGGGCTCCGATCCCGTCGTGAGGTTCGGCACCGCCAGGAGGGCTGCCGGTTTGAAGTTCTTCCTGAATTTGTTTGATTGGGATGGTTGTTGGTGAAAGTTGGTGATGAGTTGAAGTGTGATGGGGTTGCTTTGAGTACGGTGGAGGAGTGGGGTGGTGAAGACATATTGCTTGCGGTGGTATGGTGATAACGACGAGGCGGAGGCTGTGTGTGTGTGTTTGTGAATCTATGTGCAGCTATGATGTTGGGGTGGGATTCTTGGGACAGATTGACTGGGTTCTGCAGTGGTTGTGATGCGGGGGTGGTGCAGTGGTTGTGCAGAGGAAATTGGAAGAAGCAGACGGTAGTATTGTCATTTTTAAAATACGGTATTGACACATTAGCAGAAACCGTTAGTTAGGGTCACGGAACCCTAACGGTGGGCATATCTAATACCAAATTTTCACATTTTGGATACGAGTGCAAAATTTTGAAACTTACGTCTTTGACTGTAATTTACCTCTAAACTGAATGATATAATTGATATTATCCCTATTATATAGCTCCAAATTTTCGAATATGTGAAGAACAATATTATAGAGCTGTATAATTACACTTTGGAGCATTATTTCATGGCTTCTTTTTATACAACATTATATATATCCAAAAAAGATACTCGATAGAGTAAAAGCTCACACTCTCAAACCCTGAAAATTTTCACATAATCCGGCAAGCCAAACGGGCTTCCATCCCCGACTAACTCATTTCGATCTTGAGCTTCTGGTCGCAACACATGCAGCATATGATTCGGGACAATCACGTCAGGATTCGACCAAACCATCTCTTGAGCAGGCGGCAATGGTAGCAATCCATAGTCACTTGTCGCGCAATCAGTAGTACTGCTTGCAAAATATTGTTGAACAAGATCGTTTTCCTGTGGCAAATGTATACCAAATTCCATAGCCATGTCAGGAACACTTGAAAGCACGAGCGCTGGAGGCATTTCTCGTTCAACGTGAGGCTGGGTTTGGGGTGTTTGATTTAAGAAGTTGGCGTAAACTACAGCAAGATCAATGTTGGAACCATCTGGCACAGCGGAGGTCCCATTGCTAGATTCACTCCCATAACTACTTAAATTTCTTGAGGAGACATGGTCATCGTGGGGTGATACACGAAGGGACCTCCCTCTTCTGCTTCGCCGGCAACCGCCCCCGACGGGGACGTTTCGTAGGGACCCACCTCTGGTCCAATACCTTCTACAACCCTTACAGAAGAACCTTGGCTGTGTTAAGCTGTAGTTGTTGTAGTAACAAAATTTCGTGTTTGATGAACCACAACGTGGACAGGCTGGTGAAAACTCAACATTGGCTCCCATCCTCCTTCCATTACCAACGAGCTTCAATCTTTTTATCTTCCTAAACGTCTCTCTCTCTCTCTCTCTCTCTCTCTCTCTCTCTCTCTATGTGTGTGTGTGGGAACTTGAGAGAGACGAAGAGTAATACTGAGAATGTTTACTCCGTCTCCTCCTTTAAAAGGACCTACTTTCTTGTCTCCACGTCCCTAAAATGACTCTCGCATAAACTAACATATATAAACTCAGGGGCGGATCCAGGAAGTTCAACCGGGGGACCAAAAGTCATAATAAAAATTGACACCTAACATAAAAGAATTCGCGTTACGATTGAATACGTTAAATGTAAAATAGATTTGCTCAATTTGACTAATAATCATATAATATCACTATTTGTAGTGATTTATTTAACTTGATAAAGTTAGTCAACAACAAACTATTAATCTTGGATGAATTAAACTTAACTCTTATTATATATATGTATTACTATTGCGATTACCAATTGTATGATGACAATAGTCATGTATAACATATTATAAGAATTTAAACTAAAAAAGAAAAAAAATTAACTAACCTTGATCTATTAGTGTTTTCTTTATAATATGGTGATTTATAATTTGAAAGAATGAAGATGGATAAAGGAACAAAGAAGATAAAGACTACAAAGGCCGGCGGCACACAAAAGTAAATAACATAACAAAATGAAACTCTAATACATTCTTTTATAATATATTGACATTTTAGTAAATATTTTAAACATATTTATCTATTATTTAAGACAGCAAAAAAAAAATCTCAAACTATAGGGTGGGGTGGGGTGGGGTGGGGGTGGGGGGGTGCCATGGCCCCCCCTGGTCATGCTTGGGCTCCACCCCTGTATAAACTCAATTGTTCAATATCTATTTCGTTGAATTAGCATTGAGCAAATAGATAAATAATTAGCTCAAGATCAGAAGATTCAGAAGGTACTTTAATTTGTGTTGTGCAATTGACGCGAAAAAACAAAGAAAAATGGAGAATCATAATGGAAAAGCATATAAATAACAGTGTGATGCCAAGGAATGTGGGTTCGTACTTACGTGGAGGTGCCACAAAGGCTGCAGTCCGAGTCAGCTTCCAAGTATGTAAAGTGAGAGACAGCAAGGGTGGAACAAGGGCAGAGACCAAGGGCTTCCCAGACAGAACTCGAGGGTGGCAGTGCTGCGAGGGCGATAGCGCGAGATGAATACACGATGACAGTCACAGTCCGATGCTTAGGTCCAGAGTCAGGGTGCTGTATGTTTCTCTCTCTAGAATTCTAGAGTGAGAAAGTGAAAATGTTCTGAAAATGTCCAAATGTTCTCCTCCTCTAATGAATTCTCAAGACCTCTATTTATAGAGATTGAGATGATGATGTCATTAACCGACACGTGGCGCTCCCCGGGAGTGACACGTCACCGGGGGGTCCACGAGTGCCGGTGCTCCATGGACTGTCAGATCGCATATTCAACCGGCCTGCTCCTCACAGCGTCGCTCTGTCTGTCTGGAAAGACTGGCTCCCACCGCATCGGTGTGGCCAGAGAACCCCCTTGATCTAGCCTCCAATCCAAGCCCTTGCGGAGTCCCACAGGCCTGGCAGCGGTGGGGAAGACCCGACGCCCAACTGCCAGGTGAACTAGGCGCGATGCCCTCCGAAGACCTGCTCCCGTCTCGGAGTGACCCGGGGGTCATAGTCCCTAGGGGTGCCGACGCAAGCCCCCAGTGCCGGAGCACGTAGGCCAGTCACGCAGGCACCCTGACGGAGATAGTGTCCCGGAGGAGTCGTCTATTCCGCAGGCCAAGGTAGCATCCCGGAGGAGCCGTCTACCCGGCCGGCCAAGGTAGCATCCCGGAGGAGCCGTCTACCTGGCGGAAGGGGAGTTGAAGAGCTCCCTGGCAGAGATAGTGTCCCGGAGGAGTCGTCTATTCCGCAGGCCAAGGTAGCATCCCGGAGGAGCCGTCTACCCGGCCGGCCAAGGTAGCATCCCGGAGGAGCCGTCTACCTGGCGGAAGGGGAGTTGAAGAGCTCCCTGGCAGAGATAGTGTCCCGGAGGAGTCGCCTATCCCCGCGGGTGAGTCCTTATGCCGGAGCACTTGGAGCGAGTCAAGGTAGCATCCCGGAGGAGCCGTCTACCTGACTGGCCGAGGTAGCATCCCGGAGGAGCCGTCTACCTGGCAGAAGGGGAGTTGAAGAGCTCCCTGGCAGAGATAGTGTCCCGGAGGAGTCGCCTATCCCCGCGGGTGAGTCCTTGTGCCGGAGCACTCGGAGCATGTCAAGGTAGCATCCCGGAGGAGCCGTCTACCCGACTGGCCGAGGTAGCATCCCGGAGGAGCCGTCTACCTGGCGGAAGGAGAGTTGAAGAGCTCCCTGGCAGAGATAGTGTCCCGGAGGAGTCGCCTATCCCCGCGGGTGAGTCCTTGTGCCGGAGCACTCGGAGCATGTCAAGGTAGCATCCCGGAGGAGCCGTCTACCCGACTGGCCGAGGTAGCATCCCGGAGGAGCCGTCTACCTGGCGGAAGGGGAGTTGAAGAGCTCCCTGGCAGAGATAGTGTCCCGGAGGAGTCGCCTATCCCCGCGGATGATGTACACTCCGGAGAGTGGGTTGAAGCATGTTCCATGACCAAGGCAAGGTGCGCATGGTGTGATGAATGAGTGTGGTGCCCGGGGGCATGATGATATGATTGTGGCGCATGGGCGCGATGAAGTGAGTAAGGTGCCAGGAGCACGTCTATGTCAATGGCGCGGCGCATGGGCGCGACGGAGTGTGTAAGGTGTCGGGGGCATGCTTGTGTCAATGGTGGCGCATGGGCGCGACAGAGTGCGTATAGTGCCGGGGGCACGGTAGTGTGACAGAGAGCCTGGGGGCACGGCTGTATCAGCGGCGCGGCGCACGGGCGCGGCGAAGTGTTGGAGTGTGATGCCCGGACGTCGGTGACGGGGGTCACGGAGACGACGTCCGGGCGACGGATGATGAGCATCGTGGAGTTGTGTCTGGGCGACGGGGTCGCGGAGTTGTGTCCGGGCGACGGGGGTCGCGGAGTTGTGTCCGGGCGACGGGGGTCGCGGAGTTGATGGACGACGGACGTCGTGAAGTTGATGTACGAACGGACGTCGGGAGGTTGATGTACGAACGTCCGTAAGGTGATGCACGACGGACGTCGCGAGGTTGATGTACGAACGTCCGTAAGGTGATGCACGACGGACGTCGCGAGGTTGATGTATGAACGTCCGTAAGGTGATGCACGACGGACGTCGCGAGGTTGATGTACGAACGTCCGTAAGGTGATGCACGACGGACGTCGCGAGGTTGATGTACGAACGTCCGTAAACATCGCGGAGGTGCAAAGACTCGGGAAAACAAGTGCGCGCAGAAGGGAAGGCCATAGGCCAAACATTGGGGGGAAGGCCAAGGCCACCACCCCTGGGGAGGCCGAGGCCGACCCCTTGGTGAGGCCAAGGTCGACCCTAGGGGGTGGCCAAGGTAAAAGGCCAACTCCCATGAAAGGAGGCCAAGGCCACTCCCCCCTTCGATGAACTTCGGGCGCGCCGACGGTAGGTGTTTTGATAAGCAATGACGAATCCGAAAGTTGTGTTGCGACGAGCATGCTACCAAGAATCGTACCCACATGATGAACAAGGTGCCAGAGTCATGTATGAAACGTACGAAACGAAAAAAGTGCAAAAAGGACTTTGCGCGAAGAGTGAAGAGCCGGGGGGGAAAGGCCAAGGCCAAACCTCCTTGGGCAAGTGTCATGGCGCATCGACGGACAATGTGCGAAGTGCGACGGTCGAAGCGTGATGCGGCGTCGCATGATGATGAGTTTCTTGGCGACGACGTAGAAGAAGTAAGAAGTGCACGTGACTTGAGCGTGCACGCTTTGACCGGTTGTGAGCGTTGAAAATGTCTGTTGCTTGTGCGGACGTGTCATGCAAAATGGGACCGTAGTGGGCCTTTGGGTGCGACCAGAATAGGTTGGGAACACAGTGTTTTCCCCGCTTGGATCGTAACTCAAAAATTATGGGTGGCTACTTGGAAAACCAGAATCAAGAAACAATGCACGACTCTAATGTTCTCTCTCTCAAGTCTACATACTAAGAGAAAGATGAACTAAGTTGGACCGCTTGCCAGTAAAACTATAAAGTAAGTAGGAAGAATTTGAAGAAGTAGAGAGTATGCGTACTAAGAAAAAGATGAACAAGTTGGAACTCTGGCCAGTGGCCAGTAAAAATAAAAAGTAAATAGGAAGAAATAGAGATGTGTCAGTAGTAGTTTTTGTATTATCTTTAATAGGTTAGAAGTTAAAGTTTATATCGAATTCCAATGGCTACCTATGAAGACATCTGTCTCATGAAGAGACTTACAAGAGATGGCAATTTGAATTGGTAACCGGTGGAATTGCAAGAGTTATGCAGCCTAATACAAACAACTTCGGTAAAAGAATAACTTAATTTTATTATAAAAAATATACCGCAACATTCCCCCACTATTTTCCAAGTAATAAGTATGATAACACAAACGACGTAGCAATTTGCGCATAAGGCTATAGGTGGATATTCTCGAACTTATTGTTTGAGCAAAGTCCAAAACAAAGGCAAAGACGATAGAACGATAAATCTTGCTCACACTGTACACAAATTCATTGGGCTCTTCACATACTGCTATCGGTTCATTAAGAACAAACAGTTTAGCCTTACTTTGTTGCAAATGTAACGGTGCAAATTAGAGAACGAATTTTGTTAAGAACTAGATAACCCCCATTAGTTCCAGATAATATAGCACTCTGAATGAAACCACATTGTTATCATTTCATAAGATCTTAACTGGTTGAAATTCCAGCATCTGAATAACATTCTAGTTAGGGACAAGATCCATCATAGCATAGACCATAAATTATAGTACGTTTCAAGTATCATAACACTCCAATGCTCGTTACTAGGACAACATGTAGATCTACTCAGCATACCCACAACATATGCAATATCGGGCCTCGTAAGATTCATGGCACACATGAGACGTCCAATAATTTAGCGTATTTCTCACTGTAGTGAGATTGAGAGAGAATTATTGTACCATTTTGTCTAACAACTTTTATACCCAAAAATAATATCCACTGAAACCATATCTTTTATATCAAACATTTGCGCAAGATAAGGTTTAATTTCTTTGGGAAAATTAGATTAAGAGGGGATTTGGAGTTAAATATATGTAGATGAGGGGTATATTTTGGGAAATTGTGAAAAAGGGGGGCCACTTTTTAAAATCTCTGAAAAAGGGGGTTAGTTGGAAAAAAATGGTTTGTTTACAACCTACTTTTCCATTTCCCAAATTACCCCTCCCCAATTTCTTCTCCACTTCTCCCCCAATCCCGGTTGATCTTTTATTCCCCTTTACAATCTGATTCCTTCCAAATTCTTCCAACCCCACCCACCCCACCCTACGGTGGATACCCACCCCACCCCCTGCCCCTCTATTTCCCTCCATGCACTTTTGCATAACAGACTGAGTCATCCGCAGAATCTGACATGCACTTTTGCATTAAAAAAAACTTGTGTTTCCACATAAAACGACTAGTGTCACCCAAATTGTGCGTCTATACCGTTCTACCAATTCATCTGCAGGAAGAGAAATTATGAAACTTGACATGCCCAGATTGTCCTACCAATTCATTTACTACCTTCTTCTACACCGCGATAAGGCGACGAATCAACCAGCGACAAGCTTGGGATACGGCTGTGAGACCGGCCCAATCGAGAGCCTCGACGCTGCAATTTTGGTGGGGCTGCTTGGCATCAATCTTGACGAGTTTGCACTCCGTCACAGGATCTGCCTCATCGCGGATATCAAATGCACGGCCAAATATTTGGTGGGGACCGGCGGAATTAAACTTGTAGCATAAACTCATGTGCTGGTTCATGGCCTCCTCTGCGCTCACCAGCCTCTCACACCGCATGATCTCGTCCTTCACCGCCTCGCCGCATAGCCCGCAGATCCACCTCCCGTTGAACCGCTTGAGGATGTTGTCTATGTATGCCGTCGTGCACTCCTCCGTCAACCTGCAACAGTTGCATTTCACGAACTCAAAGTCGCCGTTTGGCTTCGGTTGCGATTCTGCCGCCATCATCACCATTGCTTCGCTAACCACAGTTGCCGACATCACTGCAAATCCAAAAAAAAAAAAATTCACCAAACAAAATCAGTGATAACACCATCTAATAAAATTCAAGCCGCAACAAACACAATCCAAAACCAATTCAAATTACCTGCAAAAGAAGCAGAACGAAACCAATTGACGGATTCCTACGCTTTCTTGTCAAAGTTCTTCTAATTCCTATCGCTCTTTCTCCCAATCTCCTTCTTCAATCTCTTCTGGAACGAAAAATTTAAACATCAAAGACATTTCATAACAAAAACACAAAATCAAAGCAACCATTTTCTTCCTCCAATTATTTTCTCATCAAAAACTACGTGTATATTTGGGCCGAAAAAATACGGCCTAATTGAGAGGTGACAAAACGCTTTGCTTTTCATTACAAAACAGCCAAACTGCATCCATTTCTTTAATCGCAACCCCCTTAGCAAGGGAAAGCGTAGTTCCTGCAAAGTCCTCTTTTTTATAGAGTCCCACCGAAGCAAAAGCAGCACTTGTGCCCCCCCCCCCGCCCGCGCGTAATTTTTGCATAAAAAGACTGAAGCGTCGGCAGAATCCGACATGCACTTTTGCATAAAATGACTTGGGTTTCTGCAGAAATTGACTAGTTTCACCCATACTGTGCTTCTACACTGTTCTTCTATGATTGATCGGTAAACACACTCCGAAGTGGATCAATTTCTCCTCAACACCTATGAGTACATTTGGGACGATAAAATGCGGCCTAATTGAGAGGTGACAAAACACGGTGCTTTTCATTACAAAATGGTTAAACTGCATCCGTTTTCTTCAATCCCAACCCCCTTAGCAAGGGAAAGCTAATTCCCGCAAGGTCCTCTTTTTTTAGGAGTCCCACCAAAGCAAAAGCAGCACTTGTACCCCCCCCCCCCCCCCGGTAATTTCTGCATGAAAAGACTGGGGTGTCGGCCGAATCCGACATGCATTTTTGCATAAAAAGGACTTGGGTTTCTGCACAATGACCTGTAAATCTAGTGGCTTAATCTTTTTCTAGTGAGTGCACAGGCAATTATTGTATTGCGACCGTTATCAGGTGATCTGATCAAGTGGTCAACCAATAGTCTAGAGGGTTTGCAGTATAAAACTAATTGAATTAAAGAAATGTGACTGCAAGCTTTGCATTGTCGCGTGCAAATGGATATCTTCTACCTTCACAATACGTGTAACGTGTTTATATTTTTTTTTTCAGATTTTTGCCAGATTTATTACAAATGCTAAACATTTTCTCATCTGTTCTTTTATACCAAGACGCATGCAGATGTTTATGGCTAACACATTTTCTGTTCAGTGATTACAAGTTTATGAAAATGTTTAATCATTGCGTTTTTGTTCCTAGGAGATAGGCTAAAGCTTGTATGGGTGTGATAGCATATTTCACATAAGTTTCGTTGTTTCCATCAGCAACATATTACAACAAACAAAAGAAAAAAGTTACCTCCATTTATGCTGTCATTGGTAAGAAGGAATCGTCATTATACTAGTTAAAAGCAAATAATAATAACCTAAAAGTAAAACAAAGGTGCATCTCCCTGATGTGATGGGTCCAAAAATTTGAGAAAAAGATGCTAACAAGGCAAGGAAGGAGACACCAATACCAGCTGAGGTGGGAAGGATTTTGGAACATGAAGGGTGGGGTGGGGTGGGGTGGGAAGGATTTTGGAACGGGAATCAGGATTGGGGGAGAAGTCAGATTGGGGAATCTGACGAAGTCAAAAGCTGAGGGAGGGAGGGGTATTTTGGGAAAGGGAAAATAGTAAGGTTGAAAGAAAACCATGTTTTTTCAAGTCACCCCACTTTTCAGAGATTTCAAACATTGACCCCCCCCCCCCCCCCTTCACAATTTTCCAAAAAAAACCCTCATCCCCAAATATTTAATTACAAAACTCACTTTTTTGTAATTTTTCCTAATTTCTTCAACAATTTCTAAAGTGGACCCAAAGATTAAAAAGGTCATGTATATATAATGCAATAACGACTTTGGCAACTCGAGTTGCTTTAATGAAGACAGAATATTCAACTTTGTTATTGTTGAAACCAAATTTCTTAACATCTTCTTTAAAATTTTTGAACCATGGCCTATGAGCCTGGTTAAGTCCATACAATGATTTATTCAACCCGCAAACCTTATTTTATTGGCCAACTTCAACATAACCTTCATGTTGATCAATATATTTCTTCATCTAAATCTCCATTCAGAAAAGCGGTTTTAACACCCATTTGATGTGTTTATAGATTATACATGAAAGCAATAGCTATCATAAATAATCCTTATAATGGTATGTTTTGTCACTGGTGAGTACACCTTAAAAAAAGTCATACCCTTCCTTTTGGCTATACCCTTTTGCCACTAACGTAGCCTTATATTTATCAATACTAGCATCAGGATTTAACTTCTTTGTTTTTAAGTTGGGAAAAACATAGGTTAAAGCCCATGTGTTATTTTCTCTTACGGATTTTATTTCATCATCTATTGCTTTTTCCCATCTGTTTGCATCAGGTTGAGACATGGCTTCCTAATAGTTCCCAGGTTCCTTTTCTAAGTTACATATATAAGTATACATCCCAGGACCTCTCAAGATTGTACCGGCGGATGGGTGTAGTTGTTCAAGCACTCGCAATAGGCCTCTACAGGCCGACCCGAGCGCTCTAGTCGAATATTCCACTGACACATGGCCGGCTCCAAATCCGTGGCCCCATCATCCAATCTTAGGGGACATAACTGCAGCATCTCAAAAGCCCAAACCTGTGAAAAGGTAAACAGTGAATGAAGGTAAGTCTAATAAAATTCGGAGCAAATCAAAGATAAGAAAGGAAGAGATGCGACTCCCAGACATCATTGTAGCCCATAAAAATCGCAACCTGGAGACGGACTACCGAACCCATGGAGTGGTAAAGACGTGCGAGTGCCGGCATTCCCCAATTATATTCATAAATAAATCTGGTCAACATCCTCTAGCGCTCTCAAGCCCCATAGCTCAACAAAATCGCCTCGTTTGCTGAGCAAGGTCTCTCCGAGGCATAGAGAAGAAACCCCCGGACATACTGATCTACCTCTTCCTCATTAGCATCCTCCAAAGACATATCCTCATAATGCTAGCATAGTGTAGCAAGCAAATTCGACCCGCCTTTCTTGAAGATGGTATGTATCCCAACAATCGTTCCATGAGATTGCGATCACGGTGCAAATCTTAGGCTCGCGGTATCGGCCTATCCCTCACAAGAATGCCTGTAATGTTCACAAAATCATACGGGATGAGGGTCAATTCACCGAATGGAAGATGGAAAGTATTGGTAGAACCCCCTAATCGCTCGGCTAGACTGAAAAGAAGCTACCTATGAAAAAGCGCGTGTGGGGCCCAAATATGCATGAGCTAATTAAGAGTTGATTAAATTCTAACAGTCGATGATGAAAATCATAGGTTTGGGATATATATGATTTCTTACCTGGTCTGTAAAAAAGAATTCCTCAAGTGCGTGATTTGGTCCAGTGTCAAAATCGACCCGACATTAGTCCTATGGTAGGACAAGATCATGAGACCCTTTCAACTTGTGGCCTCTTCGTGACAGCTGAAACTCCATGGTGGCTCTATCGTGTTGATTGAGAGATAAGCGGAAAGCTTTGATTTATACCCAATGGGATGAGATTTGGCCCAATCTAAATTGGATTAGAGTTAAGGGCTGTTCTTTTTAAGACTGGATTTGAGAGAAAGAGACAAAAAAAGTAATGAATTAGGGTCTGTCAAGCCCTAAATCACGAGTTTTGGATAGTTGAGCGGAGAACCACATGTTTCCTCCTACAAATTGATGCTCTCCAATTGCCGTCTGATTCCCGTGTCTTATAAGTCTTTCGACCTGTCAAGAAAACGTCCAGTATAAATAAGAAGTAGAAGAGAAAATATGTTTGTTTCTCTTCCTTTTTTTTCGAGCTTGTGTATACATGTGTGCCTGAATGCTTGCTTAAAATCTCTCAATTTTTTATTTTTTTTGGTTAATAGGAGAAAATTATCATATATAAAGGAGTTGTACAAGCCGTCCCTGCTAGATCAGGTATTTTACAGACAGAAAGATAATACTACCGACTAACAATTAACCTATCAACCCTAAGCAAATTACAATTTGACTGAAGCAGAGCATATCCTACACTTTAGCCTAATTTTTCCATAACTTGCTAAGGCTTACAGGACACAAAATTAACACTACATTTATCAAACACGAACATACAACACAATGACATAAAGAAATATAATAGTGAGGAAGACAATTGTAACCAGACGGGTAATCGAGGGCGTAAACGACACCAAAGGGAGCGCAAAGATCAGAGGCATTCAACCTTGCTAGGTCACAAAATTCCACCGGCATATCAATCCCAAAACCCGGCAAGCTTAAAACCGAACAGCACCCAATAATGCACCCCCAGAACAGACTTCCCAATACCCATTTCCCCTCCCCAAGGGCCTTCCTAACCCACCCACCCCCCAGAGCAGACTTCCCAATACCCATTTCCCCTGAATATCTAATTAAGTGTTTGTCATATACATATAGCTTCACATGTTTCCCCAAACCTCTACATTAGGCTTGCATATGTGTGTACTTGTGCGTCACATTGTTCCTTCTGGGTACCAGCTTTCAAAATTTTTATCAGGATTCGTTGTTTAACCAATGGTCCTTTGGATCTAGAGGTGTCAAAAGGGCCAGGCGGCCCGCGGGGTGGCCTGACCCGGCCCATTTTTTGCCCGGGCTGGCTCGGCTCGAAAAGTGAATAGTAAAGGCCCTAACCCTTATGGCCTTAGGCTAGGGCCAGGTCACATTTTTCCCCAGAATTATCCAAGGCCAGCTCGAGTCAAGCCCTAAAAAATGGGCTGGCCCGAAACCAGCCCCGTTTTTAGGACTAGCCCGACCCGACCCTCTTTTGGCCCTAATGCTGGCCCAATTTTTTTCCATACACACAGGCCCTCTTCTGGCCCAAATTTTGGGCAGGCCCCACACTTTTCAAACATTTTGATCCCCCCTCCCTCTTTTTCCCCGCAACGGCTAGATTCCCCAAATTTTGAAAAATTCCACTTTTACACCCCCCCCCCCCAAAACAGTTATATAATGGCTAGTTTGGGGGGTATTTTCGTCCAACTAATTTTTAACAACTCTTTTACGGTTTTTTACACTGATACCCTCCCAACAATTATAAACGGCTAGTTTTAATGGATATTTTGGTCTTTTGTAGACTTTGAAAAATCTTTAAATTTACACCCTTGCTTTCATATTTTTCACACCAATCTTCTTACTCTCTCTTATATAAACATTCTACATTTCTACAAGCTTTGCTACTATTTCCCTCTCCAATTTTCAATTACAAATATTACTTACTTATTTACTAATTACTACTCTTGCTAAATTATAATTACTAACTACTGCTCTTATTCATTTGTTACTTCTAATTCTTTTGTTTACTAATTATTAATTAGTGAATTCTTATTTTATTATTGTTACTAAAGTCTTCTTAATTCTAATTACTAACTACTGCTCTTATTCCTTTGCATTTAGTTACTCTTACTAGTTTTATTTTTCATTATAGTAAAAAAAATTAGCGTCAAATATGTCTGAATTTTTTAAAAAACTGAAACATGGATCATCATCACAAAAAACACCACCATAAGCACCACCATCACGGCCATCACAAGCACCACCGCAACCATTCATTCTTGCACGAATGAATACAGGTTGTATGATAGATACCTAAGTCAATTGGGAGTTCAACCAAAACATTCTAGATCTTGAATACACGCCTTCACAAGAGACCATGCATGATAGCTAAGGATGCATATCGGTTGGCGAAGCCACTACTCCGTAGCGTAATCTTAACCCGATGAGCGATCATGGTGGAGAAGGCCGAGCAATCATTCCGGTAGTGAGCCAGAAGTCCAAAAGACGAAAAAAAAAAACCGAGTGTTGGAATCATTTTGATGAAGTTATGGTGGACGGCGTCCGAAAAGCTCGATGTCAGTACTGTGCTAAATTATTTTCGTCTGGTAGTGGTATGGACATCTTAACAGGCATTACCCTCTGTGTGCACCTCGCCAAGGCCACGTCGAACCTAGCCAAACGCAGTTATCTTTTGACGGTAAGTTATTTGTTTATAATCAGCGAGAGCAAAGAGACGGTCTCGCTAAATTTATTATTCACGATGATGAACAAGCCTTTAGTTTTGCCAATAATGCTAAGCACTCTAGATATATGAACACTTACGCGCAACATTTGTACAAAAAGGTTCATAGAAACATCACTAGATCCAATGCACTCCGGCAGTATAATGCTGCTAAAGCACGCTTGATTGATTATTTTGATCATTTTGACGGTGGAGTTAGTCTTACTTCTGATATATGGCAATCTCCGTTTACTTTTGTTAGTTATGCTTGTGTGACGGCCCATTAGATTGATGTTGATTGGACTATGAATAAGAGAATCATCGCTTTCGAACTCTTTCCTTTTTCGCATGATGCAATTAACGTTGTTACTATTATAATTAATGCATGTACCACGTTTAAATTAAAGAATAAGATTATAAGTATTAGTTTTGATAATGCTGCTAACAATAAAGTTGTTGTTGCAGCTTTAAAGGAGAGCCTTCAACATGTACTTGCTGGTGAATTATTTCATGTTTGCTGTGTTTGTCAGATAAATTAATATAATTGTTCAAGATGGTTTAAGGGCTACATGAGATATTCTTCTCAAAATGAGGGGTATGACAGCATTTATTAATAGTTCAGGTCTGAGAACATAACAATTTAAAGCGTTGTGTGTTCAATATAATATGTCTCGTAGGAGACCACTTAAAGATGTGGTCCATAGGTTGAACTCTACATATCATATGCTTTTACATATTTTGGCATACAAAGAAGTCTATACGCATTTCTTATTAATCACCTTCCCAGACGGCTTGCCAACTCCAACGGAATGGCAGATGACTACACACCTATCTGAATTTTTGGAGGTATTTTACACGTCTACCAACGTTTTGCCTGGTACGTATTGTTCTACCTCTCCTATCGCTATAATAGAAATTATCAAGATGGCTACAATGTTAACAAAATGGAGATATGTAGGACCCTTTCGGGAAATAGTAAAAGAGATGGATAAAAAGTTTAATAAATATTGAAAGAAACTGCCTATTATTTTTGTTGTGGCTACTTGTTTAGATCCTAGGTTAAAGTTGCATAGTGTGAACGTCTCGATACAAGAGATATCGAGATTAATGTGATACCCAAAAGCGGACACAACCGAACTCACAACGAAAGTGAGCAAGACATTTGAGGATCTAATCAACCTCTATCATAATTCCGCTGACGTGCGCGGGCGAGCTTCATCATTGACTGGTGAGATGTATTATACGCCATACCTTAAGGGCCTTGAACATCTAGTAGCAAGACAACTACCAAGTGAAAGTACTTCTAATACGGCAGGTTCGTCTACTTTTTTCTCTTTTAATGAAATTAGTTTATATTCCATTTCAGATCAGTATTCTGCTTTATCAATGCAAGAACATGTTAATTTTCATTTGTTAAATTTTTGGAAACAAAATCAAAACATGTATAAAACTTTATCCCAAATTGCATGGGATGTAATGCCAGTGCAAGCCTCCACGGTTGCTTCATAGTTGGCATTTTCAGCGAGCGGGAGGGTTTTGGATGACAGGAGGAGTCGTCTTAACCCCAAGTCGCTCGAGCTATGAGTATGTTGGAAGGATTATCTTGATGCGAAATACTGCGAGCAAGATAAACCGATTGATGATAGGAGGAGCAGTGACTAGGACGTTGAAATACTTCCGGATGACTAGGTAATTTCTTTTTATTTTCCTTTTCTCAAGTTTTTAGAATAAAAGTTTTCACAAAATATAGATATTTTTTCATATATATATATATATATATATATATATATATATATATATATATATATATATATATACAAGCAAGATAGATATTTTTTCATATATATAAAAAAAGGTAACTTCGCCTGTTTGTTTACAAGCAGCCGGTCCCAAGCCCGAATAAAATGAGGAGGGCTTATGAACAATTTTATCTTCAATTTAACTCTATCAATTTGAATATTTGAATGCTAAAAATATTATTGTATACACACATATTACTACATATATGTGTGCGTGTCTAGGGCATTTTTAGTTTCTTTTCTTGCTTGCATACACATATATGTGGTAATATGTATACACACATTATTACATTACAATTTGCTTACATAATAACAAGAAACTACCCCAATTAAAGTCTTTCCTTTGAATAACAAGAAATTAAAAAAAAAATTAGGATTGGGCCCAGCCCAAGCCCGGCCCTAAATATTGGGCCTAGGGTCAGGGCTTGGACTGAGACTAGATACCCCTCTTCTCTAGCCTGGCCCGGCCCATTTTCACTTCTGGCCCGCTGGGCCGGGCCATTAACACCTCTAAGCGATGTCATACAATGCAAGGCCAGTGCCACATCTTATCCTTTTTTTCCAGAAGAAACATTTTCTTCGTATCAATTCAAAATGAGAATTGATATGTAAGGCCCTCAATGACCAAACTGCCTTTGGCCATCGATATTTCTAGCATTCAGCGACGTTTCTGAAGATCTTTTCCTTAGGTCTAAGCGACCAACCACTCAAACACGTTTTTGGATCCGTCTTTAGTCAAAACCCGTACTTTGTCCGTCGACCACTCAAATCGACTTGAGGACTTCGACAATGGACAAAGTTGATTTTTAGTATTCTTAGATGACCACTCAGATGGATTTGGTGGCTCTGGCATGTGGGAATTATCCCCTTTGTATGTCGACCATTGAAATTGATTTGATGGCTCCGGCAACATGCAAGGTTCCTTTGTAACGTACTAGACGACCACTCAAATCCATTTGGTGGCCCCAGCATCTAAATATACGCCTTTGTCTGTCAACCATTAAAATTGATTTGGTTACTCTGACAACATATAGAGTTATCTTTTTAGTGTACATGATAACCAAACGTTGTTACTATTGGGTCCGACTTCTAGATATACGGCTTTGTCTACCGACCATTCAAATCAAATTGGTGGTTTCGGCTATAGACAAAATTCATTTAGTATTCCTAGATGACCGACGTTATTACTGTTGGCTCCGACTCCAGATAAAGATTTGACATCACTTTCCTCTTGATTTTGCCTGACTCCAAGTAATATCTCCATCCTCCAAACTATGTTGGTCATATTCCTCCTCAGTGGATGCATAGGAAACCTTGTAAGGTCTGATCTTATGTCTGTGTGAGTCTTCGAGTCTATCTCAAGTCTTGTGGTACTTTCCGTGTTTTTACTATAAATGTGTTTTGTTTTCCGTGATGTTTGCTCGCAGGCGAGCTTTCTCACTGAACAACTCTCTAGAAATTCCTTTTTTTAGTCTTGTTTTATTGTCTTCTATTTACTTTACTATTGGGCTCTATTGATAATCAAGTTTATTATTAATTATGGACTTAGGCTAGCAATACCATAATCTATTTATTTAAGTCAAATTCCATGAATGGCCCAATCCAGCTTGAGTCTAGTCAAGGTCCAGACTTGTTGGGTAAACCAATCCAAGTGGTGAGGTTTAACCCTGGTTAAGAGACTGTGTTTGAATTATATATATGACTTTGAATTATTTTGTGTTTGATGCTTGATGCATCAAATTTCTTTAATTTAGATGTGACTTGGAGATAATTCTCGAAATCTGGTACATCCCTTCTATGTTTTCAAAGATTTTCAGCGAATCATGGATAATTGATGTCCCAAAATATGGGACAAAATCTTAGAATTTTAAGGGATAAACCTGCCGGTTTTCGTCAAACGAACAAGCTAGTTGATTTCACAATCTGCTATTTTAATCAACTATTTTGCTCTATCTTTTTAGAGACTCCACACTCGAAAAGCTATCTTTATCATATATGTCAACCCCCCAAGCTCTATAAATTGATCCCTTAGGTTATAGAATGGGGGAGGCTTTTTCTCTAGAAATTTTGGACTCATTTCTTCTCTAAAATTGGTGCATTATTTATACTGAGATTTTTCGAGATAATCATAAGAAAACTATCCAATTCAATAAGCTACTTGCATCGTGGATTCATCCCTAGATTGTTTTGAACCGTCTAAACAAGCACCGTCTCGAGGTAGGATTTATACTGCCTGCTAGTAAGTTCGTGGAGTCTAGATTCTCTGCTTTCACCGCAACCAAATTTTAATCAAAAGAATCAAGAGTTACGAACAACTGTTCAGTCCCGGTTTATTTGATTTGTGTCTACGACCGAGTTCCGGTCACCTCTTGTAGGGTCCAGTCAAAACTACGTGGTTTTTATCCTAATTGTCTGACCGGGTAGTAGGCCATTTGACCGCCATTTTTCAAAATTAAACCAAAACTATGTGTTTATGTGTTGTGATTTAAAGGTCAAAAACCATTAAACGAATTAGAGATCGTTAAGGTATAACGAATGCCTAATACCTTCTCGTTGTATAACTTAGTCCACGAACCCATCACCTTTATTTTTTATAGATTAGAAGCCTAGATAGTCATTTCGGAATTTGTGAGAGTATTTTTTTTTTTTTTTTGTTACAATAAAATAAGATGGCAACTCCGATTCAGACCTTCGCGGGTCTGAAATTTTTTAGACGGTTCGCTACACTTACCTCCAAAGTTATAGTACCTAGAGCCTCTTGGTTTTTCCCTATATTAAACAATTTGTACACATACTAATGACCCCCCAAGATTAACTACTGGAGTTAAGGGGCAAAGGTAAATTAACCCGAGGGAGTAACCTAAAACCAAGTTCAGTATTTCACCATAGACTCGGACATATTTTAAAGGTTTACCCTTTAACGAGGGTATTAGTCATCAATATGATGTGTTAGTCCTATGACTAGATAACCTAGGATTACATCTTGTTCTAATGATAACTACACATTGATTATGTTCTAATGTATGCTTGAGTGGATTCTTAGTAGGTATATGCATACACACTCATGAAGACGCATTTGAGAAATTGGATATATGAATTAAAGCCAAAGAAGCTTAAAGCTATGGTGGAGAGGCTATGAAAGCATCATCAAGTCCTATGTCAAAGAGCAACAAACAATGCATAGGCTAAGTTATTTTTAATTAATATTGATCTCTACTATTATGTAACTAGCGTTGCTTTAATGCTTGGATTAATGACTATGTCATAAAGTGACCTTAGTACACCATGTGCATTGCATGTAAGTTCATAATCATTCACACAAGTGTGTTTCTTGAAAATGAGTAAACTTTAGAGATTACTCAGATTTTTCTCAAAAAAGTATTTTTTGGAACTAATATTTTCATATTTTGATAAACCTTTTATTAACTGTCCAACGCATAAAAACTGTAACGATCCAAAAAATTCAGAGCTTTAACACCCCGAACTTCCAGAAAGTTAAAACAGTCACACGCTCAATTGATCACTTAATAACGACTCAATATGCAATTTCCAACATATATCAGAGTTTCTAATTAGTACCATAACTCAAATTCTCTAGAATATACATCCATAAGAAGAAAACAAATACTTAACTTAAGTTCTCTACATAATAAGCTAAACAGTGTTGACCCACGTAGGTGTCCTACTTGTCAAAATAGTGTCAGATACTCCCGATGTTCACTCAGGATCTAAACCCATCACCGAGCAATCTACTGGTGATCATTACCAGCAGAAGGGAACAAGCAAGGGTGACTTTTGAGAGCTCATTAAGGGTGTGTTTGGATATAGGATTTGAACTGGGGATTTGACTTTGGTAGGGTATTTGTAAATCACTTGGACAAAATATCTTGTTTGGATAGTTCAAAAGAAAATTTTTGAAATTTCGGAGTCATTTGAACTGTGGATTTGGGGTCACCAAATCCACAGTTCAAATCACTAGTTTGAATTAATCCACTTCAATCACCCACAATAACTAGTTCCCTATTTTTTAGGAATCTTGCCTCCCACTTTTTAACAACATTTTGCTTCCTTTCTTCCAAACAAGATATTTCAACTATGATAGAATTTGTAAATCAGGGGATTTCGAAATGAGGTCATTTAGAAATACCCAGTATTTCAAAATCCCATATCCAAACACACCCTAAGGTTTCTCAAGGATCAAGCAAAGGAATTACGAAATGATTCACAAATTTAATTCGATGATGATTTCCAAAGAGTTTATTACAATGGCATTCATTTATCAACAAATTTTTTTCTTTAGTCGATTACCAATGTCGGTAATTAAAGATTAATAGTTGGTCCATTCTCAACCTCGGTAAAGTTCGATAACAATATTGGGAAGAGTTTCAACTCAATCCCTTCACGATTAGATATCAAAACAATCACTTTCAGATACAATGTGTAGCACCCCATTTTTATAGTCTTTTTATTAATTAAATAACTATTGGGCTTTATTGTTAATTATTATTATTATTATTATTATTATTATTATTATTATAGGCTTAGTCCAAATAATATAATGAGCCTAATATGTTTAACTAAGTTCGGTAAGGAGTCAAGCTCAATCCAGGTTGAGCCCAGTATGGTCTAGTTGTCCAGTCCAGTCTAGTTAGAGTCTAGTGACTCTAGTCCAATTGGTTAAACCAGTCCAGTTAGTTAGGTTTAACCCAAGTTTAAGGTCAAGAGATTTGCGACCAATTAGATGATTTGGAAATCTTATTTGGTTTATCATTGATAGACGTGATTAATCCTTGACTTATATGAGATATGGAGATAATTCCTGAAACTAGTTCATCCTATCTAATTACATTATAGATAATTACTGAATTAGGGACTGATAATGTCTCGAAATTTAAAATTTTGTTTTTTAGGGTGAACCGACCGGTTTATCGCAAAACTGGTTAGTTCTTCTACAGGATGAACTGGCCGGTTCATTGAAAATCGGCCGATTTGTTGACTTTTTTTCAAGTTTGTGATTTTTATCAGATATTCTGCTCTATCCCCAAATCATAGAGTGGGATAGTCGTCATTATTATTTATGGTGCCCAGACCTCTACAAAAAGGGTCTTTGGGCTACATTTTCAAGGACAAGTATTTTCTCCCTAGAGCTTTTATACCATTTCACTCTTAAAAGTGGTAGATCATCTATAAGCAAAACTTAGCACTTCATATTCATTTCTAAATAATCTTGAATCACTTGCATTGTGGATTCATCATAAGGAGTTCACATGTCTTCTAAGCAAGCTTTATTGAGAGGTACACCTCGTTGCTTTTTCTAGGCTAGTTATAATATGATAGTTGAGAATAATTTATTTTCCCCGGGATCATATTTCTATTACATAACAACTCAAAAAGAGTCTTTTCATTTCGATTCATAGTTTAAGTCTAAGACTAAAGTTTAGGTCGCCTCTCATATATAGGACCAGAGTCAAACTACTGTGGTTTTATTTCCGGTTAGTCCGATAGGTACGTAGGCTATTTGACCCCTGATGTCGAGTTCAAGTCAATTATATGGAAATAATTTTATGGTTTGTTTTACTTCATATTAATATGTGTTATGTGTTAAAAAGGCCAAAAACCAATAGAAATGAAGTAGCGATCGAGAGTCTATGACGGGTGCCTAACACCTTTCCGCCGTATAATTTAGTCCCCGAACCCATTTCCCTATTTTTCATAGATTAGTTGTCCTTTGGACATTTTTAAAGTGAAGGCGAAGGCTGGGAGGCGTACACGGAACATGGAACCAACATATAAGGTATACGGCGTAACATTCAATGGATAGGAAAGGAGCTGAGACTGACAACATAAATTTTCTGACATATACCAGGTTGGACCGCTAAAACCAACTCCCCGAGAAGGATTAATTCCAAGAGTCGACTTGGAAGATGCCCTTGCTGGACCATTCCTACCAACAGCCCTAGTTGGCTATTATTCTACTTAATACAATCATTCAGATATTCAGAATTCTGACCTGGTTTCCTACTACCTTTATACAAAAGGTTCTACAATCGAAATAGGGGGATCCGTTGAGTGTTCATTGACACTCATAGGAAGGAGAGTTAGATCTCTTTCTTGAACTCATGCCCTGCACGGGAACTAGAAAGAAGATTTGCACACCAACATTCTCGGGTAGGAAGGCGCTCAAGTAATAAAATTATTTATATCTAACTTACTTGAAGAAATATCAAAGCCATATTTATCTAAAAAAATTCCTTTACAGGGGATATACTTGTCGGGAGAGAAAGAACTACCAATAGACACTTATCGATCGAACAGGGGTGGATAAAGAAATAAAGGCAAACTTTGGTTAGAGGAGGAGACGAGAATAGATCTCTGCTATTCCTAGCATTGCCATTTAGTAGGTGAAATGTTAATTGATTAGGCTCGAGACTCTCTTGCCTGAACTATCACTAGAAAACTACTCTTTGAATGTAATTACCTTTGTATACTATATAGTGTTATTGTCTTACTTGTGATGAGTTCCTTCTCTTCTCTCTCTTCTAGCGAATAGATTCCTAAAGACAAGTCCGGATATGATCTTATTTATGTGCTAATGAGAAACCTCCACTGCTGCTTTAACTATAAGGCAGAAAGCCCGACCCAATGTCACACCACACATTCTCTAGGTCTGAAGGGATTGCTTAAATACTAGTCAAAAGAAGGGAGAAATGGGCTTCCCTAATTGAAACAGTACTTACGGAAGAGTTAAACTAGAACAAGACATGACAGATGGGAGTTAGCAACCAACTAGCGATACCGAACTCATGGATGGTTGAGCTAGACCAAGAATGACGATCTGATACTTAGAAATAGGTGTGCTGAGACTAGTTTAGAGCCCGAGCTCTCGTTGCACCTTGTTTGTGTGTATGCTTCTGGAGCTAATTCAGAAGAGAGATTCCTATGATCAATCAATTCATTCCTGTTCCACTACCCCGTTGACCGGATACTAGTGGGCACTATTTCAACGATTACCTTTTGTTTGTCGCTACTTACTTTCTTTGCTTGGGGTATAGGGCCAAGTGTATCCTTCCTCCATTGTGTATATTATGATCCTAAAGAATTTTATTCAATGGGAATAGCCCCTTTTGAAGCATACTGGCTGTGGGTGGACGAGGTCTAGTATGAAGAGGTGGTGTGGGACCAAAGCGTCTTCGAGATACAGATGGCAACCTCATAGTTCCCAAAGCCTTTTTATATTATGGCGACCGTTGTGCCTGAAAGCTAACTTGCTTCCATGTATTTGATGAGTTAGTTGGTCAGACTCTCTTCATATTTACTTTAAGTGGGGGAGAAAAATGAATAGTAACTTGCGAGATTCCTCATATTTGTGGCTCAGTCCTGGATGTTGACTCTCACATTCATTTCGGTGTGTGTATTGATCCAATGTTAATATCCGAGCTTCCGATTTGCCTTGCCTGATTTTATAGCAGATAATGGAACTCAATCATTCAAGCATCCTACTTCTCGCCTAGCCCACTACTTTAATTACACAGACCATTTAAGTCTTATTCAAGCAACCCCTTCCTATCCACTTGCATCTGTGAGTCTTCATCCTCCTATCCTTGGTCAGTCTCATGACTCAATAATAAGGAATGGATTTAGGCTCTCATTCCCTATCTTAGGGTAAAGATCTCACAAGTGAAGTAACCCTTCTAAATTATTATATTGAATTTAGCGCTTCGAAGGTGGTTTGAACAGGAAAGACTTGACTTTGATCTTATTGATGAGAATGCCGCTTTTGGGTTATTTCCACTTAGTTGGTCCAGTCTGCCTCCCCTTTCTTCATGCTTGAAACGTCCTCCCCAAAAGACTGAAGACCAAGGTTAAGGAATACTGACAGGCTCTTTCACTTGTTCATCGGCCAAGGATGGACAAATAGGATTCGAACTGTTGGGACTGAAAGCTGAGGATACTTGAATTAGAGGTTCTATCTGACGGGATAAGAGCTCTTTTCGCCGCATCTCGACCACATCCCATTTCAATTTGAGACGGTGACGAAGATATAGATTGGAGGGCTCACGAGCTAACGAAAGAGGATGATCGTCCACCTACGAATTGGCTACCTCCCACCTCACAATAGCCAATCGAAGTGAAAGGCGCTAGCTCTTGAGGGAGTAAAAGGTCTCAACCGACTCGGCTGTATAAATTCACATGTCTTCTTTAGCCGTCCGGATCCTCTTTCGGTGCTTGCTTAGGTGATTTGACCCGAAACCTAGTGGAGCCTACTTGCATACCCTTGTAGGAACGGCAAAAGGCTCAAATCAAGTCTATAAGTATAGGCGTTTTCCTCCCGGTAGGGCTCTTGGGCATTCATCATCTCATTTCCGCCTATCAGGGAGTGTTCGTTGCTCCACTTAAAGATTCTCATTTATCGTATATTCCCACAGGGGGTTGGTATTAGAAGATTTTTTACCTTCTTGCCCACGACCTTCTGTAATTGAAGCTTCTCCCACAAATTGACTCACTCGCAACACGGTCTTCGTACGAAGGACTCTTTCCGACCATTAGATTCCCTGGCCCTCTCTCCTCTAGTTCTATCTTTTTTTGATCTGTCAGTGGCTCGCCCATTCTCAAAGGGCTTTACCCAACTCTTCACTCATTCCGACCTTTTAATGTAATTACCTCTAATTACTACAAAGAGCAAATAAGAAATATATATTTCATTTATAAAGAATGCGGCAATGTTCATTTTGGATTAAGTTTTTCCAAAGTTTAAGGGTTGTTGAACCTCTATTCTATTAAGAAAGGTAACAACGTTCGCCAATCAATCGAAGGGATTGACCTTGAATCCGCAAACAAAGTGGAATGATGGAAATATCACCATTCCTCGGTTGAGTGTACTTGAAAGATTGAAGAGAATGTTACTCAAACTAAAAAGTGAAAAAAAAAGGGTGTACTTCTGAATTTCACAACGCACAAATCACGTTAGAGACGGGATAGGGCAAAAAACATGGGAAAGAGGGGAGAGTCAGAGACAAAGCCCCTGGATTTGAAAGTTAAGACCTATCCTATAGTCTATTTTCCCCTTCTAAGCTATTTCAAGATAGCCAACTAGAAAACAAATCAGCTTGTCAATTCTTGGTGTAATACTCACTCGTAAATGATTGGTGTCAGAATTTCTCACTTTTCAGGCACCGTGTAAGAATTAGGAATTCCTCTTCCAACTCGTCTCAGAATGGGTGTTATGGCAAAGAACAAGAAGAAAACAACATGAGAAATTTGCCCAATAGTAACAAATGGTACCTCCACAGGTTGACATCCAATCCAACCTAGTAGTAAGCGATCCGCCAAAAGCAACCAAAAGATTCCTTGGTGAATCGGGCAAAATCTTGAACTATGTACATATATACTTTTAAAAAAAGGTAAAGCCAACAGACATATAAAAACTGGTGCTATTGCGGCTACACCTCCCGATTTGTCAGGTATACCACAAAGAATGAAATGGATCGATAGGAAATACCATTCCGGCACAATATGAGGCAGGGTGGGCATCAGATTAGCAGGTATATAATTGTCAGGATGCCCCAAAACATTAGGAGCATAAAAAAGAAAAATGGAAAAAAGATAGCAAAAGCTACCCAACCTACTAGATCCTTTACATAAAAATAGGGGTAAGAGCAATTTTATCCATCTCTGAGTGTACACTTAATGGATTATTTGATCCATATTGATGCAATGTGGCCAGATGAAGAAGACTGACGCCTAGTAAAAGAAAAGGGAGTAAATGATGAAGACTAAAAAAACGATTTAAGGTGGCATTGTCCACGGAGAAACCACCCCAAAGCTTAGTCACTATGGTATCTCCTACTACAGGTATGGCGCTAGCTAAGCTCGTAATTACTGTAGTTCCCTAAAATCTCATCTGACCCCAAGGTAGTACATATCCTATAAAAGCTGTCACAATCATTAATAAGAAGATTACAACTCTGAGACACCTAACAAATTCCCTAGGACTGCTATAACTCGCATGATATAGACCACGAAAAATATGAAGGTGAACCACAATGAGAAACATACTTGCCCCATTAGCATGCATATAACGAAACAACCAGCCCCCCTCAACATCTCTCATAATGTGTTCTATGTTGTTGAAAGCAAGATCCACATGAGGTGTGTAATGCATAGCTAAAAAATGTCAGTCACTATCTGAATGACTAAACAAATACCAGCTAACGGACCGAACCCCCACCAATAACTAAGATTGCTCGGGGTTGGATAATCTATCAAATGCTGATTAAGTGTGGAGGATATAGGTTGTTTAAGAAGAGATAATTGTTGGTTCATTATAGACATTTATCTTTTATTTTCTATCGTGACAACTCTTGTTCCCCCACCTTTTAGCGGTCTGGGGCCCTACTATTATATATTTATAGTACCCTTTCTTCCACTATCGAAGGATGGGAGTGGATATATAGCGAAAGAAGGGTCGAAGTAACCTGCGGCTTATAAATAGGAAGATGCGGAGATGATGGGCAAAGGATATTCATGAGATTAGGGTGGATCTGTACTACTCTGTCCCCTCCCCAAAAAAAGAGAGAGAATTAAGAATTTATGTTTTGTTGGTTGTTTACCAACGGAAAGCATGTGAAATCTAAAGTTAGGAGAGCAGGGGTTGGTAGATTCAGCACAAGTTTGATTTAATAGAGACTATTACATATGCAATTTCGAATTCAAAAAAAGAAGGATAAAGACCGATGATAGATTCCTGCCCCTACTTATCTTCACCCTTACTCTTTCATTTTTGAGTGGGAGTGAAGCAGCACCCTTACTTAACTGTACGCTCAATAAAGACTAGTGCTTCTACTTATTGAGGAATTAGCACTTTTTGTTCGCTGGTCCCTACTCCATATAGCTTATCTCGGGTTTTTATTATTTTCCCCATGTTTAATTAAATAAGACGGAGACTGTTAGAATCCTTCCTTGAACTTTTAGAGGCGGTTCGCTACAGTGACGACTCTGCTGAGGACAAAAAAATAAAAGGAGTAGACTTCAAAAAATTTCTGTTGCTTTTTGGCCTTGTTTGCAATTTTTTTATTTTATGACATGTACAATGTGATATAACTGCGATATTTGTTCTCTTATTATATACCTCACACACGCACATGTCTATCCTTAACCCACCCACTTGAGTATGCAATGGTTGAAGCCCTTGGACCTCCTGGTTTCAAGGCAATGTTTCAACTGTACCCTCAGCTCCATGGCCTTGTACTAAAAGGACCTCCTAATTTCTTGGTATATTAAACGGCTTGTTACACGTACTGGTGATCACTTACTCAGGCGTTAAGAGGAAAACCACACTCCCGGACCATTTAGTGTTCTACCCTTTTTTGGAGAATACCTGGTTTGGCTAATGGAATATTAGCAATGAAACCAGCCAATACTCTATGAGGTAATTGGTAATCTTGCAAAGGAGAGAGACTCTAACTAACATGCTATTTTTTTGCGCTCCGAACTGGACGGTTAGTCCATCAGTGCTATATTTGAAAATTGGAAGCTGACAGGTTTATACCCCACTTTATGGAACCATTGACCAACCGGTCGGTTCACTCACCAAGTGACGGGATGGTTATTCAGAACTATTCCCATATGAAAAGTATTTTTTTCAAACTCAAATCCTAAACCTACTAACTAATTAGCCGGTTCACTCACCAAGTGACCGGACGGTTAGTCAGAACTATTCCTATCCTAAAAATTTTCAAAATCAAACCCGCTGACCTGTTGACCCACCAGCCAAGTTAACCTCCTGAATGACCAAACGGGTAGTCAGAACTTTCCCTGTTCCATAATTTTTTCCAAATCAAACTCTAGACCCACTAATCAAACGGTCGGTTCACCTTTCGATTGACTGGACAGTTAGTCAAAACTTTCCATGTGTCCAAAAAATTTTCAAACCAAACCCTAGGCCCATTGACCAACCAGTCGGTTCACCTCCAGAATGACCGGATGGTTAATCAGAACTCTCCATTCCCAGTATTTTTTCCCCAAATCAAACCCTAGACCCACTTACTATCGTTCAGCTCCCAGGAAACCGGACGGTTAGTCAGCATCCCAAACTTTCCCAAAACTTTTTAAATCCAAAACTTCCAACTCATTGACCAACTGTCAGGCTAACCCACAAGTTTACCAGACGGTTAGTCAAAACCAGAACCTCTCCAAAAAAATTCAAAAATTCAAAGTCAACCCACTGATGGCTAACCCACAAGTTTACCAGACGGTTAGTCAAAACCAGGACCTCTCCAAAAAAATTCAAAAATTCAAAGTCAACCCACTGATGAACCGGTCGGTTAACCTAAAAGGTTACATGACGGTTAGTAAAAACCCTGACCTTCTTAAAGTTTCAGAAATCCAAAATCAACCGACCGCTAGTTAACTCGCTAGGTTACCAGACGGTTAGTCAGAACCCTGACCTTCTCGTAATATCTTCAAAAATCCATGACCACCTAACTGAGCAACCACCCAGATAACCCACAAGGTCAACCGGATGGTTAGTCAGTACCCCAGTTTTTTTGACATTCTCCTAAAATCCCAGAATTACCAACTAACGGCCCGATGGTTAACCCACAAGGTTGACCGGCCGGTTAATTAGTGTCCAACTCCTGTACGGGGGCCAAGTTAATGTGGTGTATTAATGTGCTCTGATTGTATGGTCCTATCTAGACAATAGTTTTCTAGTTTGAGTCATTTTTCTTCAGTTCATAAGGTAAAATGAAAAAAAAATCATTTTTAGAAGAGTCCAAAATATATTTATTTTCTCCCCTATAAGGTAAGAAGTCATATGAACAATCCTTTGGGTAACATTAAAAAATTAATATTGATAAATAATAATAATAATAGTAGTAATAATAATAATAATAATAATTGAAAAAGTTCAAAATATTTTTATTTTCTCTCTTCAAAGGTAACGAGCTCTGCATCAGGTCCACGCTCTAGCATTAAGACCAATCCGGAGAATTCTCTTACATCCTTGTGGCAGAAGAATACCGTCTAATATGTGACCATGTCGGAATCTTTGGAGATATGCATAAAGGTTTTCAGGAAGGTCTCACTGCCTGGGCTGCTCATCAGGCAAAGATAGTTATCGAGTTAGAACTGCTCAAAGAAGATCTTTCCGAGTATAAAAGATACATCCATATCACATTCACGGTGTTGACAAATTCTCTTACTCAAATGAAAAATGTCATCAAGGAAGGAACAATAATCAAGGATGGGAAGGCAATACACAAGACTAGTTGAAAGAATTTTAACACCCAGCCAAGGATTTTTGTAGACAATGATACAGTTACATCTCAAGAGGTGTTTTCGTGGGAGCCGACCATCACTAGGAAAAAGTTCTACAATGTGCATGCCTCTATAGCCAAGGTATTTGACCAGTTGCTAAGTAAAGGTATAATACCCAAGTTACCCCTCCCCCTAATACACTAGACGGGCCCGACATCCAAGCTCGATGTGAATATCACCAAGCATTTGGACACTATATGGAAAAATGTATCATCTTGAGGCGCGCTTTTCAAGATGATCTCATAGATAATGGTTTAATCAACCCTCCTACCGAGTTCAATGTGAAAGAATAATGTCTGCATGTACACCAAGCAAGCGGGGGTGAGACATCTCTTCAGGTGCTAGATATTTCTACGTCTAACCACGAAGAGGATATCGTATATTCAGCTTGAGACAGGACCTACGGTCAAAGACTTTCCGAAGCCTAGTAGATCACGATGCTAGGCCAGAACCTTAGTTTTAGTTTCATCTCAATTAATTTTTCTAGCACTTCTTAGGTTAATATTTACCAAATTTGTTTTGATTGGTAATATAGTCATTGTATTTACTTAGTCGGATGCGATTGATAAAAACTCAAAAAAAATAAAAAGAAGTAGAATATTCAAAAAATTTTGAAAAAGCCCAAACAATTTTCTTTTGGGAGGTAACAAGCTCTAGCATCATTATGAAGCTTTCGTACTGTGATACGTATGGAAAACTTAAGCTGATTCTAATGGCCAAAGACTTCCCTCAGACCAATGGCCTCGTCCAAATCCTCTGTGATCTATAAAAGGATCTTCAAGCTAACCTCACCGCTCTAGCAGATCAACATGCCCAAATTGCCTCGAATGTAGTAGTACTCATGGAAAAAGAGAAAAATGAAAAATATGAGGATGAACCAAAGATAGAAGACAAAGAAGCAAAGAAAAGGGGAAAGCCTGAATTCGAAACTGATGGGCAGTATGAATCTAATGATGAAGGAGAAATTATTGCCTTGGAACAAGAGGGGAATTAGCTACACTTGAGTCCCACATCGCTAAGATGAGAAATAACGATGACCTAATGGACCTCAACATCCTTACTGTGAGCGCGGAGGATAGACTCCCTCTGAAGTTTAAGATGTCAAATATGGACAAATTCAATAGGACAACGGATTCATGGATCCATGCGAATGTGTATATGCATACATTAGCTCCTTATAGAGTTAACCAGAATTAGCTGGTTCAGCTTTTTCCTCAAACCTTGACTGGAGCCTACCGGTGTACCATGAGTATCTCTTTGGGCTCAATCATTTTTCCTTCAAAATACTAATGGGATGCCTAATATAGATTGAAGGTGCTATTAATAAGGGAAACATATCCTGAGAAACTAAGCCAAGATTTGATTGTCAAAGGTGAAGTAAAACCTTCTGAGGGACCCAATATGACGACGGTATTTTCGCCAACACACCCAGTGAGTATAAGTGAGACATTTCTTCCGGCACTAGATCTTTCTACACTCGATTAAGAGTTGGGTGTTGTTAGCCAGATCACCCCAATACGAGATAAGACTTCTTAGCTTTCAGATCAATAATCAAACACTTTTTCGATGCCAAGCTGACTAAGATACCGAGCCAGATGGTTTTCCTAGCATTTTCTAGATTACCTTTTTGGGACTTGTTCTTTTGATTGTTAATGTGTCTTTGTTTTTTATTACTCCTTGTTTGTCAATTTAGTCGGGTACGGCTAATGATGAATAAAGAGAAATGAAAAGTCAAGAATATTTTATTTCTTAAAAGTCTTTTCTAGAGTTTGAGTCAAATAGAGTTTATGTCTCCTGTAAGTCTAGGATTCCATCCTTAGCAAGTCTAGAGCATACAATTTTTCAAAGCAAGATAGAATTGCTCGATCTCATACCTGTTGAATCCATAATTGACGAATCATTTCGAGATATTGTGCAAAAGATGCTTTTGACTTTAAGACTAATGGTCTACATCGTTGACACTTCTTCTTCGCACTTAGGGGGTAGTGATCCCTGTATTTTCAAGCTTAAGTATCAAAATTTTAGTTTCTTTAAAATTGAATGTCAGAAAGCCTACTGAAAGAATTGGTTTGAAATTTAAACATTCGAGTGAAAATCTAAGAGATTATCAAGAGAAAGGCCTTCCTTTCTTGGCTAACCCCTCATTAATTAGAAACAAGTCATATCTTTAAAGATAATGAGATGTTATGTAGATGTCAAGACTTTCTCCTATTCAAAGCTCACTTACTCCTTCTAGCTTGGACCATACATCTTGAAGAAAAAAAAATCCCACTGAAAACCCTAAAAAGGATGGTCTAGGCAGAAGTTAAGGCACGAAAGAAAAAAGAGACCTCTGAAGAATGTAGGTTTGCATGAGTCCTCCCTAAAATGAGCAATCATGATGATTGAAGGCCATCGATTAGCCACCACGTATCATCCTGATTACCCTGTACTAGATTTTTTCCACTTGCTAGCCCTTTGTGCCGGACTAGTTTGCCCTTTCCTATTGAAAGCTTACATTTCTAACCTTAGGACGGGTAGTCTCCTTATGTGTTCATATGTCCAAGTATATTTGCAAAGTCGACTTAACATGGAAAGGGTTCCCCTGTATAGGAACCAAAGTCTTGAAGATAGATGATGATTGAAATCGTGATGACCATTTGTTTTATCTCAAAATGAAGGAGAAGTATTGAAAAAAACAAAGGAAAACAAAAAAGTTGGAGAACAATTATTATAATTCAAAAAGCCTCTATCCCTGTCTCACTTGAAGACATATATTTGCTATTGATTCAGTTCGAGGGATAGATATTCTGTAGATTCGATTTGAACTATGTCCGACCCGATTCCCCCAATCGATATATAGGCAGCTTAGTCACAATCTAGGCTCGGTCTCCATGGGCACACACTTGGAGCTTAGTTTCATAATTGGGTTTCGTAGTCCTATTACCATTCGTTTCTTAGCCCATACTCTAGCCTAGATTTTGTCCCATAAGAAGTCCTCCCTGAGGTTACAGTTATTTAAGAGACAAAATGCTCTTTCACGTTTTGATGAAGTCAAAAAAATGAATTTGAGAAAAGAAAAAAGAAGATAATGGTCCATGCACCTTTGAGCTTACTATAATATGACACGATACGTTCGCTTCCCTACGGTTTGTTTGATGACCCATTGGTTCTTAATTTATCGAATCGGATGTGCTTTCCTCCTTGTGATATGATGATGACCCATTGATTTTCACGACCTGTCTTGTTTACCTTATTCGGGGGCCACAGTTTGATATATCTGCCATAAGAAGCCTTATTGCTTTCTCTCATGCCCTATGAGCTTTCTATCTCACACTTGACAGTCAATCAATTTGGTCCAGCCAAGTCATTATACATTAATCTTTTGGCCAATCACGGGCTAAGATCGCATTAGCCTCCCAGCTTATACAGTCCCACAGTATACTCATTAGCCTCACAACCCATACACCGATACTTCCATACACCATCACTATTCTTTTTTTGGGCCCAATCTTCTCATGGTAGTCTTAAAAATTCAATCTTGGGTGTTTAAGTTAAGAATTAACTTTTCTATGAATTTGAATGACATTTGATGATAAGGAATTGAAAGGTTTTTTATCAAAAACTTCAACGATCTTTACCTCTGTAGGTAGGGATAGGCGTGTCAACAGAGTTGGCACCATTGCCATAAATTTCTCAAATTGCAAGCGAAAATGAGAATAGATCTTAAAGTGATTGGTTAACCCATCATATTGAGCAATCAAAATCATTTTTAACTTAAACATGCTCTCAAACTGTGCAAGAATATTATCTTCATCATGGTTTCTTCATTCTAGAAATCTTTAATGGGCTTTCCCATGAGATTCTCCTTTTGTTATAGTTGTACTAGGGTTAACTCTAGCTACATTTTTTGTCTAGGGGCTCCATGTGGCTCCCTTGTCCTAACAATCAGCATATTGTTTGTCTTAAGTCATCTTGTATAATGCAAGGTTGACATTTTTGGTTTAAGGGCTCCCTAGAAGTCCCCTCCCGTGACAGTCAGGACAATATCTTGTCTCTGTGCCCTTCTTGTGTTCACTTATATGTGTCTCTTCTCACGACATCGTGATAATATCTGCCTTTGTTCGTTATGTTCATTACATGGTCAGCGTTGTCTGCATGCATTTTGTTTAAGGGGCTCACTAGCCCCTTTCATGATAGTCGGGATAATGCATGTCTCTGCATACTTTTTGTTTTGTCTAAAAGCTCTTTGTGAGCCCCCTCTTGACTGTCATGATGTTTTTAGTCTTTATCTAGATAATTGAGTGGTCAGTTTTGTCTGTATGAACTTTTGTCTAGGGGCTCCATATGATTCCCTTATCACGACATGCGTGATAGAGTCTGTCCTCGTCTAGTCCATTGTAAGGTCAGTTTTGTCCACATACATTTTCGTCTAAGGGTTCCCTCTCATTCCCCCTTCATAATAGTTGTGATAGCATCTGTCTTCATCCAATCCATTGCATATTTAGTTTTGTATGCATGCATTTTGGCTAGGGTTCCATGTGATTCCACTTTCATGATATTCGTGGTAACATATGTCTTTTGGTTCATTGTCAGCATTGTCTACCTGTATTTTTGTCTAAGGGCTCACAAGGATTTCCCTCTCACGCAGTCATGGTAATGTCTCCTTAGTTCATCTGGTCCATTACATGGTCAGCATCGTCTGAACGCATTTTTTTTCTTCTGAGGGCTCCCTCTAGTTCCCCTTCCATGACAGTCACCTTTTGGTTCATGGTCAGCATCGTCTACCTGTATTTTTGCCTATTGGCTCCCTGTGATTCCTCTCACGATAGTCGTGATAGTGTCTGTCTTTTTTTCACTCGGTTTATCGTCTCAATATTGTCTGTATGCATTTTGTCTAGGGGCTTCATGTGATCTCACTTTCATGACAGTCGTAATAGTGTATGTCTTTCTTTAGTCCATAGTATGGTCCATTTTGTTTGTATGCATTTTGTCTCGGGGCTCTTTGCAATTTCCCTCTCTTGACAGTTAGGATATTATCTATTTTTGTTCACCCAGTACATTGCATTTGTGAGTTCATCTACATGCATTTCTTCTAGGGGCTCCTTGCGATTCCTTTTTACTGATAACTAGCATAATGTACGTCCTTGTTTGGTAAGTCTGATTGCGCTGCGAGTTCCTTCTGCGTGCATATTTCTCCAGGGGCTCCGTCTGATTCCCTTATCCCGACAGTCAGGGTCAGTGTCTTTGTCTCATCTAAGCCTATGGGTCTTAAGAGTCTATTTCTTGACCTTAGTATTAACAGGGGGGAGGTGCTTATATATATGGGAGCTGATCTGTTGACCGTGGGGGTAACTTGGGCTAAGTTGCCCCCGCGATTTAGCCGTCCATACACGATCTCTGGACGATCCAGATATATATTTTTTTTACGTTTTTTTAAAGTCCGTCCGCTACATAATGTAACGGACGATATTTTAACGAATATAGCCCTCAATCTCCAAGTCAAGATGTTATATTTTCTAAAATATCGTCCGCTACATTTTTCTAAAATATCGTTCGCTACATTTTTCTAAAATATCGTCCGCTACATAATGCTGTGGACGATATTTTAGAAAATAGACAGACAATCTGCCAACCGCCACATCCATTGCGCCTTATGGTTAAGCAACCAGTTGTTGTCACCGTTGACTCCAGCTCTAAGTCATAAGCATTTGGTGTGCCTAGACGACCAATCGTCATTGCTATTGTCTCTGGCTTCTAGATACGCGTTTCTCCTCATTCACCTAAGCGACCAATTGTTGTTACTATTGGATCCGGCTCTTAGGAAGTAAGGTTTTCCAGCTTCAGTTCTAATTCTAGCTCCAATTTTTGGTGTCCTTAAACGACCGATTATTGTTACAATTGGCTCTGAATTCTAAGGATGCACCTTATGGCTAAGCGACCAGTTGTTGTCACCGTTGGCTCCTGCTCTTAGTCATAAGCCTTCAGTGTGTCTAGACGACCAATCGTCGTTACTATTAACTCCAGCTTCGAGATACGATTTTCTCTTCATTTGCCTAGGGACCAATTGTTGTTGATATTGACTCCGGCTTTTAAGGCAGTGAGTTTTTTCCAACTCCAATTCCAGTTTCAGCTCTAGTTTTCAGTTTCCTTAGACGACCAATTATCGTTACAATGCCTAAGCGACCAATCATTGTTATTGTTGGCTCCGACTCTTAAGTATAAGTTTTTTTCTCAGTATCCTTCGACGACCAATCATTGTTACTGTTAGCTCCTACTTCTAAGAATGCACCCCTTATGTGACGACCAATCATCGTTATTGTTGGCTCTGACTTCAGAGTAGGCTTAATCTTAGTTACCCTTTAGATGTCACTAGACGACCGAGCATTATTACTGTTGGCTCTAGCCTCGAATGATATCCCCTTCCGAAATACGTTGCTCTGGATATTTTTTAGGGATTAGTATGAAGCCTTATAAAGATCGACCTCATATACGTGTCAGTTTTGAGTCAGTTTTGAGTCTTGTGGTCTTTATTGTGTTTCTACTATAAAATATGTCATCCTTTTACGGTAATGTTCGCCCGCAAGCGAGTTCCCTCACCGAGACGCTCTGGAGACACCTCATTTTTTGAATCTTTTTGTTTACTAAATGAATATTGGACTTTATTGTTAATTACTTTTATTATGTATTATGTTTATTATTATTATAGACTTAGGCCTAATAATATAATGAGCCTAATCTATTTAATTAAGTCGAATAAGGGGTTCAGTCAAATCTAGTTTGAGCCCTGTCCAGTCCAGTTGTCCAGCCATATGTAGTCTAGATAGAGTCCACTCTAGTTAGAGTCCAGTCCAGTTAGTTAGGTTTCACCAAGTTAAGGTCAAGAGGCTATAGCTTATTTGGAAATATATTTTGATTTATCCTTGATATATGTGATGAATCCTTAACTTATATGAGATATGGAAACAATTCTCAATCTGATTCATCCTTAGAAGTCGGAGCCAATTGTAAACAATGTAAACAAATTCAGATAGTATTGACATGACCACTTAGTAGAGTTACACAGACATTGCACAATAACATAGACTACACATGCATATGCACAATAACTAGTCTATCAAAGTGTTAGCCTTCGTCCCACGCAGCAAACAGACCAACCCTATAATATCCCCAATCCTTATAACGCCTCATAACAGAATATCATGTCAGTATATATAAGAAAAATAATCTCTAAATCAATAGATAAAGCAATGTTCAGCATGCCATAAGAGACAACCATCAACATGAATTCAAATAACCAATTACGATTCAACAATAGGGCTTCTATGGCAATAAAACATGCTGATACCAAATCATAAGTTCAATAATTGCCATGCACATTCAATAGAATATATACGAGCACAAGTTGATGGAATTAGGGTTTGGGTAGAAATCTCTTACCTCGGTCCGAAGCTAAGTTATCTCAACCAGAATTCCTCCGAGTTAATCTAAATTGGGCAATTCAACTATCAGAATACAATGTCTGCCACAATTACTGTAAACCAAATACTAACTACCTAAACATTGCTCATTCCTCCACTCAAAATAACCCATTCATCAGTATGTAAAATTATCGATTATACCCCTCACATATGTAAAATTATCAAAACACCTCTCTTAATCACTACAACCAGCACAATCTCAAAAGGCCTTAAAACAGGTTTTTTTTTTTTTTTTAAGTAAACTGATTTTAGGACTAAAAAGTCCTTTAGAAATTTTCTTTTGGTCCAAATACGCCCTCCGGTTCTTAACCGCGCACACGGCGACCATAGGTACTACACATAGCCAAAGATGCAGAAAAGCCTTGAAATTTTACACACTAAAATATTATAACGGCATAAGATCACTGTAAAATTTTCACATAAAAAAGGCTATTTATCATTTTTAAATAATCAAAAACTTGTTTTTACAATTAAATCATTTAACGCCCAAAAAAATCGAAGAAAATTCCACAATGTGGGTCTCGTGAAAATAATAGGGATTACTCCTTAACTTTGGCCAAAATCAGCTCATAAATAGCTTTAAGAATTCGAGGAGGTTTGACTGGGTAAAAATTTCTCACTTTTGCTCCCTACAATAACACGACAGTGCTTCCCATGCTGAGAAAACTTTACTATTTCCCCGGAAAAGGGTTTGGGCTGAAATTGCCAGGGACTTCCCAGTTTTCGAGTCCCAAAAAATAAGAAGGAACAGTTTTGGTTGGGGTACAAGCTCACCAAGAAAGAGAAGAAGGAAGCTATCAGGAAGATGGCTCAAGCCAAGAAAGACATAGAGAATGGACAGCTCATGAATTTCAACGGAGTGACTAAGTTCCCTACCATGAATGGGTACTTTGTTAAGGAAGGAGAAGATGGACCTTACTATGGATTCTCGGAGCCTGTCTACAACACATAAATAGGGAAACTAATCAATGGATGGGACATCTTTTATGACTGTGAAAGGGTTGAGGATGAAGAACTGCTGAGGCAGACTGAGCCGAGCAAGGACGGCACTTCTGATTGGATGGACCTTATGCAGCCGAAGGGAATGATAGCATGCTTCAGCGATATACACATCCTGGTGCTTATTTGCAAACTGGATGCCAAGAATATTGACTTGACAAGCTTAATGACTCCAGCACAGGGTGACACGTAGAATTGGATGATCGAGTACGGATCGCTGACTGTGGGAGAGATTACCAATGGACATCTTGATGCCAAGGCTATTCCCAAACCAGAAGACTGGGATGCTTATATCTTTTTAGATAATCTGAATTTGCTCACTTATTATGTTCTCCCTGACTTTTTAATTGATAATGTGATGGTAGATTTTGATTACTCTATGGTTGTTGATTTAAGTTATAGATAAACCAATCAACACGGTTAATGATGAGTCAAAACTAATGGACCCTGAAGAGAAAAAATTATTTGAAAGAAATGATAAAAGAAATAGAAAATCGGGTGTCTAGTCGAGTCAAGCCAGTGGTAGTGGAAACAATTAAAGTCAACATAGGTACGCCCAAAAATGTGAAAGAAATTAAAGCAGGGGCTAGCCTAGATGAGAGATAAAGAGAATAAGTCGCTGCACTCTTGAGATAATTCATAAATTTATTTGTTTGGTCATATAGTGACATGCCAGGTATCGACCCGTCGATTACGGAACATAACTTACCCACCCTGCCTGATGCAAAACCCGTCAAACAGAAGCTCTGTAAGTTAAGACCAATGTGGTCTCTTAAGGTCGGGGAGAAGGTTATAAAACTCCTCCACATTGAATTCATCAGAGTAATTGAATTCCCTACCTAGTTAGCCAACATTGTACCGGTCCCCAAGCCAATCGGTCAGGTCCGATTATGTGTTAATTACCGAGACCTTAATTGAGCTTCTCCCAAAAATGATTTACCCTTACCCATTATAGACATGATCATAAGCAATACTGCAGAGCACAAGTTGGTTTCTTTCGAGGATTGCTTCGCGGGATATAATCAGATGAAGATGGCTCCCATATATTAGGAGAAAACGGCCTTCACCGCCCCTTGGGCACATTTTGTTACAAAGTGATGCCCTTTGGATTGGAGAATGCCACGGCTACATATCAGGAAGCCGCTACTACCCTCTTCCATGGTATAATTGATAAGGAGGTAGAAGTACACGTATATTATACGATCATCGATTCTAAGAAGCATGAAGATCATTGTACAGTTCTGAGGAAGTACTTTGAGAGATGAAGCCATTACAATGTGAGACTCAACCCATATGAGTGTGTGTTTGCGACTATAGCTGGAGAGTTACTAGGGTTTATGGTCAGCAAGCAGAGTATATTGGTCAATCGAGCTAAGATTAAGGCCATAGTTGAGATGCTCCCACCTAGGCACGAGAAAGAAATTCAAGGATTCTTGTGTAGAATCTAATACATCAGTCGGGTCATATCCCAATTAACCATGATTTGTGAACATGTTTCAAATTGTTAAAGAAAGATTCAGCCAAAGATTGGTATCCTTTGTACCAAGAAGCTTGCAAAATCAAACAATACCTCAGCAACCCTCTATCCTGAGCTCTCCAATACTCGATAGACCCTTATTGTTACACCTAGTTGTAACCTACACGGCGGTTGGAGCCATGTTAGCCAATATTTAAAGCATTCATTAGTCAAGAGAGCCATTTACTATGTCAGCAAGAAGTTAACCCAAGGAGAGATAAATTATTTAGCTTTGGAGAAGACATGTGTATCGTTTGTCTGGGTAACGCAGAGGTTGCGGCATTATGTTTTGGCTTACCATGTCAAATTGTTAGCTAGGATGGATTGCATGAAATATCTCTTCAAGAAACCAGTTATATCCAATCACACAGTGGAGTGGCTCATGTTGCTTTCAGAGTTCAAATCACCTATTTCACCCAAAAGTCCATCAAGGGAAGGGTCGTGGCCGACTTGTTAGCCGATCGTCCGATGAAATATACCAGTAGATGGGAGGTAAAATTTTAGGGCGAGGAAGTTTGTATCATTGAATTGGAGACTAGCTGACAGTTATATTTTGACGGAGCAGCAAATAATAAGGGATTCGTAGTAGGAATACTGTTAATCTTGCCAAGCGGAGCCCATTTGCCCATAGCCATCAAATTAACTTTCGACAGTACTAACAACATCGCCGAACATGAAGCGTGTATTTTCGATTTAGAGATGGTCTTTGACCTTAGGAGTGTGAGAGATTACAGTATATGGTGATTCAACATTGATCATATACACAGATACAAGGGATGTGGATGATTAGTGACGAGCGACTACAAGCATACCACGCCACTTGAGAAAAGATCGTGGATCAGTTCGAGGATGTAGAGTTCTATTACTTACCCCAACTGACTCAAGAACAACTTTGTCAATGCTTTAGCAACACTAGCATTGATAATGGATATCCCGAGGACAAAAATTAGAGCCGTTTATGATACTGAAAAGAGATCGGTCAGCTTATTGCTTCATGATTGCACCCTTAAAGGAAGACAAGGTAGCCGAACTGTAGTACACCGATGTCCAGAACCTTATCCAAGATAATAAATATCCCAACGGATCCTCAGTGAAAGACTATATATCTCTGAGGAGATGGGTAGCAAAGTTTATCATGCGTGACCGACACTTATACAAGAGACACTACAATGGAGAATACCTACTTTGTATGACTCAGGGAGAAGGCCATCAGATTATTTAATATATACACTAAAGAGAATGTGCACAGCACATAAACTGACATATGTAAGCGAAGAAAATTCTCCAACATGGATATTACTGGAGTATGATGGAGCAAGACTGTATCGAGCACATAAAGGTGCCATAAATGGCAAGTTTATGCCAATTTAAAACATCTCCCTCCTCGAGAGTTATATAACATGACATCTCCATAGCCATTTTTCGTTTAGGGAATATATGTGATAGAAAAGATCAGTTCTAAGGCTTCTAATGGACACGAGTTTATACTGGTTGCCATAGATTATTTTATGAAATGGGTGGAGGTAGGTACATACGCCGTGCTCCATGCAAAGAAACTGGTTTAGTTCATTTGGACCATAATCATTTGTCGGACAGCGTGCCTCGGGAGTTGATTTTTGATAACGGGTTGCATTTTGAATGGGAAATCACCAATTTAGCAGAAGAATATTGTATCATCCGACATAGCTCATTACCATACTACATGTAGACCAATGGAGCTGTAGAGGCCGCAAATACGAACATCAAGAACATGCTCAGTAAAATGATGGATTACGATCGAAGTTCGCCGCATAAGCTCCCATATGCCCTTTGGGTCTATAGGACATCAGTGAGAATATCAACTGGGGCTACCCCATATTCATTAGTTTTTGGTATGGAGGTCGTCCTCCTAGTGGAATTAGAGGTAGATTCTCCTAGGGTACTATTGGAGAATCAAGTAGCCGAGGAAGATTGGGTACGACACTACTTTGAAAAGCTAGCATTGGCAGATGAAAAAAAAGGTTAAAAGCTATGTACCACATTCAGGGTTACTAGAAGAAGATTGCCCAAGCATCTAACAAGCGAGTAAAGGGACGTGGCTTAAAATAAGGAGATTTGGTATTGAAGGAGAATATCAGACAAATTTGGAAGTCGCGAAGGAAGTTTGAACCTAACTGATCAGGTCCCTATATGATCAAGCAAATCATGACCAAAGGTGCAGCTTTATTAGTCGACTTAGATAGAATCGAGTTGTCACGATACGTCAATCTAGACCGACTAAAGAAATACTATGCATGAGCAAAAATTGTAACTGAACTACGAAAGACCTAATACTCCTTAAGAACACTATTCAGCACACTCAGCTCAATGTAACATAAATAAAATAGATGGAAGTACATAAGCAGCATGTAAAGATGTCTCGGGTGTGGTCAAAATATAATAATAAGTATTTTATTCCACTGGCTATGAATTCGACTACATTCTTGCTAGAACGAAAACATTGAAAAGGACGGCCTAAAAAAGTTAGGGTAAAACAAAAAAAGATACTAGAAAAATAAAAATGCCTGCTTGGACGAAAACCCTGCAAAGGGCAGCCTAGGCAAAAGTTAGGGCAAAAGAAAAACTTCTAGGTCATATCAGCAACTAAAAGCAATCTATCATCACATTCTTTTTTTCTTTAAGGAAGGACAATCATCTTCACCTAGAAATATGATCGACCCAAACTTCTGCTTATGCTTTTTATAAGTTAACCTCTGAGATATCGAAATCACATCCTCTAGAATCTCTGTTTCAGTTGTGAAACCTTTGTCTACTTTCCCGATCTTTATCCCTTTGGGATGCTTCCGATCAAATTGGCCCTTGATACAAGCAACCATGTCGTCTTCATCTTCTAGAGTAGCCATAATAGCCAGTGGCCTCTTTTGGCGTTTCTTCTTAACCGGCGAGGAACTACTCTTCCGAGGTTCATCAATGTGCAGAGACCGTATCAGATTCCCATGTACATAAAACTTGCCTCCAAATAGCTGGGAACCGATCTAAGACCGCCAGATCCATGTGACCTGAACTTCTTCCTCTATCTGGGGAAGACAGAAACCCTAAACTATACTCTAGGAAGATCTACCAGAGTCAGGAAACTCTTGCCTCAAACCTATTGCAGCATAAGCTTCCTCTTTAGCTCACTCCAGGAGCTTGATTTCTCAGGCACTCAGAAATTCTCAACTCAGTTTTGCCCTCAGTCTGCTCTCTAAAATCAGTACCTTCTCCTGAACGATAGGCCAAAGCCAACTGATGTAAGCCTCGGATAATAGGGGAGCAACTGGGTCTCCATAATTGACAAACGTCTCCCACCCTACAGAGTGATCAAAACAAAGAGGAGAACCCCAACCGCGGGAAAGAACCTTGATCTGTGAAGGGCTAAGGTTTCTCACCACAACAAAGTTACTTTAAGAATTCGAATAGCTTGCTCGTAACCGAACTGTCTTAGAATCTGACAAGAAAAATAAAATGATAAAAAGTGCAGTACCAGAAGAAAAATAGGATGGAAGCCAAAAGTCTATAGAATAGGCCAATGGGGCTCCCACCAGCTACAGTACTAGCAAATATCCATGGATTCCTGTACACAGAAAAAACAAGTCCAATCATCTATGCCAGAACGACCCTCTAAGACCTACTCCATGATAGAAGAAAGTAGAATGTGCTCACCTCGGATAAACGACCTAGCCTACTCTTCGTTATCTCCGAACACGTCCATGAAGGACAGAACATAGTCGTCTTGAATGACCAGAATAGCAACAAGTAAGTTAGCCGGGACATCCACCAAAGCAAAAAATTCTTCATAAGGCAAGCAAAGCTCGTCCAAGCCGAATCGAAAAAATATGATCTTTGGGATCCCAAAATTTGCACGCAGTCTAAAGAATATCTTCATGAATACCACCGTCGAAAAACTCATGACCGGGTTCAAACGAAAACGCCCATCAAGATGAATAAGCTAAACCTTGTTGAAGGAATCAGAAAAAGCTTGGAATTGGAGCTCGAAGATCGTAGGGTTATCTTTGGAGGCCATTGGTAGTTTGTCTGAGAGAATGAGAGTCAAATACCCCCTAAAGGATGAGTCCCGAATATATAAAGGATGACCCCTAAGTTGTATAGAGGTAGGACTCGAGAATTAAAAAATGGAAAAAAAAACATATCGGACAAACCGACCAGTTTTCCTTTTGTTTTGAATGTTGTGGAAGTCGATCTCTCTGACCAACCATCTAGTTTTATTAGAAAAATGGACTTTTTCTTATGATCAACCTTACGATTTTTAGGAAAAGTGGACTTTTCTTCTGATCAACTGTCTAGTTTTACCAGAAAAATGAACTCTTTCTTCTTATCAACCGCCTAATTTTACTAGAAAAATAGACTTTACTTTGGACCAATCGTCCTGTTTTTTCCCAAAAAAAAGTGGATATTGCTTTCTGACAACCAGCCGGTTTTAGACCCGAGACTAGAAAATGTCATAATCATCACTGATTAACCGACTTGTTAGTCAGTGCTTGTGAAATTTTTGCAAAGTTTGCCTATTTAGAGGCCAAACCATCTACATGTGCGCAATCCACTCTAATCCAACCCATTCTATTTTTTTATGTGTAAGTGTCTGTGAATCCAAGTAAACCTTATACATAGGAATAGCAAATAAAACTTTGCTACTAAAAATAGTTGTTCATTACAGGAAGAGTTCAATAAGATAAGTTCCTACTGAACTCTAAATCCTACTATAAGCTAAGCAAATCAGCCACCAGTCCCTCTTGGACTTCTTGGAGGTGGGCTCCTCTTCGTCCCTGGATCCTGAGGGCTTGTCGTCCCGTTGAGCCTCATAATCCTCATCCTCGGGGTTGGGCGATGACTCTACTACCATGGGCTCAGTCGATCCACTAGGCTTCCCTTATGTCTACTGCCATAACCCTAAAAGATCGACGTCTCAATTTCTTTGGTGGTGTAGGGGCTGGCATTTTTCCCTTATTTTTGCTAGCGGTCTCTTTCTCTTTTGGCGGCGCAAACTTTGGTTTGTGACCCGCCCTACAAAGAACTTGATTGGTAGCTCTTGTCTTCCTACACCCTCATGTCTTTGGTATCGGAGCTCTTCCCATGGAGGTTTGAGTGGTAGCAGCAGCGGCAAGAGGCTCCGCGTAACTCTATCCACCACTCAATCCACCTCCCGAAGGTGGCATCGAGGGAATGGGTGAATGCGTTTCCGTCATCTCTATAGACAGCCCATACACCTCTAGCAGAACCTGCAAGGTGGATACAAGAACTTTTCTATCATCCAGTAGGCATCCTTCAACATCAAGCTCGAGACCTACAAGAAGGATTCATAAGGTTAAAGCTAAGCATAAAATGTCAAATTACATAAATTCAAGATTCAGGTTTACCATTTTGACTCGAGCAAGCTCCTTAAGCCCAGACACCTCACTTTTCATATTTGGCTGGGAGATGGACTCCGTCTTTTATCCCTTGCCCCTGAGATATACAACCACTGTCCATGAAGATAAGGGAATATCCTTTGTAGAATCCTCATCTTTCTTTCCCTTTCCTTTTTGGTCCCGGGCCACCCTAGCCTGTTGAATCCTCCTGGCCTACTCCACAGTCAATGGAGAGGCCAAAGCCTTTCGTACAAATGCCTAATAAGTACGTGGATTGTTTGGTCGTCTCAAGGAGGACACAGCGATCCCCCTAGTCAGACTCTGCCTCAGTCCCCAGTCTAAAGTCCCCTTCTGATATATCTCGACAAGAGGGGCCGCTAGGAGTGAGCCTCAACATCCATGTGGTGCCAGAAGAGAACCCGCTCTCCCATGTCCTCCTGAGAGTATTCTACTAGCAACACCTGGCACCGGGTGAGCGCCAACTCCTCTGAGTAAGACTAGGTCAGTCCCACTTTGACAGGGATGCATGAAAAAAGAAAGAATGGATGTGAATATTCATGAACGTGCATTAATGGAAATCTAAAGACTAAAATGAACAAATAACTCACTAAGTGCTGACTTAACCTGTTGAAGCTCTTCCAGTAGGCCCCCACCATAGCCCCAACTCGCTCTTCTCAAAATTTTAATCAGTACATCACCGGCTCTAACTCATCAGTGTGCCCTTGCCCCAGTCAGGGTGCACGCGACCTCAAAACCTCAAAGGCCCAAATCTATGAACAAAGACAATATGAGCAAAATGTCTATTGTATAAAGGAGAGTAATCTAAAAGGGGTTTAAGGTCAGAGACATACCTACCTCCCAGACATCGCAATACTCTATCGAGGACTGCCCCAAGGACACCGAGCCCGTCGAGTGGTATATATGAGCCATGTAAGAGTACCCCAGTCGTAATCCATATCTCTCAAATATCCTTCAGAGCCTACAAACACCAAAGCTACACCGAGTCATCCACGTTGCTAATTAACGTCTCCCCCAAGACGTTCAACAAGAACCCACTGACATACTGATCATTGGACGCATCATCAGCATCCTCCAGAGTCATACCCTTGTAGTATGGACGAAGGGTACCGAGAAAAACATAATTTCCTTTTTTGTAGGATGGAACGAGGCCAAGCAACCGGATCACGAGGGCATGGTCCTGTCAAGATCATAGGCCAATAGAATAGGCCTCTTTCGAACGCGAATACTTGTGATAATCGCGAAGTCATACGGGGTAAGTGTGGCCTCCCCGAATGGTAAATAGAAAGTGTTGGTGGAATCTCATTAATGCTCTGCCAAACATAAAAGATGCTTTGAACTCTGGGTAAAAGTATGTAACCGGCTCAAAAAGATATCAAAACTGGTCTCGGCCACCTATTCTCTATAGAAAGTGGTACATTCTCCTACCATTCCCATACCATATGGAAAGCCCCTACAATGGATGTTCATAGGGAGGGGCTGCACAAAACAAAAAAGGAAAAGAGAAAAACTTCAAGAGTCATCTGGCATATACATGGGGTGCATGAAAGATAAATAAGAAAACCTTTGTGGGCTCTATTTTGCATGGGAGTGTCTAGGATGTAAAAAAATGTGAAAGAGTGTGTGTAATTGAAGAGTACGGTGGAATACGTACCGCATCGGCAAAAAAAATGGTGGTTATGATGTTTTTCTTAATCTAGAGTGAGGAGGAAATGATCATTCGTACGAATTTTTGGCCAGAATTGCAAAATACAGTTGATTTGGGGGCCACCTTCGTGCCCTCTCTTAGTGCGTAGAAATTCCACCTTTATCTGAGAAATTGGAGAAGAAGGGAGAGTGACTCTAAGAATTTATAGAGAAGTGTCATGAGGCTGGGATTTGAGGGAGAGAAGTCCTCCTTGGAGACAAATTCGATTAAGAGGGTGAATGAATTGTGATTAAAGTGTGTAAAAAAACCTTAAATATCGCACCTAAATCTGATCGAGTAAACCGGCCGATTTTCCGTTTAATTTTGTCAAACTTGCTGACTATCAGCAATTGTTGACACTTTAATTTGTCGAAGTTCAAACCCCCTGACTGATAAAACGATTTTCGACATGATATTTTAACTTTTCCTCTTCTCTGACTAACCGGCCAGTTTTCAATCTAACAAAAACTTTTGCATGCTTGTGTGAAATACATATTTACATACCCTTATGTGCTCGGGTGCTTGTGTGGCTTACGTGCATTCCTGGCCTCTCTTTTCATAAGCTTGGGTGTTTTACCTGCTCAGATATGTTGCATCATACCCAGCTCATCTCCCCTAAGGCATTTTTATCCAGTATTTGTGTGCTTGCATGCTTGCATGTGCATGTTTGTTACTTTATCTTTGGCTTGTTTTTTGTTGCTAAATTCAATAATTTCCGTATGGTGTAAGGCCAATACAAGATCTAGTGTTTTGTTGCTAGAAGCAACATATTCTTCATATCAAGTGAATTGATATGCTCGGCATTCAACAATCAGATGTCTTTGTGACATTGTTAGCTTCAGCCTTGAGTCATATTTTCGAAACTTTCATATATCCAAGCAACCAACCGTTTTGACACTCTGTTGGCTCCGACTCTTAGGTTCACCCTTTTCATATATCCAAGCGGCAACAGTTTCGACAAGTTATTGGCTCCGGCTCTGGATATATTCTAGTCTCCCTAAGTGACCAACTATTTTGACACGTTGTTGGCACCAGCTCTTAGGTTCAATCCTTTTCATTATTCAAGCAACCAACCATTTTGACACGTTGTTGGCTCCAGCTCTTTGATATATTCCACTGTTCCTAAGCGACCAGCTTTTTCGACACATTGTTGGCTTCGGCTCTTAGGCTCATCCTTTCCTTATGCCTAAGTGACCAACCGCTTGAGGGTGTTGTTGGCTCTGGCTCTTAGTTATAAATTATGTTTTGACTAAGCGACCAAAAGCTTCAACGATTTGTTAGCTCTGGCTCTTAGACATAATCTTTCAGTTTTCAGACGACCAACCATTGTTACTGTTGGCTTTGGCTCTAAGGATGTGCCCCTTATCTGGTGACCAATCATTGTTATTAATGTTGGCTCCAGCTCCAGGCAAGGTCCAATATCGTTTCCACTTGTAATACTGTTCGACGACCAATCGTTGTTACAGTTAGCTATGGCTTCGAACAATATCCATGTTTCTTTGCAAACTATGTTGATTTGATTCCTCGTTGGAGGATATGCAAGATGCCCAGTATAGGCCCAATTTCATATATGTGTCACGGTCCGTGAATCTGCTCAGAGTCTTGTGGTCTTTTTAGTATTTCACTACAAAAATGTGTTGTTTTGGTGATGTTCTCTAGCACACGAGCTCCTTCACATAGGGGCTCTATAGGCACCTCATTTTTGTAGCTATTAATAAATAAATAATTATTGGGCTTCATCATTAATTAGAGTTTATTATTAAGGGTTAGGCCTGATAATATTACTTAATTAATTTAATTTGGTCCAGTTGTTCAGTCCAGTTGTTTAGTCCAGTCTAGCAATCTAGTCCGGTATTCCCATCTAGTTATCCACTTATTAATTGGGCTCAGTCCAGTCCAAATGTGTCAGTTCAGTCCATGTGTAGATTATGATATGCCTACATGATTTAAGGGATCATTTGTGATTTATCCTTAATGCAATGGATTAAATCAATTATTTATATAAAACATGAAGGTAAATGCCGAATTCGATATATATTTCATCTGCAAAGTCAGACATAAATAACGAATTAGGGTCAAATAATGTCTCAAAATTTGAAATTTTTCATTATAAAATTATGGGAGGAACCTCCGATTTTCGACAAACCGGCTGATTAGTTAACTTTTGTCAATCTGTAATTTTTATTAAATATTCTATCTTATCTCCATATTGCAGATTTGCATGGCTATCTTTATCATTTTTGGCGTCCCAAAACTCTATAAATATGGCCCTTGGCCTACATTTTGTGGGATATATCTGAGCTTTTTCTCCCTAGAGCTTTTTCTCTAGCCTCTTGCATCGTGGATCATTCGTTGAGTGTTTCCGAGTCGTCTAGACAAGCAGACTCGCGGGGTATATTTACAACTTTCTTGTTAAATTTAATAGTCTAGAATTGTCTCCCATTTCGTGCAATCACATTTCATTTATAGTGCAAAAAATCATTAAAAAAAAGGGAATTTTCCTTTCTTAGTCTAAATCTAAGATCGAAGTGTAGGTCGCCTCTCGCAGGATCAGAGCCAAATTACGATGGTTTTGATTCCAGTTAGTCCGACTGAATACGTAGGCTATTTGATCCCTACTGTCGAGTTCAAGACAATGATGTAAAAATAAATTTAGGGTTTATGTTATGCATGCTTACGTGTTATGTGTTAAAACGGCCAAAAATTAATAAAAATGAAGTAGAGACCAAAAGGGTATGGTAGATGCCTAACACCTTCTGATCATATAACTTAGTCATGAACCCATTTCTTTGTTTTCAATAGACTAATCAGTCTTTTGGACATTTTTACAGTCATTTTTAGGTTTTACTTATTTACCCTCATTTAATTAAGTAAGATGGGGACTCTCTAAAAATACTCGTTCTGGAGGATTTTTCCGAAACGGTTCGCTACAGATGATTTATATGAAATTGTTCGTGTTAGAAACTATGTCATAAACATCATCGGTCTTTCTAGCAACCCAAGCCATCTATCTCAAGGATTAGAGGGAAACAACCATTGCATAATTACAATGTTGCCCAATGACCAGTCACATCCAGGCTTTAACACTTATATTCCAACTTTGTCTCACAACATATTTCCCTCCAAGTAAACAAAACCAGGATGGCAATTGAGACGACGATAATTTCATACAGATCCATGAAGAGTATCTGATTTTGAGACCGCGTGCTGTCTCCTACACTTAAATGAAGATTTTTACTAATTTTTTAAGGTGACATTACCTTAAAGGAAGGGTATTGGTCTTTGGATTTAAGAAGGGTGGCGAGTACAACCCAAGGGGAAAGAAGAGTATTCAAGAAATTATGAATTTCGTTATCTTATAATCTTCTAAGTTAAGTCCATGGTACTACTCAAGTTAAGATTGTGCGCATTCTTAAACAAAATGAAACATATCGACAAATGGAGAAACGATGTCTTGGTCCTAGTTTTTGGTAGTTTAGGGGATCATGAACTAAAGTCGGATAAGTTGATATGGGGTAAAAATCATGACCAATCCCCATGTGACACCTATTATTTGGGGGGACCGAGATCTAGTTATGACCAAATCATCTTGGATTAGACTGTTAACTCAAGTTATTAGTTATATTTTAAGTAGATAAGAATACTTGCCCATCCAGCAAGTCACCCTTGTCTTCTTTGTGCTGTGCAAATTATTTCATGAGCTCTTTTTTTCGCACAACTTTTTGGCACCATCCCTGGGACCGACTGATCATATGGTGCTGATTTCTGAACATCTTGATCAAGTCAATCAGGCCAACCCGTCGACAAGACGACTTTCAAGTTGTCCTCTATGCCAAGTCCACATATTGCAAACTACCTCATGAATGAAAAATGTGGAAATGGCATTGCTAGGGTTACTCATGAGTCACCTACTCTCGTGCTAAAAATGGCTAAGTGATCAGCGGCTGTTAGTATCATAAACCCTACTGTAGCGAACCACCTCGGACGGAACTAGGATTTTAGGGAGTCGCCATATTATTTAATTAAAATAAAGGAAAATAAGAAAAACCTAAAAATGATTAAAATTTTCCAAAGATTGTCTATCAAAAACAGATAAATGGGCTCAGAGACCAAGTTATACTACGGGATGGTGTTAGGCACTTGTCATACCCTTTCGGTCTCTACTTCATTTCTTTTGGTTTTTGGCCTTAACATCATGGATATAAAATAAAACCTAAGTTTAATTCTATATTATTAGTTTGAATTCAACATCTGGGGTCGAATGGCCTATATATCCAGTTGAACAAACCAGAATCAAAATCACCGAGGTTCGACTTGGTCCTACGAGAGGCGACCTACACTTTGGTCTTAGACTCGAACTAAGAAATGAAAAGACTTTTTTGTGATTTTTGTAATGGAAATGAAATATGATCACGAGAAATGGTAATAACTCTCGACTACTAGACTAAAAAAACTGTAAAATATACCTCGTGAGCCTGCTTGTTTATAGGATTCGAAAATGCTTTGTGAAGAATCCACGATGCAAGAGAGTTGAGACTCTTTTGAAGTGAATTATGAAAGGCTAGCTTCTCTTAAGAGATGATGCACCACTTCTATGAGAAATGGCTAGATCCCGAGAAATGTAGGCCAAATGCCCTATTTATGGAGGTCTGAGATGCCAGAAAAGATAAAGATGGCCATACCAATTTGTGATTTGACGAAAAGGCATAATATTTGATAAAAATTACAAATTGACATAAGTCAAATAACCGGCCAATTTGTCAAAAAACCAGCTGGTTCATCCCATAATTTTATAATATTTTCTCCGAATTTTGAGACATTATCCGATCCTAATTCGGTAATTATCTCTGATTTCTAGATGGCATGTATCAGATTCAGCACTTATCTTCATATTTCATATACATCCCTGATTTAATCACTTGTGTCAAGGAATCACAAATAATTCATTCAAATCTCCTAGACAAATCACCATCGAGATACTTGGACTGGATTGAGCAAGTTGGACTAGACCGAGCCCAATTACTGACAGTGGACCACACTGGATTGGACTGTTGCACTAGACAACTAAACTAGACTACTGAATTGGACTGGAGCAAGCTAAATTAACTAAGTTATATGATTAGGCGTAACCCTTAATAATAAACTCAAATTAACAATGAAGCCCAATACTTATTAAATAATGACAACAAAAATGGGGTGTCTACAAAGTCCCTCGGTGAGGAAGGTCGCACCTGGGCGAATATCAATAAAAAACAACACATTTTTTTAGTGAAATATAAAAAAGACAACAAGACCCTAACAGACTCGCGAAACATGACACAGATATGAGGTTGGACTTTTACAAGGTTTTCTAATATCCTCTGGGGAGAAATCAGACCAAAGTAGTTTACAAAGGATACATATATTGATTGAAGTCGGAGCCAACATGAACGACGATTGGTCGTCGAACAATGTTACAAGGGAAAGTAAACTTGAAGCTTATCTAGCCGGAGCCAACAGTAACAACGATTGGTCACCAGACAAAGGGCACATCCTTAGAAGGCAAAGCCAATGGTAAAACATTTATTCATCATTGAAGAGTCATGTCTAAGAAGCCCACAGGGACAATAATTGGTCGTTTAAACATGAAATCATATTTAGAAGCCGCAGAGAATGGTAACAACAATTGGTCGTCAAGACGCACTAAAGGCTTATGACTAAGAGCCGAAGCCATTATCAACGATGATTGGTCGTTTAACCATAAGCGCATACCCCTAGAAGCCGGAACCAATAGTAACAACGATTGGTCATCTAGGAAGATATGAATGAAATTTTGTCTATTGCTGGAGTGACCAAATAGATTTGAATGGTCGACAGACAAAGCCCATAGTCTTGATTCCAGAGCCACCAAATCGATTTGAATGGTCATTTAGATATATAAAAGAAATAATGACTATGCCCATTGCTGAAGCCACCAAATCAATTTGAATGGTCAACAGATAGAGCCGTATTTCTAGATGCTGGAGCCACCAAACCAATTTGAATGGACCTCTAGAAATACAAAAAAGGAATCTTGATTATTGGCGGAGCCACCAAATCGATTTGGATGGTCGACAGAAAGGATGATAGTATTGCTAAATGGTGAAGTGGTCAAATCAATTTGAGTGGTCATCTAGCAATATGAGAACATCTTTAGCCATTGTCAGAGCCACCAAATCGATTTAGAACGGACAAAGTAGAGGCTTGATTATGAGCCAGAGCCAACAACGCTTCTAAGTAGTTGGTCACTTAGTCAAAATCGGACTTATATCCAAGAGATGGAGCCAACAACACCCTCAAGCAATTGGTCGCTTAGATATAAGAAAATTTCAGAAATATTACTCAAAGCCAGAGCCAACAATGTCTGAAAATAGCTGGTCATTGAGTGTCGAACATATCAATTCACTTGATATATGAAGAAAGTGTTACTTCTAGCAACAAAATGTTGCACTGGCCTTAAACCGTACAACATCGTTGAACTGAGTAACAAATTTGAATAACCGGATCACAACAATCCGAGGATGGGAGAGCAAACATGCACAATCAAGCATGCACAAACACACAAATACTGGACAAAAATGCCTTGGTGAATAGGTTGGGTATCACACAAAACATACAATCAGACAAGACACAAAAACTCATGAAACGAGGGATTACACAAGCACACAAAGACACACATGCAGCAAGGGCATGCGAAATGAATTTCAAACAAGCACGTAAAAAGAAAAAATCTTATTTTCTTTTCTTTGTTTTTATTTTGAGACCGAAAACCGGCTGGTTGATCAGAGAAGAGGAAAAGTAAAAAATATGTTGAAAAATGCCTGGTTAATCAAAAATTTTGAATTTGGAAATAAAAATGTTGAAAACCGACCAGTTAGGCAGGGAGTTTGATAGATCTAAAGGGGAAAATAGGTTGGTTTATACATCCAAATTTTGGTGCGATATTAGGGGTTTTTCACAGAGTTTCAATCACAATGCGAATACTCTCTCTCTCTCAAATTCAGACATAAGGAGGACTTATCTCTCTCAAATCCTACTCTAACCATATTTCCCTTCTATACATCCATAGGATCTCTCCCTATTCTTCTTCAGTTTCTAACATAGAGATGGAGTTTCAACGTACTGGGAGAGGACATGAAGGTTGGCCCCAAATTGGGCGAGTTTCGTGATTATGACCGATTATTCAGACAGATGATCACTCGATCCTTACACCGAATCAAGATACGCACATAAGCCATCACCTTTTCGCCGATTAGGTATGTTTTCTACATGTTGTCATTCAATTAGACATACCCTTTCACATTTTTTTTCACTCATTATGCACTCTCATGCAAAACAGGGACCACCATAATCTTCATCTTTGTTTTTCATGCATCCCATGCATAAACGGGATGACTTTTAAAGTTTTTCCTTTTTCTTTTGATTTTGTGCAGCTCCTCCCTTTGAATATTTGTTGTAGGGGCTCCCCGAATCTGGTGCAAGAATTGTGGGTAAGATACCGAATTCAGTGGAGAATAGAATAGCCAAGACTGGCTTTAACCTATTTTTGATCGGGTTACATGCTTTTTACCCAGAGTAAAAAACATCTTTTGTGCTTGGTGGAGTGTTATTAGGATTCCACCAACACGTTCCGTTTATCGCGGGGAAGCCATGCTTATCTAGTACGACTTCGTGAATATCACGAGTATTCGCGTTCGAGGGATGCCTATCTCATGGCCTATGATCTCGATAAGGACCGCGATCTCAGGGTTCGGTTGCTTGGTTTGGAGCCATCCTACAAAGTGGGCGGTTCTATTTTGCTTGGTACCCTTTGTTCACACTACGAGGGTATGACCTGGAGGACGCCAACGAGGCGTCCATTGTTCAATACGTCCAAGGTTCCTATTGTACATCTTAGGGGAGACGTTGTTCAGCAACAGGGAAGATTCAGTGTAGCTCTGGTGCTTAAGAGCTTTGGAGAAGATTGGTGAATACGACTAGGGTACTCTGGCTATGGGAAATCCACGTGACTCGATGAGATCGGTATCTCGAAGGCAGTCCTCGAGCTTCATGGGATACTGTGAGTTTGGGAGGTATGTATCAGCTCTTAAGCCTTTTTTATTATTCTCATTTATGTGGTAGACACATCGCTCACATTTTATCTTCATTCACAGAAGTTGGGCTTTCAATTTGGGGTCGCGTTCATCGTGGATGGGACAGGGGCAAACGGATGAGACTGAGCTGACAATGTACCGGTGAAATTTTTGGGATGAGCAGTTGGGGTGACGGTGGGGACCTACCAGGATAGCTTTAACAGATTGACTCAACAACATGTGAGTTATTTGTTAATTTATTCCTTAGCCTTTAAATTTCCCTTTTCTCTTAATGCTTATTTCACGAATACTCACGTCAATTTTTCTTTCAGGGGTCCTCGTCCAAGTGGTAAGGAGATGAGTCTCAGCCGGAGGAGTTGGAACTCACCCGGTGCCAGGTTCTACTGGCAAGGTACTCCCATGAGGAGTTCTACCTCGAGAAAGGGTGCTCTTTCAGCACCATATTAATATTGAGGCTCGCATCCCGATGGCCCAGCACCATAGAGATATTTATCAGATTGGGACTTTGGATCGGGTTTTAAGATAGAGTCTGGCTATCATTGTGTCTTACTTGAGGTGGCAGAATGACCCTCGTACTTATAAGGCGTTCATGCGAGAGGATTTATCCCCTCTTTGACTGTAGAGTGGGCAAAAAGAATTCAGCGACCTAGGGTGCCTCGGGGCTAGAGGGTAAGGGTAAGAAAGGGGAGGAGTCCTCCGATTTTGTTCCCTTCTTGGACGGTTCGGTGTTTTTGAGGGGCAAGGGCCATGAGATGGAGCTGATCCCCCCGCCAAAGAAAGACGAGGATATGCTAGGGCTTAAAGAGTCGTGTCAAGATAGTAAACTTGATACTTCACTTTGTGCAATTTGACTTTTAGGCACTCCTTTTAACCCTATGATTTTCTTTTTGTAGGTTCCGAGCTCACTATTGAAGGATGCTTACCGGATGATCCGTAGTCTGAAGGACATGGTATCCACCTTACGAGATTTAATAGAGGTGTATGGGCCATCTACAGAGATGAAGGAAGTGCCTACGCCTACTCCCTCGATGCCACCTTCGGGAGGTGGTCGAGTGCTGGATAGAGTTCCGTAGAGTCTACTTCCCCTGCTACTCAGATCCCTACTAGAAGAGCTTCAGTACCATAGACGGGTGGCCGGTAGAAAATGAGAATGACGAGTTCGGTCCTTTTGAGGTCGATTCGCAAACCAGAGACCGCATCGCTTGAGGAGAAGGAGGATGCTAGTGCTAGCAAGAGAAAGCCCCCGCCCTCTCATGTCTGTCAATCTACAAAGATGGCGATCATGTTGTAAAAGACATTTGGGAAGCCCAGTGGATAGATCGAGCCCATGACATTGGAGTCATCCCCGACCCCGAGGAGCAGGACTACAAAGCCGAGCGAGACGACGAGCCTTCAGGATCAGATGACGAGGAGGAACCCACCCCCAAGAAGCCTCGGAAGGACTGCTGATTTATTAGTTTAGCTTAGAGTAGGATTTGGAGTTCATTAGGAACTCATTTTATCAAACTCTAGTTTTCTTGTAATGAACATCATTTTAGTAATTTTCATTGGCAATTCTTATGTAAATGCTCCACTTTATTAATGCATACACACACACTTCCGCAGAAAGAAAGGTGAATGGGAAGAAAAATGGATTGAACTAGGTTTGTGATTGGATTTGGAATAGCTACAGGGCTTGCCTCAAAATAGGCAAACCATGCAAAAGTTCCATAGGATTGTAATTTTTTTTGATTTTGAGCGTAAAATCGGCCAATTAGTCAGAAGAAAAATTCATTTACTCTAGTAAAACTGGAAAGTTGATCATAAAAAAAATTGATTTCCATAAATATTCAAAACAAATAGAAAACAGGCCGGTTGGTCGAAAATCGTCTGATTTGTCTAATAAGTTTTTCTTATTTTTGAATATTTTGAGCCCTATCTCTTTACAACTTAGGACTCCCTCCATATATGTTCGGGACTCATCCTTCAGGGGAGGTATTCGACTCCCGTTCTCTCAGACAAACTCCTAATGATCTCCAAAGACAACCATATGATCTTCGAACTCTAATTCATATCCCTTGCTGACTCCTTCAACAAGGTAGAGCTTATTCACCTTGACGGGCGCTTTCGTATAAAGTTGGTCATCAGTTTGCACACGGTTGTTGTTCTTGAAAATATTCTCCGAGCCATTTGCAAATTTTAGGATTCCCAAGATCATGTCTTTCAATTTTGCTTGGACGAGCTTTGCCCTACATATGAAGAGTTCTCAACTTTGGTGGATATCACTGCCAATTTAACCATTGCTATTTCGGTCATTCAACATGGCTATGTCATATCCCTCGTGAGCTTGTTGGAAGTTAGGGAAGAGCGGGTTAGGTCATTTATCCGAGGTGAGCATATATTGCTTTCTCCTGTGATTGAATATTTTTTTGCCAAACAAAAATAACCATAGTTGCAATATGCGAGTGGTCATGTGGCGGCTCTGGGGCTAGGTCTGATGGCCAAATATTTTACTACTTTGGGCCCAGGGGTTGCTGATGTGAGACTGGCAACGCTGATACCCCAATTGTCTCTAGAAGGGAGAACCCTAATTTCAGCAGTGACAGCTGACACCATAAATGCCATTACCGAGGTGCACGAGGACCCAAGTGTTGCATTTACGTGTAGCCACTTGCTTCTTTATAAATGGCTTCTGGATCACATGTGGCAGATAGCTAAACTCGTTGAAGTAAGGGTATCACCCTAGTTCTTTTTGCTCTAGGTCTTTACTCTTCGAGAGTCGTTCATAAGTGATTGGATTTGCTTTTTCTAGTTTGGGAATCAAAGGATATTTGCTACTATTGTAACTGGTGGAGGCCCCATGGGCCTACTCTGAGGACTTTTGGGTATCATTATGTCTACCTTCTAGGAGTGCATACTTCATCATTCTACTTTGCTTGTCAGATTCTGAGGCAGTTAGGTTATGAGCAAGTTATCCAAAACTCTTACACTAATTTTTTTTGTGGTTAGAGACCCTAGCCCTTCAGTGATCAAGGCTATTTTCTAAGGTTGGGGCTCCCATCCCTATTATGATCCCTCTATAGGGACTGTCACATTTGTCAATGATATAGAACTGGTTTCTCACCGATGTCTGATACTTATATCAGTTGTCTCTGATCCCTCATTTTTTGGAGAATGTATTGGCTACTGAGAGCTAAGTGCGAGCAGAATTAAACTGGGGTTTTTTGGGGCCTGTGAGATCAAATTTCTTGAGAGAGCTAGAGAGGAAGCTCGTGTTTAGGGATGGTAATGGGATGGGTCGAATGCGAATTTTATGAAATCCACACCAGCCCCGATAGTCCTAACAAACAACTCTGCCCCGTCCCGCCCTGCCATCGGGTCAATGGATGGAAATACCATCCCCGATCCGACAAAGTTCTAAAAAACCCGACCCCGCCCCGATCTGATTTGCCCCGACCTTTTTTGTTACCGTAAAACCTGTCAGAATTCTACGAACAACACTTCACTGTTCAAGATAAACTTGGTACGATGAATAGGGTGAAAAGCTGGACTTCAATGTAGTTATCTTTTATATAAGCAGTTCCTATTTTTTACCTTCTATACATTTGCTTCATATATGAAGATTAAACAAGCAAAAATCTGCTAATGGGTGCGAGGTTAATTGGAGAGAGACAAATCTAACCCAAACAAAATGAAAATGCTTAGCAAACAAAAAAAATAGTATCTTCACAATAACTCCTTCAGGATCAACTTCAAACTATCCTTTGCCACTATATCAACCCATCAAACAACTCTCTCCACCATACTTTGAGAACCTCATCAAGCACTTGACTTCTTCTCCGATGGACTGCTTGTCTCCGTCCCTATTTTTTGTTCCTCCTTTGTTTCAGGCTTTTCTGTGGCTGCTTTATCTTATACTTCATGTTTTAGTTTCTCCTCTTTTGGCTTCTCATCCTTGGGTATTTCAGGTTCTTACCTCTTGGATCTCTGTAGCCTGTAGATTCACTAATTTCTTCTATTCGGATGTTTTAGATTTTGGTGTCTCAACAGCTGGCACCACTTCATCTGCTCTCTCCTTCATGATCTATAGAAGATGACAGCGCAACCGTGACAAACGATGGATGGTGCGCAGCACAACCATCGTTTCACATCACGATCCCCTTCACCATTTACACCATTCACATCACGATCCCCTTCAAACTTTCCTCGCAGCTCCAGATTTGTCAGATATCCTCCTTCAATACCAAGTCTCATTCTTTTAAGCCACGTATTTCACTATCTTGCTAAATGTTTGGCGATCTGCTTCTAGTAACCATGAATATGGTAAAGAGCTTTTAACCTCTTCTTGTTTGCTGACACTAGTTCTTCAAAGCGGTGTCATACCCAATCTTCCTCGTCTATTTTATTCTCCAACAGTACCATAATATAGGCTATTTGCAATTCCATAGAGAGGATCGCTTTCATGCCATGAACTAACCAATACGTGATAGCCTCGGTTGATGTTCTCACTGGTGTCCTATAGCCCCAGAGATCATAGGGAAGCTTATCTGGTCAACTTCGATAGGAATCCATCATTTTACTAAGCATATTTTGTATGTTCTTACTTGCGGCTTCTACAGCCCCATTGGTCTGCGTACGATAAGGTGAGGAGTGATGCAGATTATAACATATACTTCGGCTAAATCTTTGACTTCCCTTCGAAATGTAAATCGTTGTTGGAAATAAACTCCCGAGGAATGCCGTATCAATAAATGATGTTGGTTCAAATGAACTAATCCACTTTCTTTGCATTGTATATGGCGAATGAAGCGGCCTCCACCCATTTCGTGAAGTAATCTATGGCAACAAGTATGAATTCATGTCCATTGGAAGCTTATGATTGATCTTTTTTCTCACATTTATTCCCCAAACTGAAAAGGGCCAACGAGATGTCATGTTGTATAACTCTTAGGGGAGGGAAGTTTTGCAGATTGACGTACACTTTACATTTATGGCACCTTATCACATGTTCATTACAATCTCACTCCATTGTACTCCAATAGTATCCTTGTTAGAGAATTTTCTTTACCAACATGCGGCTGTTTATGTGTGGTCCAACACTCTCCTTAGTATATATCTTCCATAATCTGATGGCCTTTTCTCTCTGTCACACATAGTAAATGCTATTCATTGCAGTGCCTCTTGTACAAGTTTCAGTCACACATGAACTCTGTTGCTCATTTCTTTAGAGACACACATTCTTTCACGAAAGATCTATCGAGATATTTACCATCTCAAATAAGAATCTGGATATCTTTGTACCATGTTTTGGTTACCTCAATTTATTCTATGAGTGCAATCATGAAGCAATAAGCTGGGCAATCTCTTTTCTGAATCACAAAAGGCTTTAGTCCCTATCCTTCGGGTATTTCTATCATCCATGCGAGCGTCGTCAAAGGATCGACAAAAAATGTTCTTGAGTTGGAGTAGGTAATGAGACTCTACATCCTCGAGTTGATCCATAATCTTTTCTAAATGGGCGTGGTCTTCTTGTAGACTTTCGTCTCTAATCCTTCACAACTCTTGTATCTGGTATATATTCAAGGCCGAGTCACCGTATACTGTAATTTCTCATACTCCTATGTTTAGCCATCTCCAAACTCATGATCGTATTCAGTGTTGTTCGTTGGGTCCAAAGTTAACTTGATGGCTATGGGCGAGTGAGTCCCGCATGGTGAGATTAGTAGTATTCCTACTCCGAATCCTTTACTGTTAGCTGCTTCGTCAAAATACAAATGCCATCGGGTCTTTGATTCTATAATACAAACTTCCTCGTTAGGAAATTTGGCCTCCCATTGACTAATGCTCTCTGTTGGACAATCGGCTAATAAGTCAGACACGACCTTTTATTTTTGTGGACTTTTGAGTGACTTTTGAGTGACATAGGTGATAACAAACTCTATAAGTAGCAAGATCCACTTCTCTGTGCAGTTAGATAAAACCAGCTTCTCAAACAAATATTTCATCGGATTAATCCTGACTAATAATCTGACAGGGTAAGCCAAAACGTAATGTCGTAACGTCTGAGTTACCCAAATCAACGATACACATGTCTTCTCCTAAGCTGAATAATTCATCTCTCCCTGGGTCAACTTCTTACAAGCATAGTAAATGGCTCTCTCCACTAATGAATTCTCCGGTTGTTGAGCCAACATTGCTCCGGCTGTGGTATCGGTTACTGTTTGGTATAACAGTAAGGGTCTACCGGGTATCAGAGAGCTCAAGACTGGAAGGTTTCTCAAGTATTTTTTAATTCTATCAAGAGTTTCTTGGCATTGGGGATTCCATTCTTTAGCCAATTCTTTCTTCAATAACTTGAATACAGGTTCACAAAATCATAATTAACTACAATATAAATCGACTTATGTATTATATTCTTCCCAAAAATCCTCGAACCTCTTTGTCGTTCCTAGGGAGGGGCATCAACACTATGGCTTTAATTTTAGTTGGGTCGACCTCTATGCCCCACTTGCTGATCCATAAACCAAAGTACAATTTCGGTTGTAACCCTAAACACACATTTCTGTGGGTTGAACCTCACATTATATTGCCTTAATCTCTCAAAGTACTTCCTACAGTGATCTTCACGCTTCTTAAACCTAATGCTCATATCATCCACGTATATCTCTATCTCTTTATGAATCATATTGTGGAAGAGGGTAGTAGCGGCTTGCTGATACGTAGCCTAGGTATGTTTCAATAAAAAAGAGCATTAGAGTGTAACAGAATATGCCCCACGGGGTAGTGAAGGTTGCTTTCTCCTGATCTTCGGAAGCCATCTTTATCTGATTGTATATCATGAAGCAATCCACGAAAGAAACCAATTCGTGCTCCGCGGTGTGATATATGATCATGTCTTTAATGGGCAAGGAAAAATCATTTTTGAGAGAAGCTCTATTAAGTCTTGAAAATTCCACACATATTCAAACATGGCAGGTCAGTTTGCGGATAGGTACAATGTTGGCTAACCATGTAGGATATTTGGTAACTCTGATGAATCTTATATGGATGAGTTTCATAACCTCCTCCTTGACCTTAAGAGACCACTCCGACCTCCACTTACAGAACTTCTGTTTGATGGGTTTGACTTCAGGTAGGATAGGTAGGTGGTGTTCAACAATCGACGGGTCGATAACAGGCATGTCACCATATAACCGAACAAATACGTCTATGAAGTCTTTCAGGAGGGCCGTGACCTCCTTTCCTTCTCTCTCATCTAAGATAGCCCTTATTTTAATTTCTTTCACATTTTTGGGCGTGCCTATGTTGACTTTAATTGTTTCTTCTGCTACTGGCTTGACTCGATAAGACTCTCAAATTTTTTCTGTCTTTCATCATTTCTTTTACGTATTCTTTTTCTTTCGGGTCCATTAATTATGACTCATCAATATCCGTGTTGATTAATTCATCATAATTTAAATCAACAACCAAAGAGTAATCGAAATCGACCATCACATTATAAATTAAAAAGTCAGGGAGAACATAGTAGCTAAGCAAATTCAGATTATCTAAAGAGACATAAGCATCCAGCTATTTGATTCAGGAATAGCCTCAGCGTCAGGACTATCCTTTGATCACTGCCACAACCAGCGGTCCATAATCGATCATCTAATTCTGCAGGCCATCCTGTGCTAAAGTGATCAAGTTTGTCAGGTCAATAATATGATCATCCACTTTACAGATAAGCACCAAGATGTGCATATCATTTAAGCATGTGATTCCCTTCGTCTCCATGAAGTCCACCCAGTCAGGGTCATCTTCCTTACTCGGCTCAGTCAGGCGCTGCAATTCTTCATCCTCTACCCATTCACACTCATAAAAGATCTCACATCCATTGATTAGCTTCCCCGTTTCTGTATTGTAGACCGCTTCTGGGAATCCGCAATACGATCTTTTTTCTCCTTCCTTAAAAGTATTCATTCATCGTAAGGACCTTGGTCATGATGTTAAAGTTCATGAAGTGTCCATCCTCTTAGGCTTTCTTGGCTTGAGTCATCTTCTTGATAGCTTCCTTCCTCTCTTTCTTGGTGGGTATGTATCCCATCTCAAACTGATCATTCTTGTTCTCTAAAACTGGGAAAATGGGAAGTCCCTGGCCGTTTTGACCCATGCCTTTTCCATGGAAATAATAGAGTCTTCTCATCATGAGAAACATTGTAGTGTTATTGTGGGGCAAAGTGAGAAAGTTTTCACCTAGACAAACTTCCTCAAACTCGAAGCATTGAACTGGATGTCGATCTTGAATCTGCTGAGGAGCAGGTCTAACGAATCATGTGGAACCACACGCTATCCTTGTCATTCTCCACTTGTCCAATATGAGGTAACTGCGAGTCCCATAATCGTGAAAACGGCTTTGGCCAGATCAAACTTGACTTTTTGTGCAACGTAGAATGGATTGCTCCGACTGAATGTATCAATGGTCTCCCCAACAGAAGATTGAATGCGGCGGGTATGTCTAATACTTGAAACTCCACTACAAAAAGGGTGGTTCCAAAAAGGGTGGTTCCAACGGTCATAGGGAGTTTGACTGTGCCACTAACCTCTCTTCGAGTGTTAACATAAGCTTGAACAACTTGGTTAGAAGGGGTGAATTTTGAAGGATCAATGCCAAGGGCTTGGGTAATGGGATGATTAGAAAGTGCAAAACCCAGGCCATGTATACCCTCCCACGGTCCGTTGGTGTGCCACCTAATGACTCTGCGCTTCTTGGGCGCCAACTACTCCACTCCACTCTACACACTTCTCTCATCCGCCGCTCCGAGAAGCCTTTCTCCTCTCCTTAATATCTCTACAGCATCCGCTATGTCTCACAGCCCAAACTTCCGAGGCGGCGGCCCCAACAGCGGACGCGGCCGCGGTCGAGGCGGCGGCCGCCGAGGCGGAGGACGCGGCGAGCAGCGCTGGTGGGACCCGGCCTGGCGCGCTGAGCGATTGAGACAGAAAACCGCTGAGGTAACATTTCAACTTATCTTCTTACCACTCTGTTACCATAGTCAATTTAGGTTTTGCCAATTAATCGCATGATGATATTCGCTTCGTTCCACAATTTTTGTCTCTTTTGACTTTTGTGAATTACTAGAATGGAATGTGCTCCATCTTCCCTAGCCACTCGTTACTCTTACCCTTTGTACCTCTCAACAGTGCCTTATGTGATATGCAGTTAGTATTTTAGTCAACTATAACTTTGACTTTTTGCAAAATGTTGGAATATAATTGTTATCTTAAATTGAGTTTTTTTGTTAATTTGACATATCTAAACAGTACTTAGTTATCTTTAATTAGTATTTGAGTTCAGTTTGGGGTTTACGTGTTAAATTCTATGGTAAAAATTTCGTTAAAAGTCTGATGAGACAAAAAGTATAAAGGTGAAGAAGTATGTGTTAGTAAATATCTATGTATTTACATGCTTATTTATTTGAATGTGGTGGCTATCGCTGTCAGATGGAGGTTCTTGACAAGAACAAGTGGTGGGGGAAGATGGAGCAAATGAAGGGAGGAGAAGAGCAGGAGATGTTAATTCAGAGTAACTTCAGTCGAGAGGACCAACAAATTCTATCTGATATGGCTTATCAGTTGGGGCTTTACTTGTAAGTCCATACGAACATTAGCAATTGCTTCACTTTGCGTTGCACTGCGAGAAAGTGTGTAGTAAATAGTAGTTTTTTCGTTCATTAGGTGTGCAGATAATATAGCCCTGCTTATCTGACTCCTAGTAAATAAATTTCTGGATGAAACAATAGTTCAATCGGTAAAAAATGAGTATGCAAGGTCTTAAAGATGAATGAGGAAAAAAACTATAGAATAAGCTATTCTAGTAATTTGCACAAGGAAATCAGTATTTTTGTAACTTGACGTGAAGAGTTGATAAAAGTTATAGAATAAGCTATTCTGGTAATTTGCACAAGGAAATCAGTATTTGTAACTTGATGTGAAGAGTCATGGTTTAACACTATTTCTAACTTTGTCATGTTAATTCCTTTTCAGTTCCATCCATTAATTAATTATGCACTTCAGTTATTCAAAGTGAGGGCTCTAGAAGTTTTTAACGCTAGTTGTTACAAGAGTGTTACTTTTTGATTATGTATATAAAAATTGATAAATAGTTTTAAACCTGAGACTATGCACAGGATCTAAGAATTATTTTGAAAAGATATTACAACACTTGAATTTGAATCCCAAGCTCTTAGAAAATAGTGCAAGATAAACTCTTACAAAGCCAGCTCAGTTAATGGGAATGTCTCATTTCTAGTTGCATAATGCAAGAAGGCATCAGGATTTCTTGCTGCAAACATAGGTGCTGTAATGGCTTTAGCTACGGAACCCATGTCTGTAAAAGTGTTCTGTTGCTATTGCTAAAGTTGGCAGTGACAATGTTTTGTCTTTAAAATACATTTATCTTCGCTTTTTACTAGAGCACCCTTGCTGTACAGGATGGGACCTGATCCCACAAGTAGTGTTACACAGATATCTACAAAGAATATAGAAGAAAAACAAATATCAGTTCACGAAAAAGCTAATCCAATAGCTATACAACCAAATTGGTGCAAAGCCTAAGAAGAAGTGTACACAGGTGACAAGACCATTCTCTACCTATTTCCCGTAGTAGATGTATGCATATCTAGGAAGCACTGACACCTCATATAGGTTGAGGTATGGTGTCCGATACCTATCGGCACCTCGACACCTAACCGACACGTGTCCGACACCTCTCAGTGGTGTCCAAATTTAGTTATTTATTTTTTAATTACCGGACACCGCGTCTGTTGGCACTTAAATTTCAACCCAAAAGTTATTTTGGGTTTGTACTGAACGATTCGGACAAAGCAAGTAGGTTTCGAACTTTATTAAAGTTCGAGTCCATACCATTTGGATCAAATAAAGGCGCACAAGGATTACTACCAATCGGTGGGCTGAAATCCGAAGGTATTGTGGGTCTGACAAGGTTTCAAACCCCACTGAAGTCCAAATTCACGCACGTGGACTCGAAGATGGACTTTGTAAATCGATGGGCCATTGAGGTTTCGAACCCTTTGAGTTCGAACCATTCCAACTTTACTTAAAAGTCCGAAGTCCAAACCCAAAAAGAAGGGTATTCATCTCGTGGTTGAATTGTCTTCTGGGAAGGATAAGCCAAATGGAGAAAGGCTTATCTGGAGAAACAGCCTGATAAGCCAAATGGAGGAAGACTTATCTGGAGAAAACAACCTGATAAGCCTCAAAGGATTCCTGTGGAAGCCTCTATAAAAAGACGAGGCAAATTCTAGGAGAGGGGAAGTTTCAGAAAGAGTCAGAGACAGAAAGAGAAAAAGGAGAAATACAGAAGCTTTACAGAGATCTTCAAACGTTATGGCTTACAGGTATAGGGTTCCAACCACCGGTTGGTGGAAAACTTTGTAACTCAGGGGTTAATTCCCGCCTTCAATAAAGTTTTGTTCGTCTCTTTTACAATTCATGTTGGTTTCTTCTTTAGCTTATCTAGAATCAGAGGTTTTCGTCGTTAGTTCGTTCGACGATGTAATTAACGATCTTACATGTGTCTGATCGAAGACGGGATCCCCACAACCATAAAATAAACATCGACACAAAAACTCAGCGTCGATGGATGTTTGTTCGCGTTTGATTTTTGATCGACCATTTGTTCTTTAAGGTCTCAAAATCAGTGCTAATAGTGTCAGATACCTCTTGAAGAAGTGTCGGACATCCCTTGAACAAGTGTCCACACGTATTGGGCCAAAATACAATATTTCAAACTTATTTATTTGTAAGTCCCGAACCAATTACAATTTTTTTTTTTGGTTTAGATTCTTTGCTTTCTTTTCTTAATTCAATGGTTTGATTGTCTCGTCTAATCATTTATTTTGATTCGGATTGTATCTACCTAACTTTTTATTCGATTCGGGTTGCTAACTCAACGGTAGAGTACTCGGCTTTTAAGTGCGGCTAGGATCTTTTACACATTTGGATTGGATGAAGTAAGTCCTAAGGAAGATAGGTCAACATTTCCGACCTCATTTGTAGGCCCATCTGGCTATATAAGACCTCTCTCTCATGCCTTTGGTTTGATGTCTTTTTTCCTTCTCTCTTTTTACTGTTAAGACTCTAATCTTGGTATTGTTGAGACATTCAACTGCTTTTTTGTTACTGACCTTCTTTCTTGTTACTGTTGAGACTATTTCATGATTCTGTGTTTCTTTCTCATCCGTTTCAAACAAAATTCAGCTGCCCCAATTGATTTATGTAATAATTCAGGGTGTCTTGCAGTATCCGAAATCTGGCATTTTGGAAAATTGCGATGTCCAGTTTCTTGGTTGGCATCGGTGTTGGACGCGGTGTCCGTTTCCGGTGTCTCAGTCAGTGTCGGTGTCGGACGCGGTGTCCGTGTCCGTGCTACCTAGATGCATGACCTTATCCTATTGTCTAAACCAAAGAGCAAAAGTGTTCACACGCATTTTAAGTTCCAACAGCGCAAGTGCTCCATTTTTTGTTTCTTTGCTTTTCCCTAATCTTTTGAGGCTAGTAAAGTACGTCTGGTGTTGTTAAGAAGGTAAATCCACTACGTTACTTCAGCTTAATTAGTGTTGGTGCGTTTCCAGCCGGTCCAATGGACCAATAGTATACTCTCGACTTAACTAAACCAATTAAGGATCGAACAAGGAATAATAGAACATTTGTGAAGCCCAACTTAATGGAGATGATACACCGCAGGTGCAGATTCCCTTGAAGTTGTACGAGCAGAGCAGTTAAAAAAGTCTTACCTATTTCAGATTGTGGCTAGCTATTGACTTATCTTTAATATCTAATGGTGTAGATGGTTGTTTTTGGTTTATTCCCAGTACGATGGTGTCTTGGGGTTATTTTACATTAGTAAGCAGGGTACTTTTGGAACTTATGTAAAGTTTTACTGAGGGGTTACAAGGGTGACGAAATTCGGGTTTCTAGTCAGTTTTGGGATAACATTTTGAGACTTCTTAGAGAGAACAACCATCTAGGTCTTCCTTTTTAGCTATTGCTTTTGCTACTTGACTTTTGGGTGATTTAATCTACTCTTTCTGTTCTCTATTGCTTCCTTTACCGTTTCCTTCTCTTTCCACATCCGGCTGCACGAGGAGCCCACTCCTCAATAAACATATCGTAATGAAACAGAACTTCACCCCTAACACTATAATGGGGAGTAATCCAAATGGTAATATGGCCTAAAATCCAAACCCACCATGAACTATGGCCACTGTGCAGACATGTCTCACCAAACAATAAAATAAAACAGGGAACTCATTCGAAAAGAATCGCCGACCATCCCCAAACGATATTCACATGTAGATGTTTTCTAGACAAAACTGCAGCTCTATTTTCCCCTTTATCCCACCACTAAACACCCCTTTCCCCATTCCACATCCAATCAAGCGATCAACTCGCTAGCATATGGCCTGCTACAATGACCTACAGCCCAACCAACCATGAAGCGCTATTTCTTTCCATGTCAGACCTTGCACCAAAAACCTTTGAAGAAAAATCTAACATAGATGTTAATGCTATAGGCTGAAATTCCCAAAACCCAAAACGAAAGAGAGAAGAAGTTGGGAAGGTAGCATAGCCCAAGACCAACGCCAGTCCTAGCCTACAACCCAAACCCATCATGAACCATAGTCTCTTTGATGTTACTCCCTAAACAGTAACAGCACCATATACTCATGATTATATTAATGCAAGAGAAAGTAAAAGTAGTTCCCAACCAGTAACAACAATGAAAAAGGACATTTGACTACGCCGTCTAACACAAAGAACTAGCAACAAAGAAGAAAACATACTGCAGTGTCTCACCTTTGGGGAATTCCATCAATTGGTTAAGCTTTAGGATCTCATACTCAAAGGTAGAAAATAATTAATGCCTGGATGTCACATCTTAGAATTAACCATTATGAGTTCTGCTGTATACCTGGAAGGTTGGAAGAGTCAGAATAGTAGGATTATATAGAATAAGTTTGTGCATCAAGATTTTGAAAAAAAAATAAAATTACAATCATTAGGTATTTTCTGATGTATGATTTCAATACCAAGAGATAGGATATCAGATCCGTAGTATTGTTAAAGCAAAATCAACGGTGCTTGGACAAAATGGAGATTAACTTTCAACTATGACTTGAAAACAGTTGCCATCATCCTATCCTTGTCACCACAAAATTCAAATTTAAAGACACTTCATATTTTAAACTCAACCAGACTTAACTCTATTGCCTTTACCACCTAATGTTGCCTTTGCAACCAAGAAAGGTTATAAATCACATGGAAAAATAAATTCATTATCGTTGTAGATCTAAAGTTACATAAGAAAGTTAAGTAGCATACTTATGCCATCATCACCGATTTCCAGTGGATTCTTGTTGTAAATCCAAATGAGGAGAGGGTATGCAGGACATGAAAGTTCCAGTTGCGGGTCAAGTTCCAACGAGCTCTTGCAATCTAGCCAGACTCCGTGTAAGGGTTGTGGAGGAGACGATAATTTAGGGCTTTTTTTTTTTTTTCTTTTCTGTCTAGTCTAATTACTAGATGGCAAAAGCCTTAGGATTTTCTAAGTCTTTTTTTTGCTTGAACCGTAACAATCAACTAACAGCATGAAAATATGGATATCTTTTAATCATCAGACATTATCATGTAGCGTTAGTGATGCACAAAGTAATAAGAAACAGAGGGAAAACAAATGGTTACTGGTAGCATATTGTTGGTCCTCTCCTGGAACACATAGCTATACTACTTATTAAGCCAAAACTTGATTTGGTGTAACACCTCTTTGGTGTTACATAACTGCCAACCTATAATGATGACAAGTATCATTCCAAGAAAATTCATCAAAAAGTGACTCAAAATAAAAATCTTAATTGGTGAGTAACTACATTTCACAAATTAAAATTCATCAAAAAGTGGAGTTAAAGGAAAATTTAAATGCCAAGTTTGATACCATAATAATACTTTGCTAACTTTGTTTGGACAAACATGGCTAACTTATTTTTTTATAATTTGAAATTCATTTTACTGAATATAACAATAAACACGTATACGTGATTTCTTTTTTATAACAAAATTTGTACTATTAATTTCATTTTCGCACACGCATCGCGTGTGCGCCACGGTCACTCGTGGAATATGAAATCGAAACAGGCTATCTTCAATGCTAGGTTAATCAATAGAAGGCATACATGTTTGAGGATTAAAAGAAAACAACTTAAGATAGCAAAATGAATATGATATTGTACCTAAAATTTTGATTTAATGTCGATGCATCTATGATTAAATATCCAAATGGCACCATTTATCATCTGGATCACCAACATATCAAACTCAGTCGCTAGAATCAATATTGCAGATTAGCTATTCATGTGCTTATACTGCTAAGCATCACTAGCAGTAAATTAGCAAGGAAATCGGAGTTGTGCTATGAAGCACGAACACGGGTGCGGATACGCAGATACGGCATTTCTGAAAATTTTAGTATACGGGTGTGGCGGTACGGCAATTTTATATATATATATATATATATATATATAAATTTAACTATGTACACTTAGTATTGGATTTCGAAACAAACCAGGGACCATTTGAATCTTAAGAACGTGCAATAAAAGGAGATATAATGCAACTTAATTTAACCATTCTACAACAGATAGTTAACACACTGCCTAAAAGTGAAAAAATTTAAATTGAAACACAAAAACGCTTAAACAAATATTAAAAATGATTCTAACACACTGAAAGAGGGCAATTAGAGTCCAGTGGTCAACCTCTCCACTTGCAGTCCTGAGGGCATAATCAATTCGTTGATTTCTTTCTGCCTTTGAGGCAGTTGAAGTTTATTTTTTGTTTTGGGAGTCCAGGCGCACCAGATTGAAAGGAAAGTTTTACCGATGAGAATCAAAGGGAAGCATCATAGGGAAGAATCAAAGGGAGTAGATTACGACAGGTTGGGAGAAAGCCTATTGGCAAGGAAACTTAAATCAGAGGACTTACGTGGTCGCCAGTGGTCTGCAATGGTCGCTGTTGCTGCTCTCTCTCTCTCTCAGTCTCTCCACTCTTCACAGATCTGCCGGAGGTGAGGCCTGTCGTCGCCGGTAGTCGCGAGTGATTTTCGGTGGTCGCGGGTAGTCTTCGATGGTCGCCACTGCTCTCTTCTCTTCTCTCTCTCTCTCTCTCACCACTTTTCAAAGATTTGCCGAAGGTGAGGCCTATTGTCGCCGGTGGTCCCCTCGTGACTGCCGCGGGCGTTGCTCTCTCTCTCTCTCTCATTCAGTTTCTCCCCTCTTCACAGATCTTCCCGTTCATTTCTTACGCAAGTATAAGTATTTATGTTTTGACCCCCAAAATTTCTTTTCAAAATTATGTTTTCAACCCCCATAAGTATCCGATACGCACTTGACCCGTATCCGGACCGCACCCGATTTTCTGGAAGTAAAAAGAATAAAACAAAAGAAATGGATACGTACCCGACACTCACCCACCCCGCACCCAACCTGTAACAGACCCCGGTGCTTCACCCATTTTGAAGCACCCGTGCTTCATACGAGCTGTGTATATCTGGTAAATGCAATTGGAGAGGGGTTCTTGACCAGGGATTAGGAAGAGACAGTTTGGAGCCTTCTTTTGACTCCGGCTGTAAATTTGCTGTGGTGCGTGATGTGATGGTGGCAGAACAGAGATAAACCTGAAAGCTGTAGAAAAATCTTAGACCTGATAGGCTGATAGCCACAACAGTTTTTTTTGCTGTGAAACTCTATGATTAATCATAATTCTATGGATTAGGAGAATATCATGGGATCATGGGAATGATTTTTGGGTTTAAGATTAAAAAATCAAAGTTTTATTGAAAGAAAGTTTAAAGATTGAAAAAGAAGATTGACCAATGAAAATGAATATAGGCTATAGCAACCAAAAAGGAGTTTGGGCAATAAAAAGAAAGTTGATAGAATAGCTGATCTCATGGTAAAAGAAATGACTCCACATTTTTGGGAATTTTTTTTTTTTAAAATTCTTTCGAATGGAAATTCTCCAAATTTAACTTCAGTTTTAGCCGATTTAAATTGTTGGTTGATTACACAAAAGTTTTGGATGTTGAACTTTAACCGAGAGTTGACATAATGCCTTGAAAAATATGTGCCACAAAAGGAAAAATTAGAGTTTACGAGATTCTAAATTTGTTAATTTTAAAATTGCTTATTCATCACCTGAAGTTTTTGAATTTTCTATTTTAAGTGGGAATTCCGCATCAGTAATGGAAAGAATAAGAAAAAGTTGTATATTGATTCGGGGAATGAATTGGGTCCATGAATCTAAGAAACAGTGAGAATTCTTGGTTTTTCCTACCAATTGGGGCCCTTCCTTCACCACCCCTCTTATTAATGGACTCCTGACTTATGCAAAGGACTAGAGCAGCGGGTGCTGTAGCGAAACTGATTGCGTTATGTGTGGTGTAATTAGAAAAAATCCCTTGGTTCTTATTTCTTTGTAGTTGCGAACAAGCAGCAGCTAGTTCAGGACTCCATTTGCAAGCCTCACAGATAATTTCAACTTTTATCAGCAATTCCATTTAGATAAAGTGGAATTTCTATTGCGCTCATATTCATCACTGTAGGAATTGGGTTCATCAATTGCAAAATGCTTTTCTAGAATGCCCGGTAGATTAATCATTTTGTTCTAAGATATTTATTTGAAATTTTAATTCTCTTCCTAACCAAACAATTACTAATACACCTACTATGATTGCTACGAATTACTGGAATTATAAATTAGGATTTTAGTCTCCAAAAACAGCTTAAAATGAGAAAATGACACAAAGGATTGCAGATTTAGTTTTTACAAAATAAGGAGGTCGAAATTCTCAAACTCACACGAACGGGCATGTAATTTTTTTTTTCCCAAAGTTCTGACAAAATTATAAGCGGGACTTTTTTCTGGAGGGAAGCTATCTGCTTCATCCTCACAAACTCCTAATTTGCTTAGAATATTTGCAATAGCTTCGCCTGACTAATCCTTTTTGGATGGTTGTTTGTTGGAAAAAAGCCATGCGTATAACACGGGGAAGACTCTTGTCGTGAGCAAAGTTCCGTTGCCTGATTACCGTGCAGATCTTGATGAACGTCATGGATCCACGAAAAAAGAGGTATAAAATAAGCATGCCAAAAATACATGGTCATTGCTTGTGATTGATAACTTACTCTCCTTTTCACCAATAAATGCAGATACAAATGTCTACAGAAACTGAGAAGAGACTTGTAAATCTGTTGAGTAGCCCACGAGGGACTGTAAGTGTTGACAGTTCCTCTAGTACATCTTTAAGGGGTGCCAAACAATCACAAGTTGCAGACACAACGAAACCTGTCTCAGTCGTGGGTACTGATACTGCCAAAGAGAGACTTAGTGTTGAGCTTAAACAAAGAGAGGAAAACTTGAAGGTGGAATATTCTGATCTTCAGCTGTCATTGTTGCATTGTTAAAAACGTGATTTTTTGATACTAATGCAAAGTACATCCTGATAATGCAGGCTTGTAAAAATGCAAAAGCAATGATGTCATTTAGAGAAAAACTTCCTGCAAACAAAGTGAAATCTGAGTTTTTGAAAGCTGTTGCAGAAAATCAGATAGTAATAGTAATACTTGTCACTCTTTAGATTTCTGTACATATTTGACAAACGTAGACATCTGCCATGCATGTTCGCTGAAATCTCTTTGGCATGGTATTACCTTGAGAATACATTTGTTTTCTCGTGCCACAAGTCAAGTGCTGGTTTGAGTAGTTTCTAATTGTTACTGGCAGTCACCACAAGTCAAGTGCTTTTGCTAAAATTTATGTAGATGAACAAGTGTGGTGTTTGGTGATGCTTTCCAAACTTTGCAGTTTTGTTGTATTGTCATCAGCTAAAAGACCTTGCGTATTATGGACCCTGCAGTTCTGTACCTTTTCAGAAAAAAATGAAACACATTTTTAGTGTTTTAAAGAAAATCTTATAATCTGAAAAGAGGTTTCTGCACAATAAACACAATCCTAGACGCTTGGAACATACATTCTTGTGGTGGGTAGGTAAATATCGTGCTGCATTAGATAGTAAGCGACCTTTGCGGAGATCAGAGCTGGGTTTGTCATTACATTTTTAGCTTTTAAACATGGGTCTGTTCGAATTTGTGACTGTAAAAGCATGAATGTTGTGCCCATTTTCTAATTGCTTTAGAGTATACGCGATGGGCCCATTGCTTAGCCACTACATTTGTTTGTGCGCTTGGTGGGGGTGCACCTTGGTTAATCGCTCGTTGATTTATCACTTCATGTATGATGAGGGGTCTCAAGGTGATATTCTATGAAGCACGTGTGTAGCAGTTTGGGTGAAGCACTGACACCGGGTATGCATCGTGTGCGGGTTGGGTGCAGCATGGTTGCGTGTCCAGTATTTGTCATCTATACGAGCATAGATCGCCCGTTTGCTGTGCGAACATAAGGGATAGCTGTTTGTGGATTCAAAGATTTAAAGGGCTTAGAATCCTAAGTCATATGGTGAAAAGCTCCGGAATTAAACTGTGATTTAGCTGGAAAAGGGTGAGGCTTACCAGAAAGTCATACAGCAGCGAGGGTTAGCTGAATCATTTGCTGCAGTGCCTCACGAGTGAGATAAGATCCAGCAGTGTGCGCTCCAGAAGCTATAGATGTACTCGGAGAGAATAGCGCATCACCAGCAGTATGAAGAGCCTGGGGAGTTTGATTTGCAGGACGTTTTTGACACTCAAATATGATATGCCCCTCTTTCTTACAGTAGATTTTGCTTTCTTCTTACATCGAGACGCATAAAGCTCACACTCATGGCATGAGAAACATTGTATCTTGCTCATGCCATTCTCTTTGGGCCTAGAAGTTGCTGCAAAGGTAAGAAGGTCCATGTGTAGAGTGAGCATCTACAGGGTGTTGTGTACAAAGATGTTATTCCTGCCTTAGCAGCTCATTAGAGAGATAGCTAGGTACATGAGACCTATTGACCAAACTACCCCTTAGAGGATCAAATTCCCTACGAAGCTTCATACGGAACTGATATTTCATGTACCTCTTGGATGATTGCTATAAAATCATTGGGTCTGACCACGTATATGATAGAACCATACTCTTGCAGTAGTGTCATAAATCAGAATAGTAGTTGAATAGACCGCTCTCCTTGATTGTATTCTGCAATGACGAGACTCGTTTACGTGGTGATACACTTTCTTTAGATACGACGACATAGCTGCTGCAGTCTTGTAAGAGCGTAGATTTACCACAATATGAGGATCTACCAGAGAAAACATTAGTTTACTCTCAAGCGTTCTAAATACGTCACTTGCCGTGCTCAGAAGATTTAGTATCTTTGGGTCCACAACTCCTTTCTTGTCACATACATGCGAAAACTGAACTCCTAGGATATAATTTTCCCTTTGGAGAGATCAATCAAATCCTTTCCATATATTTATATTATAGCGGAATGAAAGCACTAACAAACAATTAGAGGTTGTTCAGTCATGATGTATTGGAAAAAGTTAGATGACTTCTTTTTGAAGTTCAAGGAATCTACTACTGACTATAGTAAGCATATGAGAAAAAACAAATGGTTGATGATATCCTCTGTAGCACATGTGTGGCACTTTGGGTGAAGCACCGACATCGGATGCGTGTCGGGTGTGGCGTGGGTGCATGTCCAATATTTATGATTTATTTTTCTAATTTTCTAAATACCAGGTGCGGCTCGGATACGGAAAGAATTTTCAGGGGTCAAAATTTTAAAAATGAGTTTGGGGGGTCAAATTATAAACAATGAAGCATTTACTTAAAAAACTTAAATTAGCCGATCTTTAAAGACGGGAGAGTGAGACTATGGGGGAGAGAGAGCGGCGGCAGCGGTGGCGAAGTAGCCACAACTGACCACCCGCGACCACCGGAGACTCCGGCGACCACTCGAAACAACCAACGAAGAATTTGAGAGGAGAGAGAAGAGGGAGCAGCAGACACAAATCGGAGGTAGCGCCGTCGATGGCTATCAAACTGCTCCTATCTTTTTGGGATAACACCCCCCCCCCACACGCACACGCACAAAAAAAAAGAAGCATGAAGAACTCGGGCGACGGTGAACAAGACGGCAATGACTGCTTCTCTGTCTGCCTTCACCAAAGACTTCTTTTTCTTTTGACTTCTGTCTTCACGGAATCTTTTGGCTCAACTTTAGTTAGTTTTGCCCAGGGAGCAACTCTATGTTGTGGGGCTTTGTCACTTTTGGCCTGTGGTAGTCCACGTGTGCAGCTGTCTAAGAAGCACAGATTCCGGTGCGGGTGCGGATACGCGAATACGTCATTTTTAAAAAAAATAGGATACGGGTGTGGCAGGGATACAACAAAAATTTATTAATATATATTATTTATATGTAATAAAAATAATGCTATTTTAGACAAACAATAAGGTATTTTGTTAATTTTGAGGGCTACTTTAGAAATATTAAAAGTGCATAATCAAATATGACAGTTTATTGAAGTTCTGTTATTTTTTAAAAACTGTGGGGCTATTTTAAAAATTGTTAACAGAGCGGGGGAGTTAAACATAATAAACAGAAACTTTAAAGAAACCTGGCTTATAAGTTTATCCTTGTTTATATAACATAGCCGTCAACTAGACAACACCTCAGATCTCTGCAAGGAGGGCCGCTGATGCCAGACCGCGGATCGCCAGAAGACCCTCGTCGCTCCGGCGCAGGTTGTTTCTTCTCTTCTCCTTCTTCTCTTTTCTTGTTCTCCTTCTTCTCTTCTCCTTCTCTTTCTTCTTCTTCTACTCTCTGCCAAAAATCCCTGGGTGCGTGTCCGAGCCGCACCCAAGATCCAAAAAATAAATTGAAAAAAAAAAGTTTCGGACATGCACCCATACCACACCCGGCGCGCACCCACACCCGACGCGCATCCGATGCTGGTGCTTCCCCCTGACTGCACACCGGTGCTTCATAGGCAGCTGTATATTCTTTTGGATTTGTTCTTATATATATGATGACTAAATGACCCAAAATTTCTATTTTTGTACAAGTGCTCATTATATATATATATTTATATTTATATATATATATATATATATATATATATTTCAGAAACAAATATTAATTATTTAAAATTATATAACAATTGCCTTATCCTAGCCGCACCCGCATCTTGTTTTTTTAAAATGCCGAATCGGCGTATCCGCAGCTGTGTCATATCCGCACCCGTACCCGTGTTCGTACTTCATAGATGATATATAGCAAAGTGCCAGGAAGAATGATAAAACAGAAGTACTAGACTTATAATCTTAGGTCAAAGAACTCAAAAGTAGAAATGGTGGGGTGAAATGGGTTTGAAAGGTTGACGGGGAGATGAAGAAGATTAGATTATCCAGAAAAATCACTTATTTAGGCGAAATTGCCACTCAAAAAGTGATTAAGTGCCTGTCACGTGGTCATTTTGGACAGGAAAATGTAAAGGATGACAAAAATGGCGACGAATACTTACGTACGGATGAATATTCAGTTTGAAAAGGATTAGCTACAAAACATAAGGCGACGTAATTTTATACTAAAAGTAGTTGCAAGGAATATGATAAACGTATTTTAAAAAACCATGCATAATATCATACACCACGAGATCTCGTGCTTGATAGCTTGTCCATAACCAAAGTTAAAGATAGGGGCTTAAAGCTGACCCTCGATGAACTCCAGTAGTAACGGGGTTCCTGTGCTAGTAGTTGCTCTGTTATACGTATCCTTGATCATATCAATAGATGCGGTAGGCATTCCTTTATTCTGTAGAGGTGATCGCATCATTTTCCTTTGTACCCTAGCGCATGCTTCTTAATAATCTATAAAGACCACGCCAAGATCCTTTTTCTTCTCTTTAAATCTCTTCGTTAATTGCCAAACCAAGAAAATAACTTCCCTACTGGATCTTCCAAGCATGCAGGGTGCAACTTGGGTGGGTTGGGTTGGATTTCTACCCAAGACAAGTAAAACCCATGTGCTTTTAAAAACCAATTTACTTTAACCCAAGAAAGAATAGGATTTATTGGGCTTGGTTGATCGGGAAAGTTGGGTTTGAATAAATTGATGAAAAAAAAAAAGAATTTTATTTTTTTAAAAAATAAAGTGGTGGTTGGTTGACAAAGGTGGTGGCTGCCGCGGCCACCGTGGCCGGTGGTGGCAAATGGCGACGAGAGGTGGCAATGGTAGCTGGCGGCGGGTGGCTACCAGAGGTGGTAACTGGCTGCCGTCGGTAGGGCATTGACAAAGGGCCGAATGCTGATGTTGGCATGTAGCGGCGGTTACTGGCGTGGTGATTGGTGGTAGGTGTTAGAAGTTAATGCCTTAAGGCGGACGTTGGCAGCTGAAGGCGGTGGTGCTGGTGGTGGCCAATGATGGAGGCTGTTGTTGGGAGGTTGCTGGCAGATGGCGGTGTAGGAGATGGAGGTCAGCGAAGGCTGTTTGTCGACGGTCGTCCTGGTTACCTGCGCTGACAGGTGGCATTGAATGGTGGTGCAAGGACAGGTGCTGGTTCTTACGGATGGAAGTTTACCAACAAAATATGAATATTTACATAAGTGGATTTAAAAGCCCAATCCAGAATAACCTATTAATATATTGAACCAACCCATCCTATCCCATTTTGTATCTAAGTGGGTTGGGTTGGGTAAAAGCTAACATGTTCTTTGGTTGTGCTTCTTAAACCGATAAAAATCCAACCTAACTTGTAGCCCTACAAACATAAAACCTAATTGACTCTCAGATACATTAGTCTCCCTTCTTAGTCTTTATTCAGTTACCCAATTCCTATGCTTCAGAGTATGTCTAGTGAGCTTGATTCCTCTGTAGTCGTTGCTGCTATTGCTTTTCTCCTTTATTTTTATGTACATATATCAAAGTGCTTTTCCTCCTCTTCTCGGGCATCTTCTTAGAGTTTAAAAAATCATGTTTAACAACCTAATCCACCAATCTATGCCCATCACCTCGGGAATCTTCTTAGAGTTTAAAAAATCATGTTTAACAACCTAATCCACCAATCTATGCCCATCACCTCGGGAATCTTCTTAGAATTTTTAAAATCATGTTTAACAACCTATTCAACCAATTTATGCCCATCACCCAAGCTTCTTCTCCAAACCTCGATATCGCAATAGCAGCATCTGGTCCACCAACCTATCCTGTTTTCATCAATATCAAAGCTTCCTTCACTGAATATGTTCTAATTTTTCGAACAAACCACCTGTTAGTATCGTCAAATGAGTCACCCAATTCTACTTAATTATCTTTCGTTCTTTTGTAAACAACTTATCAGGATATCCTCTTTTTCTCGCCCTAACCCGGTCTTCCTTTACTAATGACCTCCTATTCTCGTTCTTGATCTACTTTAGTTGCTTCAAGTCTCTGCTCCTTCTGTCTCTTACATTAGTCAACTTCTAGATCCCTTTTCCACCATCTTTGCACCTTACCTTTGGTATAAACTTATGTACGCCTTCTTCGCTTCCTTTCTAGCCAGTAGCCACCTTATACTTCTCAAACCTTCCATCTTTAACTTAATAACTTTTGGGAGCTCCTCATCTATGTTACATGGACTCAGTACAGAGTGTCCGCGTCGAATACGTGTCCAAGTGTCGGATCCGTCTAATTTTTAAAACACAAGACACGGGGATACGACAAAACATTCATATCTATTGTTGGTTTTTAGTTATTTCTGAGGTAAAATGGTGCTTTCTGTGACGCACGTGGTTTTAATTGAGACCTTGTCTCATTTTAAAGCCAAACCGATTAAAAGAAACATCATAAGATAGTATTCATAGTACCATATCCTATGAGATGCGTCGGACACATATCCTATACCCATGTCCAAGTGTCCAGTGTCTGACACGGGTACTTCAAGCATTTTGAATAGTCCATGTAACGTAGCTCCTCATGCCACCACCAAGTCTCCTAACCTATAGGACCATTTCCTCTGACCTCTCCAAGGACCCCTGGAGCAACTCATAGAGGTAGACATCTCAATCCACATTATTTTGCAGTCCATCTTTAAATGGATCCTAAAAATGTGCTTATTTTTTCCAATTCAGACTCCACCGCCTAGATTGCGGATGTCTCTGACCTCTAACCTTCCTAATCCAATTCTTTGTATATGTCCAGCACCACCAATCCATGTTCTGTAGCAAGACACTCTCTAGGAATGACCTTGCAATCTTTTATAATGCTCGGTCTTCCCTTCTAATGTGGTCCCTCTCCGCGAGGAAGTAACCGATCTGGCTACACCGAGAGCCGCTACTGAAAGTAATTAAAAGTCAGTCTCTTTTGTTAAATAGGGTGTTTGCTGTCATCAAATCAAAGGCCACTGCGAAAATTTTAATGTCCAAAACCAAGTCCTCCATATACCATTTCAAGGCCTCTACAAGCTTTTCCGACATGGCCATTTCAATATCCTCCTATAACTTCTCCTCTTGTGGTATTCCCGTTACAGTTCATCCATATCCTTCCAAATTTCCTTTTTGCTAGTCCTGCTTGAGGGGCGTACGCACTGATTATGAATGGTCTCCTCTCCTATCACTGATTTAACTAATGTACTGCTCGTGTACCACAACTTACAAATCGATGCTTCTATCTCCTAGACTCTTCTCCTAACCTCTTACTCTCATGAAGAGACACTGTTTCTGCATCTGCTCATCGTATCAACTAGCTCGCTTAGCTTACCCGTTTACGAACCTCAGTTCCAAGTTTTAACTACCTAACCTAAGTTTGTGATTCCAGACCTACTGCTTTACTGTACTTGTCCAGGGTGGTGTGCGGGAACCCTTGCTCTCGTCATGGCATCGGGGCGCCAACACGATGAAGCTTGCCCATTTTCCGAAAGACCTGGTGGTAGTTGCAACGCATCGCTTAAGGGGAATGCCCTAATATTCACGCGTAACTTTCTTGGATTCATGTTAATGGAATCTGACTATGCTTAATCTGGCTCTCTAGCTATCACACCCCTCCTCCTTTATCCAGGCCTGGGACCAGCAATGTATTAAATATATGACAATAAGCATGACACAAGCGAGGTTAATAGGTCTACAATGCCTGTAGACCATAAAATACTTGATATAATTTATGGGAGATCAATCTTTTATAACATATTATTTTGGGAAGAAAAGGTGATGTCTTTCTTAATTTTATACCTAAGTTGGATTTATTCTTTTTTCTTCTTTCTTTCTTTCTTTTTTTTTTAATATATTTTTTTTAATTTTACGTTTGACTAAGGTGGTAAAACATTTTATTTCACTTGTATGGTTGCTTCAGGTAAGACCTTATTGGTTGGTATTCGAGTTGCTATATGGTTGACGCTTTTTAATTCTGATGAAGTCTGCATTCCCTCGCTCTTGTTGGCAAAGAAATAAAAGAGTTCAATGTTGTTCACAACATGGGCTCTAATGGCATCAACTTAAAGTGGAGATGGGTTCATGTGACATAAAAGTGATGAGAGTACCCATTCTTCCATTTGGGCAGAGTTGGTAGCCCCAGCTTCTAATTCCATGCGAAGGCAGTGGAATACGGCTGAGGCTGTGTAGTTTGATGAGGGGAATAGTATGCATTCCCTCTTGCGGTATTTAACCACAAGGGGAAGCTGAGAAAATGTGGAAAGAAGTGGGTGTTGGGATGAGGATGGAGGCCTATATTTTTCAAGCAGTAAATAGCACCACAATAGTGGCGTATGAAATCAAATGTGGCGTATGAAATTAATACAGTTGGATATTGTTTAATGAAATTGCCACGTGGTGTAGTGAGATACAGGGTGGTCAGAGTTTAGTTGGAGTTGATATTAAGAAGGGAAATTCTTCCTTGTTAAAACCATACTTGGTGGTTATTCTAAGAAGTGGTTTTATGGCAATTGGTCCCCTGTGGAAACAATGTTAAACAGTATTGAAGTGGCGCCCTGTATCTATGGTTAAAGGCAGTGGATGAAATGTAGCAGTAGCAGCTTTTGGTTGACGTGAGGTTATGTATGCTTTCATAAAGTATTCTCTCCCTTTGTTTGGTTTATATTTTGAAAGGCAGAAGCACTAGAGATGCATTTAATGGCTACATTCTTCTTTGTGGTTTCCCCTAATATTTGGGCTTCATTAAGTGGAAGTGCATCGTCTGGAAATATGTCTTTGCATGCAACCTATTATACTTATGGAGACTGCCGCACCTAGCACCGAAAGATAAGAATCTCTCTAATGCATTTCTGGCTGTCCACGTCATCAAAAGACTGGTCTGATATTAATTTTGTTTCACGAGTTTTCTCTTACAAAGACTGGTCCGACCTCACTATAACCTCTTAAGGGGGTAATAATTAGATAAGTTCCTGTTAGAGAATGTGACGGATGGTGGAGAAGAAAAAAGTTTTCTCTGGCAGGTTGTGTGAGATGTTCTTCGTTGGTGTATGACTTATGATTGATGAATGCAATCACTAGATTCATAAATTTGGTTTCTTCAACTTCCCGGAAATATTATAGCAAGAGAGATTGACGAAGGCAATCAATGTTTTACGAAAAGGGGTCGGTCAACGCTTGCCGTCTTCTAGTTCTTGTCGAGCTTAATCTTGTACTCTAGTTTGATGGGCATGCTGTGGAGTTCAGTGTCATGCCATTTGAAGCAATCAAAACATATGGTTAAATTGCACCAGTAAAACATCGAACCATTGCCTCTTCACCTTACATTATCTTTGCATTTTGTTTTACTTTGTTTTGTAATCGGATTTTACCTCGATAACCCACTGCTACTTGCTAACGGATTCCTGATGGCCTGAAGATCGAAACCCTACAGGTGTTCAGAATTGTCGTGAGTACAATTTTCTTTCACTGAGCAGATTAGCCGCAGGGTCCATCAGCCTTCCTATCGATGGAGAATCACGTAGGTGAAATGCTTTGGTTGGAGGAAGTGGACATTTTTTTTTTCTCTCTATGCCAATAGCCACACTTTCTAGTAGCTGGTTCTCTAATTTATTTTCTTTGAAAAAAGTAAAATTGCTTTACTGCCGGATTAAGCGGCCATTCGGCAAAAGCGCGGAAATAATTTAAATCTGGTCGTGTACCTTGCGGATGTGTACGAGATAGACTCTTCTCTTTAGCATTAGCTGTGGATTAGTGGATTACCCTCTTAAACACCCACACTCACACACATATGTATGTGTGTATTCGTGTGGTATTAGTAATTTTTCATTCCCCTAGGAGTCTATCATTTTATTTAGTTGATCAGATTCCACATTTGTATATACTTATTTGTTTGGGGACGTTCTGGAATCGTGCATTTATTTGCAAGCTTGACTATTGACGATGTTGCGCACAAGCTTTTACGATTTACTGTATAATCCGTTTATAAAATTCGCGTTGTTATGCTTTCTCATTAAAGTTGTTTGCCTGTGCAGATATTGGTAGTTTCTGGAGAAACTGGTTGTGGCAAGACGACACAGCTTCCTCAATTCATTCTAGAGGAGGAGATATCAAGCCTACGAGGTTCAGATTGCAGTATTATATGTACTCAACCTCGTCGTATATCTGCAATATCTGTTGCAGCTCGGATATCATCCGAAAGGGGAGAGAGCCTTGGTGAAACTGTTGGTTACCAGATCCGCTTAGAATCAACGCGATCGGCTCAGACGAGGTTGCTATTTTGCACAACAGGAGTATTACTACGGCAGCTGGTGATATGATTTTACTCACAAATGTTATGCTAAAGTTTCTGTACCTTTTTATTCTCGACTTTTGACTTGTTCTAGTTTCGTAACATTACTCATTTTATATTTGCATAATCAACTCTCTACGGTTATTTGTTACTTTATAATTTCGGCAGATGACGATAAGCTACCAAGAAAGTTTTCTGGTGGGCTCTAGGCAAGCAATAAGTGCCCACCAAGTAGGTGGATGTGATTAAGGATGTGTATGACGGAGCAACTACTAGTGTGAGCCCAACCGATCCAATGAGTAATTTTCCAATTCCAATTGGACTTTACATACTGTCGGCATTAAGCCCGTATCTTTTGATTTTGGTTATGGATGGACTTACTAAGAATATTTTAGATGAGATCCAACAGTGTATGTTATTTGTGATGATGTAAGTGTTTGAGTGGAGTAGTAGACGTTAAATAGAGTTACAGAGATGTACTTCTGAAATCCAAAGGCGTTAGGTTACTTAGGATGAAGACGAAGTATTTGGAAGCACTTCTAGAAAACTAGGACGAGGTAGGTCCTTGGAGGAAGTAAATACGGATGGTCAACAAGCACCTAAAAAAGATATTTAGGCATCTTGGATCAATAAAACACAAGAGGGGTGTTGTCCATGGATAAGAGCATGTAATAAAGTGAAGGTCCACTTCCGATAATCCAGGTTGAACAAGACATCGTTGATTCTAATTTGGATGAGCGGAATATAAGACGATCAAAGAGCACAACGATAAATCCCACAAAATAGTGGCCAGATCGGAAAAATTCTTCCCCTTGCTAGATTAAATAATTATCGCTTTTAGAGATACAGCTACATGAGTGGGTTATTACTCTTGCTCATCGCGCGTTGCCCTCCAACTATTTGATCTAAGGTAGTGATTCAATTGCGAATGGAGTAGAAACATATTCTACCCTCTACATTTATTGCTCCCATCCTATGAGATTCCTCAAAAAGTGTAGATCTCTCCAAACAACTTTCTTTAAATCCTAACAAAAAAAAAAAAAAAAATATTGCATAGAGTCCGATTCTATATACTTGGGATACTCGGACTTCTACTTCAAACAAATCTTTCTCTAACTTGATATGAAACCCCAAAATTCGGGTTACAGTTCGAAGGAGTAATTTACTCGAAAACCAACTAGAAATGTAAGTAAACCAGGATATTAGACAATACTGGGTTCCAATATGTATCCTCCAGGATCAAGGCTCTTACTGTTTGTAAAAGGTTGAAGTGATCTTTGCAGGCCCTTGTTGCTTGCTTGAAGGTTGTCCAAAGCATGGACCTCTTGAAGTGGAATGAAACACTATATTCTTTTTCTTCTTGCTACGTTAGGTGTAGATTCTTTAAATCTAACATCAACTTAGGGTAGTCTGCAAAGTTGGCTGTCCGAAGATCCTTCTTTTGTCCCTGCTGCTCCGTAGATGTAATCTGGCGGAAGCGAATAAAACAAGGAACACATCCATTCCTTGGGTAAAAGGAAACCTAGAAAATACTAGGTAGAAACGCACAATTAAACTTATAACTCAATTCATATCTGCTCAGAATACTAAAACAGGGGCCTTTATATAGTCAAAATGGAAACAAATAACGTGGAATATAAAAGATATATTTTAAGAGCCAGAATAGTGTGAAGTGTTTCTAGGGGGGTTATTGAAAGCAAAGAAATAGCACAGGTGTGCTAAGATCATGGGATCCTGCGGGTCGGGATTAACATTTCCACGATTTCAGCTCATGTGGGCTAAAATTGTGGATTCTTGCCCTGCCTCAGCCCCTTGACTTGCAAGGAACTCGTCTCAGTTCTCTTCTGAAGAGATTGGATCCGGTGGGTTGTACTCATGCTGATCAGCGGCATTGAAAGTGTGCGAGATGGTGATATCAGCTGGGAGATCAACAATGTAGGCATTATCGTTGATCCTTTTGATGAGCTCGTATAGTCCATATTTCTTATTCTTCAACTCACTAAGACTTCCAGCCCGAAATGTACCATCACAAGGTCCCTTTCTTGAAAGGTGTTGAGCGATCGATGCTCGTCCACATCTGCTTTGTACTTGGAGTTGGATGCCTCCAGCTTCTGCCTCACATCCCCTTGAAGATCCATAACACTTATGGGCCAAATGCTCTGCTGGGAAACTAAATCCAGGAAGCTTTGCGAGCAGGGCCAAGTCTAGGGCATTTTAGGGGCTTTACTGTGTACAATCTAAAATGGGGCTGTATAGTGGGCCGGTTGACCATGCTATTGTATGCAAATTCTGCTTGTGGAGGAGCAATATATTATTGGTCTGGTCATCGGTGCTTTTATGTATAGTTGATTGTCTACTGATTAACAAACTTGATTTCCCGTAAAACTATAAATTATTGAGTATCAAGTTCTTGAATGTACTATTACCTACGTGACACCGAGCCTTCACTTTGGGGTGAAGGGGCGGTGTCGACACAGAGAGCGGTATGGGATCCTTGTCGGACTCGTCATTCGCCGAATGGATACACCATTTGACAGTTTCGGTGGAAGAAGATCAAAGAAAGAAGGGCTGCAGATCTTCTTCCAAGAAGGAGGAGCAGGGGTAGCTGTTCAACTGTTTCTCCTTTCCCTTTCTCTTTTGGGTAAATGTCTTTCTCAACGCCAAGTTTCGTACAAACACTAAATACAACCCAAATTAAGTAAAAAAGTTCGTGTGACCCATATAAAATTCATAACATTACACATACATCCTTAATATTCAAACTCAGGCCTATAACTTCAGACGTGTCTCTGTGTCCGTGTCTGACTAAGGATCAATTTTGGGAATATGATAATCTCTTTCACGTGTCCTTGTGTCCTGAAATTTCAGAAATTGGTTAGTCCAACACTCGGACATGTGTCCGATCTGGACACGCTGCCAAGTCCATGTAACAAAGAGTATTACAGCATCAGCCCTTGTTCTAGTGTCAAATGGCTAATCCATTCAGCTATCTAATGCTCCCTGCAATCCCCAGTAACACAAAAGTTATTATTCCTCTTTTGCTTCTCGATTTCAGCATTACCTGGTTGCACATTTTATTCGAATTTCAGTTTGTGCAGCATGCTTGGGCCACGAGACCTTAACATGATTGAAAAATAGTTATAGAATTGCAGTTGGCATATAGGAGGTTGTTATTCTGGCAACGTGTAAACGCTTTCTAATGATAACTTTCTTTCTTTCGATTTAATTACAGGTCGATGACCCAAATTTGACGGGTGTTAGCCATTTGCTTGTGGATGAAATTCATGAAAGAGGCATGAACGAGGACTTTCTTCTAATAATATTGCGTGACCTCCTTCCTTGTCGTCCTGATCTACGCCTTATTCTAATGAGTGCTACTATTAATGCCAATTTGTTCTCCAGATACTTTGGAGATGCCCCTACAATTCATATCCCAGTACGGCTTCTCAACTGTTCTATGTTAAAAGGAAAAGTATTCATGATCTGTTTACTGCATTTTGTTTTATGCATCACTTCCTATTCCTATTTTCTTTGGCAGGGATTGACTTTTCCGGTGACGGAGTTCTTTTTAGAAGATGTGCTGGAGAAAACTTGTTATTGTCTCAAACCAGAGTTTGAAAACTTTCAGGGGTATTCGGGCAGGAGGATGCGGCAACGAGAATCTAAAAGGGATCCTATAACTGAGTTATTTGAGGCATGTCTATTTGGCTTGTTCAATATTTCGGTTTTTTGCGGTACACCTGAGTCCTATTCCAATGTTTCGATGCTGTTATTAAACTGAGACCTGCTCGCCTTTTTTTGGCACGGGTTACTAGTTTGTGGACTTGTAACATTTTTTTTTCCCTCATTTTCTGTTCTGTGTGATGTGAAGTGATGCATATAGGGTGCCTGATTTTGAAAGCCCGGTGAGGATAGCATATGGTGTTGTTTGTATATTTAGTACTGTAGCCAGCAGTGGTGTCATTATAGGGGAGAAGTCTGTACTCTGGTGGTTGTGGTTACAGTCGACAAATTCTCTATCTTGTTAAGCACATCTGCAACAACGTGAGTGAGTAATACTTGAAGTGTCTCACCATTTGTGAGAAGAAATATGGCCTGAGTGACATGCTTGTGATTGGAAACTTTACATGCTTGTTCGGAGGCTGGTAGACTTAGATTCACATGTTATAGTTCTGAAGGCTTAAAATCCAACTTTTTGGGCTACAGCACATACTTTATAGTTCTGAAGGCTTGGGAATCTGCCTTTGGTTGTTAACATCCAAGTTGCATTAGACATGTAGCTTTTTTGGACTACTCCTTCTAGTTCATGTAACATTCTCTATTCTGCTTCCTATCCTGAATGTTGTTCGGATCTGCTTCTTATGTCAACCCCATTCTTATTCAGTTATTCAGATCTGTGCTCAAGTGATGAATGCAATGATACTGTTGTTTATTCGGAATTAAATTGCATCGATCTGCGAGATCAGTTGCTGCGATGTTGTTATTGATGTGTCACAATTGCATCGCTTGGATACAGATTTGGAACTTGAATGTAAACTTCAGAAATACTATTTTGTTTGGCGCTAAGGGTCACGCAGTGGTGTTATGGATGCTACAAATTTTGAGCTCTAGAGGTGCTGTATTTTCTTACCCTAATAGACACCTCTTCTTGAATTTCTTTCAAGATGTCGTGGTTAAAATGAAGCTAGATGCTGAAGAGTTGGTTGTGTTTAGTTGAATTTCCCAAAGGTGCTGGACTTACATTTCAGGTGGCTATCCTCCGAATCTGTTTAGTGCATAGCTAGTAGCTGAATTGTTAATGATGGTTTCTTGAAATCCTGGCCTCTGCAACTTGGATAAATGATCAAGCTCGTAGTAGATTTAGGCTCATATCAGGTGGGATTGTCTTCAAATGGTTTTCTGAGGTGGGTGTCTCTCTGTTGCGGATTGCCCTCTGGATGAACTTTGTGGACGAATTTCAGTAATTAGTATCTTGATGTAAGTGGCTTTTAGTTCCAATAGCATGTAGAATTGTCGAGTCCCTTAGGCGTGGCCTTGGGGAGCTCTTAGGTTGTTTCTTTCTGGTTTGCTTTAATCATATTTACCTCCCCCTCCTCCCCAACCCACACAAAAAAGAAGGAAGGAAGAGAGAGAGAGAGGGGAGGGGGGGGGGGTTGTTAAACCTGGATGGGATCATCAACGCGTTTGTTGGGCAGTTGGTATGGTGCTGCCGTTCAATGGCGTCGGGTTGGAGAAAACAGAGCTGGACCATGCTAAAATTTCTATTGCTATGTTGAAGCTTTGGCGAGGTGCACGGCTGTCAGAGCTTTTGAGATCTGTTGTGGGCCCTGTGGCATTCTATTTGGGTGGTACCGTGATGAGTGTTCAGTCTGGGTCCATTGCAGATGTGAGAGGTATGACTGGTGCCGTGATGCCTCAGGGGTTGTGATGAAGAAGAGAGGAGTTTTATGTAATACGTTAGTTGACTAGGGGGTTGTTCTTGGTGGTTAAATGGGTGTGTAGGTTGGTGAAATGGGTCTTTGTAATACACCAGTAAAAATTGTTTTGTTAGGCTACTTGTGTAAGTACTAATTAGAAAAGTATTGTGACCTTGAATTATGTAGTGGACCTTAGAGAATTTGTTTGGAAGTCCTTTTAGTGACGAAATTAGTATTTGATATTATTTAGTGGCGACCGTTATTAGATTAGGCATTAAAAGAGGTTTTGACTTGGACTAGGACTTTAATTTTTATTGCAAGTATATTAGCAATGAGGGCTTTAAGTTTTATTATAATTGCATTAGGAATTAAGACTTCAAGTCATTATATTATAACTACGTCAGCAAACTATATAAGAACGAGGAAGACATAAGAATCTTCATATTTTCTTGAGAGGCATAAGAGAAGCAAAAGAGGAAAGGGCTGGGGTTTATTCTTTTGGATTTTCAAGCATAAGGTTGTGATATGTCGAAGATAAGAAGGATATTTTTTGTGCTAAATTCGCTACTTTGAGGTAAGGGCTCTTACGCAATCTTTTCGCGTTATATACGAGAATTATGTGCTATCATTTGATTCCAATATATATTTGCTTTTGAGCCTATTGTTGATCATCACACTTATTTTTAGCATTACTAATAAAAAATTTCACTGTCTTGTTACTTGCATTAAAGACGGTTCCCTTACGAGTCACAGAAGATGTCATTCGCAGTTGCTTTAGCGCTGGCTTTTTAGCTTCCCAATGCAACGGCTTCGTTCTCTCGCGGCCAAGAATGCCATTCACTTCCAGCTCTCCAATGCCACGTCAGTTTTTATTGGTTCCTACCTTATTTTATAAATTGTCAATGATTTTCCACTGTACTCGACCCACTTTTTGGCATCAACCATGTAATCATTTTGTTGGAGTTGCCACATGTTAATTTCTTGTGTCTCCTAGGTTCTTGACAATCTCCTTTTTGTTATCTCGATTTTCGTGCCTCTAATTTTCACCCAAAATTTCTTTCAACGATATCTCATTCTGTCGATCTCCAATTGAGCTGATTTTTGTTTAGTTAGCTTTGTCATTTTATCCTCTTTAATTTGAGTCTATAATGACAATTTTTGGACTTCAGCTGAATATTTGATATATTTTTTAGATTAAAAAAAGCATGTGATATTTGAGTTTGAAAATCACTTTTGGATCGTGACTTATATGTGACGTGCCGGTTGCGATATTCAACATGGTATAACCATGATTTGTGATGCTTAATAATAAGTAATTGTACATGTGACACCCACGAGATTCGATAAATTGTATTTGGTATGGTTATTGGTTACTTAGCCCTCTTTTGGTCATTTTTGTCATTCGTTTATGGAATTTGATTGAGTTACCTAATTCTTATTTATTGGCTCTATTTGATAACTCAAATATGTATCTGTCTTTGGCCCTCCGTGTGTAAGTATCTCTTACTCGGCAATTCATGCTCACCCCTTTCCTTTCCTTTCTTCCCCCTTTCAGGCCAAAAGTAGGACAAGGTGTGAGATGTTAGTACAGCTGTGAAATTGCTTTGATGTTTGCAATTGGGAATAGTAGACGTTATTATTTTTCTTTTGACAACCTATTAGTTTAGTCTACGTTTACTTACTTGGGATTCAGATGATTAATCTGAGAAGATTGTAATTAAGTTTTTGATTATTTTGGAGATAAGAATTTCAATTTGGATGACTATTTTACGGTATTTTATATTTTCTGCTCTACCACTATGATAGTTACATTAAAGACGTTATTAGATTTTGGTTTAAGGACGTGTAGGGGACCCTTGGTTCGGGACTTTGCAGTCTGCCTTTGCTTTCAGGCATGAAGTTATGGAGCTGTTAGGGTTTTGGGCCTCTACTTCTGCTCCATTTCGAGTTTAGGGCATAGCATTCTTCGATCATGTTGGGCTCTTGCTTTCTGCTGCAGAAGGTGGGCTCATAGGTTATACATCAAGGCTCAAGCCCAGTCCCTTCTCGATGAATACTCTTTTCTTTTTCTTGTAATTCTTTTAGGAAAAGCATCCTATTGTTTCTTTATGTGCTATAGGGGACGTTGTCTACGTAGTTGCACTCGCCAATGTACTTGGGGGAAGAATGGCTCAGTTCCTAGAAATAACTCCTACACTGCTATCCTTGTTTGCTTTTGTAAGTTCCATATGGCTGCTTATGACGCCGTTCTTCTGTACCTGCTTTCCTTGATTTCATGCTTACATGTGCATGGACTTCACGATAGTTTAATAAAAGAACATCAATGTCTGCTAAGTTGTCCGCTTCCCTCTTGATACTTCTGGGCAGGATATCCTTTTCCACTAGTTTAGATATTCAATATATGCATTTAAATGTTTGGTATGTATAGTATTCTGCTGTTTTATACTTATCCTGACTTCCTTTCCTGATGTAGGATGCTGATATTGATTCAGTCTACAAAAGCTACAGCACAAAGACAAGACAATCTCTTGGAGCTTGGTCTGGTTTACAGCTTGATTTGGGTCTTGTATGCATCTTTATGACTTCTTTCTCATTTTACCTTGCGTTTCCTAGCACGAATTGGCTCCTAAGGATAGCCCTAAGCTTTCTGATGAGCATTTTCACTAATGTGCCTAATTCTTATTATTGTTAATGCTGGACAAGTTCCCAGAATATATTTGTAAGGTTAGTCAATGGCAAACTTAGTTGGTTAAAGCATGTTAAGTTGAGATCAACTTGTTTGACCGTTTGATGAGATACTACAAATTATGCTTAGAAGATGTCTAAAATGCCACCCTTTCGACACTTTCTACCTACAAGTCCAGAGGATAGCATTGATCCCATCCTTATATCTGTTTATGCTTCTGTTTTCCTAGTTCTTCAAGTTTATTACAAATTGAATATGAAAAGTGTAGGCGCAAGCCGGGCCCATTGGATCTACTTAAGGATTGATTTTGTATAATTTTGGCATAAGGTGGGGTGATTTTGGTACAACGAATTTGAGTCTGATTGAGCAAGTTTTGAAATACTAGATTTTCTCAGATTTATTAATGCTTCTGTTGAATTGGGGTTGGCCTATAGAATGGCCATTGTTCTCATTGGATGATCAACCTCTGCGAGTGTTGAAATTCTGAAGTCATCAGCTGAGTAAATATTTACCGTCTTTCTTGTATTTGGAACTGCTGCAAGCGTTGTGGTGCTGTCATGTATTTGAGTGTTGGAATCGTCTAATCTCCAATTTGAATGACACAGGACACATCTAGGGAGTGTTCCCCGCGTTCTTATAACAAACTTTGGCTGTGCATGCTAATGACACATCCATTTTCTCAGGCATCCTAAGCAATGCCTTAGGCAGATGCATAGTGAAGAGTTCATCTGACGTAAACTTTAAGACAAGGCATCAGTGGTATCTCGCATATTTTGGGCATACTTGAGCAGTTCATGTTCTCTTTACTTCATCGAGATGGAGTGAACAGTTTCCCATGGATAAGAAAACAATCAATCTACCTTTGAGCCTTTGATGATGGTGACACGATGTTTATTGTTACCTGTCAAGTTATCAATATGATGATTGCTACATGTATCCTGATTTGATAAATTAGTAGTATGTTTTTATTAGCATGGGATGTTGGATTTGGAAATTAAAGTAACCTCATTGATCCTCATTTCCTACTTAATATCCTTATTGGTTACCTGATCTTCAAACTTATAGATCCTCAACTTTGGTAGGTGGAAGCAACAATTGAATATATATGCCGAAATGAAGGAAATGGCGCAATACTTGTGTTCCTCTCTGGCTGGGATGAAATTTCCAAGGTTTTTGACAAACTTAAGGCAAACAGTATTCTCGGAGATCCCTGCAAATTTCTTGTTCTTCCTCTTCATGGATCTATGCCTACTGTTGATCAGCGTCAAATATTTGACCACCCACCCTCTAACATGAGGTAAGCATCTTAACATATAGACTTGTGGTTATAGCAACTTCTGTATGAGTGAGTGAATCACACTTCGATTGCACTTTACAATACACGTGGTTCATAGACTCGTGTACTGTTTAACTTGGGCCCCCCCTCCCTTACACTGGATACACCACACAAAATCTGAAGAATTCAATGATGTAACTGAAACTAGTCATCAGCACTGTTTGCCACCTCTAATTATCATCTGATTGAAGCAAATTAGGTTGCAATCTAGGAACAAAAGAAGAACACTTTTATTAAACAAATCTGAAAGCAAGTCAATTGAGGAAATCACGTCACCTGAACAACTAGCCAGAAGTTAACAAGAGCTTTGGGCTGCACAGCGAACTTAATACGCTTGAGAAAGATACTATTCCCTTTTTCTCTAAATAAGTGAGTGCTTTGACTTGGCTCAAATATTAAGGCATTGGCCTGATAGATGTAAATTACCCACCCTACACTTGGCCTTGCAGTTTTAACTATTGTCATGGCCCCACCTCGCTCTCTCTCTCTCAGCGCATCTGCAATACCCATCAATTTTCATGTGAGAATCCCAGAAAATTGTTGAACGATACCTTGGTGGGGGTATTTAAGGCTGTGCTACATTGGGGGCTAGGGCTTAGGTTTATAGTTTCTGTAATTGAGAACTAAAGTCATGGTTTAAAGGCTCTAAAGACAATTTTACTGGCTGATTTTGGGCAGGGTGCTGTGAGCAGTACTCATTGAACAGTACATTTTTGTAATAAAACAAGAAAGTAACAGAAGTGAACAATATAAGATAACATAACCTAAAGAGTTTCAGTAAGGCTTTCTGTAAGTCTCACTTAGAAAGTAATCAAGGGAGTCTCACCATTGACAAGAAAAAGAAAAATCTGCTTCATAAGATTCTATTGAGGATTAAATACCAATTAGACCCTGACCTTTGCCTTCAATAATCACCTAAACCCTCATCATAATGTTTTGGCCAGTTAAACATAGACTATGGAATATTTGCTAATTAAACCCTGCCGTCCACGAACTTTTGGGCTTCAAACTGTATAGGTGCAATTGTGCAAATAGAAAAGGTACTTTATTAATCTTGATAACTTTTGAGCATAAGTTTGCAAGCACATTAACTTGAAAGAGTACTTTACATTAGCGCCCTTTCAAGTGGCTTAACAATGCATTTTTTAAAGGACAAGTACATCATTTCACTTAAAACATAAAACACCCTAACCTTAAATACTCTCTCCCCCCCCCCCTTCTGCCGCCCCCACTTTCACGGTCCTACCGCTTCCTCCTCCTCCCCCCTCTCAGGACCCTTATCTTCTACCTCTTCCCCATTCTCATCTCTCTCTCTCTCTCCCCCCACTTCTTCATTTCCGCCACCACCATACTTGCCATTGCTTCCAACTGACCTCTCCCACCTATGAAGCACGGATGCGGCATTTTTGAAAATTTTAGGATACGGGTGCGGCGGGGATACGGCAAATTTTATAAATATTTTTTTTAATTATATACACTTAGTATTAAATTTTTAAACAGTTTGAATCTCAATAATCATAATATGTGTGTTTGATATATGTAAAAAGATATTAATATTCCAAACAAAGTAGTGAGGTTTAAGTTTAATGGGCTCTTTCATAAATTTTAAAGCTTTCAGTGAGAATTTGTTAAGTTTAGTGGGCTGTTTTATAAATATTAAAATTATAAATTTGAAAAGAATAATTTTTTTATGTGAAATCACTTTTATTTCTTTCAAGTACTCGGTAGTTTATTGTAATAACTACTTTAACATAAATTTACAAAAACTTTTTAAAGCTTTTAGTGAGAATTTGTTAAGTTTAGTGGGCTGTTTTATAAATATTAAAATTATAAATTTGAAAAGAATAATTTTTTTATGTGAAATCACTTTTATTTCTTTCAAGTACTCGGTAGTTTATTGTAATAACTACTTTAACATAAATTTACAAACACTTTGTCAAGGGTCAAGAGTCAAGGGTCAAGTGTCAAAAAGTCAAAAGTCAGCCTTCCACTATTAATTAAAAGCAGCCTCTCTTTTGCCGGTCAGCCTGCCTAGATAACATCGACCGGCTTCGCTGCACGCCGTCGCCGTCGTCGCACGCCCACGCCGTCGCCGGTAAGTCCTCCTTCTTCTTCTGCTGCTTCTACTTCTTTCTACTTCTTCTCTTCAGTCTCCTCTCTCGTCAGAGTCCTTGTCGGTGTCGATGGAGTGGCCGGTGGTCGCCGGTGTCGCTGGTAGTGGCCGGTGGTCACAGATCTGAGCTGATACGCACCCGATCCGCACCCGGGATTTAAGAAATTTAAAAAAAAAAAAAAATTGGTGGACACGCACCTGACACGCACCCAAGGCGCACCCGCACCCGACGCGTACCCGGTGCCGGTGCTTCACCCTAGGTGCCACACCGGTGCTTCACCCTAGGTGCCACACCGGTGCTTCATAGTCTCCCACTGATGCCCCAATTTTTGACTGGATGGGACACCGAAGGCCTCAGCCCTTCCATACACCGCATCACCGAGGACCACAACCAGAATATTCAATCATGATCCACAACCTCCGGACCACCCACCCACCACCATAATGTGATGGGATCCGTTGCCGTGGTGGCGGTGGGAAGGTGGCGGTGGTGGTGGGGAAGTCTGAGGTTTAGAAAGGAAAATTACTTGTTTTAATAGTCAAAGTTGTTAAACTGATGCCCAAAGTTGGCAAAGAGAAAAACTTTACGTGTTGTATTGGCACAATCGTCCCAAATCTTTCGAAATTAAAACTCTCAAGAGCGGCAGATTTCGATTTGACAAATATTTAATATGTCGGGATTCAACTAGCCAAAGAAGTATGACAGGAGTTTAAGTGATCATTGCGGGCAAAGGTCAGGGTCTTATTGGTTTATGATGGTTGCTTATATAGACATAAAGCAAAGAGTGTTCCTAGTAGGAACAAGACTAGACCAAGTCTAACGATCGGTATTCTTCTCAATACTCTACAGCTACATGGCAGATAGAAAATTACTAGATCATCTTTCTAAGTAGCCATAGTGACCAGAATAGCATTATTTACCAAAATTACTAAAGTACCCAAGATTATCTAAGCTACTAAAGTACCCTGGATTTATCTAGGCTTGTACTTCTCTTTCATTAATATGAACGTGCTCTGGCTCTATGGTTCTGATATTAATCAGTAATCCCTGTGACTGAAGTTGTAAAACTTTCTCTCTCCATATAAAAGCTAACTCTTTTTTCGTGGTGACAATGAAATGTTGACTGCTTAAGTAATTTGTCAAGGATATGATAATTCAAAATTTTTTGAGTAATCATGCAAACCTTTGAACCACTTCTTTAGTTATATCACTCCCTGTTTTTTTGTTAGGAAGCTTTTGCTTGGCGGTTGTCGTGGTGTGTCTTTTAGAAGCTTTCATTCGTGGTAATGATTTATCGCTGGGATATTGTGAATCTTTGAGAGGAACTCAAAGGTGTTTTGGGGAGGAAATTGAGAACATTTGAAAGCAATCTCACCGAAGGAAAGAAAGAATGATCAGGATATTGGAAGTCATTGACGAGGTTGTTGCCTGAAGGATTTATGCCTTCTCACCAACGCCTAGTGAAACACCCAGCTTGCCGGGTGGTACGCCTCAACGCCTAGTCAGACCATGGTTTAAAAACTCGGCCGTCACACCGAATCGGTGACTCGGTGTAGTTTCGTAGGTCAGCATACTGAATCCAAGAGCCGAGTTGATGCCGTTGCGTGAAGTACAACCTTGCCGAGATTTCACCGACATCGCTACAAACTCGGCATGATGGGGAAGAAGACAAGAAATTGGCCGAGCATCGGCTGTAATAACGTTGCTAAAAAAGACTTTCATACCATTTGGGAATCCTCTAAAATCTTCAATAGACTTGAAAATCCCCCTAATGGTAAAGTAAAATCCCTAGGTGCCTTTACGGTTGAATTCTCGAGGATCCAACTATTTGATCTACAACTGCAGGGAAGGTGATAGAGAGAGGGAAGGTGAGTCCAAATTTGCAAGTTCGTATATGAGCTTTTGTGATTATTTATGTACAAATTAGGAAAGCAATCACTTATTTTTAGATATCCCAAATAGGAAAGGAGCTCACTCACAAAGGGAGTATAACATGTTTTTTCTGACCTACCCTTGAAACCAAGTATCATCTTTCAACATTAGTTTTTGTCAATTAGCTCAAAGTGCTGAGGCTTTTTGGGCTGCGCCCGCTTCATAACTACAAGCCAGATTCATAAATCGGGGTGGTGACGAACAATTCTGTCTGTGAAGGCCTCTATAACTCTAAACAAAACGTTCTGAACAAACATGCACAAGAACTTGACAGGAGATATTTAGGGTGTGATTATCCTCCATAAAAGCCTAGAACAATCATTTTTACTACAAGGTGATGTGGAACCAGAGTGCGCAACGAGGGGAAAAGGAGATTGGGGAAGAAAGGGGTCTTGAGCGGGACTTGCTTCACCCACACGGGATTTTCCGCGGCACACGTGTCAATGGTCTCAGCCTAAATGCAATGTAATATAACAATGCCACGTATTGACTTGAATAGGAAAGCAAATCCCAATACTACTTGGACGACAAGAAACTCAATAATACCCAAAGACTAAAAATACCCAATAACACGAAGTTACCTAATTAGTCCTAGATGCCCATAATTCCCCAATATTTTGATAACAACGAATTCCAACTGAACCCCAATTATCGCAAATAATAAACATAAAACGAACCCATGCATGATACCAATCTTTCCAAAGGTCCTCCTAGTGGTTATTGCATCATTCCCCTGAACATGTTTGAAAATTCGACCTCTAATTTTGAAGTGAGGAAGAATGAGTATCTGCAATGTGACAGCATTTATTGGTGCTTCCATTCTTGTGTCAGACTGTCAGCATAATTTGTATCCTTGGAAGAAGCAAAGAGATGAACCAAGCTTGTATTTCCAGTAATAGTGGGAAAACCATCAGGAACTACAAGATCTATGTGGTCAGCAAATGCAGGAGGTGCAATAATAGCATGTTGAGCGTGTGTTTTCAAGTTCTTCCATTAGTGCCTCAACTTGTTGCTTGAGCTCAGGTTCAGCTTCTACATTTTTCTCTTGGCAGCAAGCAAAACACCTTCTTTCTCTGTCCCAGAAGGGATATTACTGAGTTGCTTCAATACAGCCAAGGCTTTGTTAATAAGCTCAAAACTGGTATGAAGCTCGTCGAAACTGGACTTACAATTGCACGAATATAATCGAAACAGGGTTTCAGAGCTGCTCGCATTAGTTCTTTACTTTACGCCATGCCATGTGTATGGTGGCGCAGTACGAAGTTAAGGGATGAAGGAAAAGGAAGTATGGGGCTAAATTGTTTGACTGAGTAAGGAGTGGGTCTCGTTGGTGCTGGGATGGAATCAAAACAGCATGGTTAAAGGGAAAACATGAGGGGCTTGAGAACATGGAGCTATGGGTTGGGCCAGAATTGAAGAAAGGGGCTGATGTGCAATAAAGATGGGCCCAAAAAAAAGGAGGATGAAATGGACTGATTTGAAAGCATAAGGCACGACTAACCGGATCTAATTAAATGCTAGAATGGGCTTTAGATGTAAAGTAAGGTTGCGTCTTACAAAGTAAAGAAGGGCCAGCCTGTTAAGTAGAAAGTAACTGGGCTGAGATTATTATTGGGTCCCTCAGATCCAACATCGAAGTTCTTTTGTTCTTGAGTTGATCTAGGCTTTTCTGCAGCACCATATAGCAGCGGCTTGGCAAGTCAGTGATGAGATGGACGGAAAACTATCCTGCAAAGAGAACTTCTGATTTAGCAAGTTGATGAGCTCAAGCAGCAGCAGTAAACCGGGTTGGATGATGGTTAGAATTGACGGAAAACTCAATCTCTGTTTTGAATTATCTTTTCACGTTTTTTTTTTTTGGTTGCGTAGGAATCTGATTATAGCAAGAATAGGCCTAGAGTGGATTGATGGTACATTTGCGCGAAGAATTACAGAGATTAATTGCAAGAAAAACCCCCAAGAGATCATGGTGTGCCCTGATACTTCTCGATGTGTAACCAGAGTGCGTAACAAGGTTGAAAGGAGATTGAGAGAGAGAGATAGATGGGGGGGGTTGGGGGTGTGTTAAGAATGGGATTGAGTTCACCTACCCAGGGGATCAACTGCGGCACACTTGGCCAATTGGCTCACAGTCCAAATGTAATGTAAAGAAACCTAATAATACCAAGAGACTAAACACCCTATTAACGAGAATTACCCAATTAATCCTAGACGCATGGTAAATCCCAATTATTTGATCATACGAGTTACAACTGAACCCCAATAAGCATAAAACAAAACCCTGCATGATTTCAAACTTATGAAAGGATCTACTAGTGCTTATTGCGTCTTAAAGTCTAAAACACATCATCCGCAGCAAAAAGCCTCTGTGATCACTCCGTTAAATATCACATCCAATCCACCCGAGTCTTCCAATATGGGCCTCACACATAAATCTTTTTAAGGTATTTCTTGATCTTCTGTGTTCTGTCATACGCCACACTTCAATTTTAGTTTTCCCCTCAGCTTCCTTAAGACGAGGCTCCAAGATCTGGACTTTGCTGCCATTTGTTGTTCTCCTGCAGGGCTGTTGCTTCAACCTTTCCTTTCACCACCTCCTCGTTTCCCTTTCGTCATTCGTAACTGCTATGCATATTCTTTCTGCGCATCCCTGGACATCCCCTCACTATGGCTCCAAATGTCCCTCTGTTTAACCTCTTTAGCTCCTCTTGAAAAGAAGTTCGGGTTTTGTAAGCGATTACTACTGTCAATTGGCCACTCTATCTTGTCTTGCCAAATTTCGATTTTCTCCAAGAAATCCTCCACCTCTGTCAATTATTTTCGAAATAAGCATTCCTTTGACCACTATCAAGCAGAAACTCAATGGTATAAATTTGGGAAACTTTCTTCTCATAAGGGAAGCACCAACATAACTTGGACAAGGCATCCAAGCCTAAAACATCACTTTCTCCCGCACAGACATCTAAGATCATTGTAAAGTCCCCTCCAAAGGTGCCGTGGAACATCCACCTAGCCTGGACTATTCCGTAAGGTCCATTTCTACTCCATTCAAGAAGGCCAGAACTGTTGATATGCCTTTTCTGGATAACGATGCGACTGCACACCAACCTAGTGCCACTAGCAGTCCAGATGGCCAGAAGAATTCCGTCGTACATCTTTTACCACTGAGTTGCGCAGTCGTTTGAAATGGCTGGTGTTCCAGACTTGCACCAAAATGTTTCTCATAATTGTTTTTCTATATATTAGGCAAGGCAAGTTATAATCCATTATGAAATAAATGGTCTTATGCTTTTGTTCACCAACAGTAAAAAGAAAAGAGTTTGTTGAACACGTCCTTTTAATTATTGTCTAAGAACAGCTGAAAAGTGTGTCCGACTTTTGTTTGATTACTAAGTCATATCAAATTATTCTGGTCTTGCAGGAAAATAGTTCTAGCAACAAACATAGCTGAAAGTAGTATAACCATAGATGATGTGGTATATGTTATAGACTGTGGAAAAGCAAAGGAGACTAGTTATGATGCTCTAAACAAGCTAGCTTGTCTATTGCCGTCATGGATATCAAAGGCTTCTGCACACCAGGTATTCTCCCCATTCTGCGAAAGATTTACTTTTACCATTCAAAATTTGTTAAGTAAATAAAGATTGCAGCTAATATAATACCTAACTTACTGGTGGTTCATGGTTGTCAAACTTACAGAGACGTGGTCGTGCGGGCCGTGTTCAACCTGGAGTTTGCTATAGGTTGTATCCAAAAATGATCCACGATGCTATGCCTCAGTATCAACTACCTGAGATTCTTAGAACACCTCTGCAACAACTGTGCCTGCAAATCAAAAGCTTGCAACTTGGAGTTATTGAGTCGTTTTTGGCTAAGGCACTTCAGCCTCCAGATGCTCTCTCTGTTCAAAATGCCATTGAACTTCTCAAGACGATTGGGGCTCTAAATGATGCGGAAGAGCTCACCCCACTTGGTGTGTAATATTTGGCATTGTATTTTTATGCACTCAAGATTTATATTGCACCGTAATATGTTTCCAATTTAACTGAACAGGGCGCCATCTCTGCACTCTGCCGTTGGAGCCAAATATTGGGAAGATGCTTCTCATGGGTTCCATCTTTCAATGCCTTAATCCTGCATTAACAATTGCCTCTGCTCTTGCACATCGTAATCCATTTGTCCTTCCAATGAATAGGAAAGAGGAGGCCGATGCTGCAAAGAGATCCTTTGCTGGCAATTCTTGCAGGTTAGTGAATAAACTTAGTTTATGTGGATCGTCTAGCGATAAGCTCAGAAGAATATTAAATTTTTTATTGCTTTTGATGCAGTGATCACATAGCACTTCTAAAAGCATTTGAAGGATGGAAACAAGCAAAACGACGTGGGAAGGAAAGAGCCTTTTGTTGGGAAAATTTCTTATCACCACTAACCATGCAAATGATGGAAGACATGAAGAACCAATTTCTTGATCTATTATCCGACATTGGGTTTGTAGATAAATCCAGGGGTGCTAATGTAAGCTCTTACTTCACAGGCTTGATTTTCAAAAGAATGTATAGATGTCTATATGCAAACATTTCAAATATATAACAGATCAGCTCCCATATATATATATATATATATATGGGAGCTGATCCGTTGATAGCGCTAGCAAAATAGGAGAAGTTGCAAACGCGATCTGCCCGTCCAAGTGAGATCTGTGGACGGTCCAGATCTTTTTTTTGCGTTTTTTTTAAGTCTGTCCGCTACATAATGTAGCGGACGATTTATTGACAAAAATACCCTTTTAAGTCTGTCCGCTACATATTGTAGTGGACAAGTAGGCAGGCACTTTTCTCTCTCTCCTTTCCCTCATTATGACATGTTTCTCCCTCTTATTCTCTCTCTTCTGTCGTCAATTTCTTACTTTTTCTGAGTCTTCCTCTGTCATTTCTCTCTCTTTTCTCTCTCTCTCTAGCTGGTTGTGTGCCCCTGTTCAGAGCCCAAGGCATATAAGGAAGTCTAGGGCATGGAAGGTGCTGAGATGATTGAAGTGAAATTCAGAGTTTGTTGAAAAGATTTTTTCAGATCTTCTACAGTTTGAAATCTGAACAAAAATCTTTACGATTTTGGTGTTGAACAAAATCTTTAATATTTTGGTCGTACAACCACATTGATTGGAAGGCGGGGAAGATAAAGCTTAACAAGCTAGAAGAGAAGATGCCAGATTCATAAGCTTACCACCTTCCCAAATGATTGGAAGGTGATGAGATGATTGAAGTGCAATTCAAATATCCATCCTTAGCCTCTCGATTCAAAACAGTCGACTGCAGTTTGTTATACAGCTGATAAACAAGAATGTAATTTCCAAGCTTCTAAAGGAGTTAGATTGACAGAAAACTGATAAAAGATAACAATCCTCAACCAAAGGAACAACTAAAAAAGAATTCCAAGAATTTGTCTCCTAAAATGAAAAGAAATCTGTACAATACGATCAATTCCTAGAAAAATAAACTTCTGTTATTTGAGTTAGAAACACTCCTCAAGCTCGCAGATACCCAACAACCTCATCTCCACGCCTTGAAGACTTGATTGCACCAACCACCAAACACACCCTCACAGTCCCTACAATATGCTTGTTGCTAGAGAGAGAGAAGAAAGGAGGGGAGAGGAGGATGAGAGAGAAAGGACAGAGGAAGAGTCAAAAAAAGTAAGAAATTGACGACAGAAGAGAGAGAATAAGAGAGAGAAACATGTCACGAGGGAAAGGAGAGAGAGAGAAAAAAGTGCCTGCCTACTCGTCCGCTACATTATGTAGCGGACAGATTTGAAAGGGTATTTTTGTCAAAAAAATCGTCAGCGAACAAATTTTAAAAAAAACGCAAAAAAAAAAAAGATCTGGACCATCTACAAATCTCGAGTGGACGGCCAGATCTCGTTTGCAATTTCTCCTATTTTGGGAGCGCTATCAACGGATCAGCTCCCTATATATATATATATATGTATATATATATATATATATGTATGTATAAATATATGTATATATATATATGGGCTAATTACACTTATATCCCTGAGGTTTAGGGGTAATTACAGCCAAGGACAATAGTTTGGACAAATTACACTTATGTCCATTGACCAAACGGAATCTTAAAAACCCTAACGGTTTTAATGAAAAGACTATATTGCCCCTAAGCTGGAATCTTATTTTTTTTAATGCCATTATTTCATCTTATTTTTAATGTCATTAATACTATTACTTTTCTTCAACATGCCCATACCTGTAGCCAAACAGGAAGACACAACAACGACAAGATCCAAACACCCCAAGTCCTCCATGGCCGCCGAAGCCGAAACCCTCACCCTGGACTCCCCGCCGCCGCAAAGCCAACCGGAGAAGGTCAGCGTCTCTTCAGCATCTGGCCGCCCACCCAGCGCACCCGCGACGCCGTCCTCAGCCGCCTGATCGAGAGCTCTCCAAGCGCTACGACCCGGTTCCCGCCGACGAGGCAACAGCCGTCGCCCGCCGCGTCGAGGAGGAGGCTTTCGGCATCGCCGCCAGGTTGGCCTCGACCGAGGACGACGCCGGGAGTTAGCACCAGAGATGGCGGCGGTGCAACCTCTTTGGTCGGGATTGCAAACAAAACCCTAATTTACAAATTATGAAACCCTAATTTGCAAATTAGGGTTTCAATTTGCAAATTAGGGTTTCAACAAAACCCCAATTTGTAAATTAGGGTTTCAACAAAATTCAAATTTTAGGGTTTTAAAACCCTAATCTTCAAATTAAGGCTGAAATCAATATGCAAATTAGGGTTTCAAGAAAATCCTAATTTGTAAATTAGGGCTTCAAGAAAATCCTAATTTGCAAAGTAGGGTTTCAAGAAAAACCTAATTTGCACATTAGGGCTTCAAGAATATCCTAATTTGCAAATTACAAGAATATCCTAAACCTAAAACTGATAAATAAATCATATATAATAATAAACAGATATTTTTCAATATATACAGTACAGGGGATAGTATCGTCATTTTAAAAATACGTATTGCTGACTCATTAAAAAGTACAATTTTTTGACGGAACCCTAACGGATGGACACGTCTGATACATTTTAAAAGTGTTTGGTCACGGAATGTTACATTTTGAAACTCGTTGTCCTTGACTGTAATTATACCCTAACCTCAGGGATATAAGTGTAATTTGCCCTATATATATATATGTGTATATATATATATATATATATGGCGGAGCCGATCCGTTGCTCGTTCAGGCAACTTCAGTTAAGTTGTCAGTGCTATCTGGCCGTCCGGATGGACGGACCAGATCTTTTTTCGCATTTTTTTAAAGTCGTCAGCTACATAATGTAACGGGCGGTACTTTTGACAAAAATACCCCTCGTCCACGCAATGGATTATGAAGCTAAAGTGTTCGTCAGCTACATAATGTAATGGACGACATATTAAAAAAGAAAAAAAACACAGCCCATTCAATCACTTTCATCTCTCTTTCTTTCCTGTGAACTACTCCCTCCACTACAACCCACTTCCATCATCGGCGGTTAGACAAAGGCAAGGGGTATAGCACTGCTACAGCATCTTTGGCACTACCGCCGCCTCTCACCTCGACAACCCACCTCCATCATCGCCAACAACTTCTGTGAGAGATTGGACGACATTGATAGCAGCGCCACCGCCGCTGTCTCAGCACCGTCGAGCCGCTATAAACGGCAAGATCACCACATTTCCTCCAACTATTTAAAGGATTTTCTCCGGATATCTTCTAACTAATTCAAAGCATTTCTCAAAATTTTCTTCGAACTTGTTTTTCTCCAGATTTTCTTCTAATTTAATTGAACTTAGATCTAGCCAGATCTCTGAGCTTTGGATGGTGATGGTTGGGGGTGGCAGATCGACGACGGCAACTATGGTGGTGGATTTTGATTTTATTTTTATATTTTGTTTTTGAGTACAAGCAATTGCTTCTTCTTCTCGGTAGTGGTGTGAGAGGAGGTGGTGGTGGGTGATGGTAATGCTGTCTTGGTTGAAGGATTATGGGTTTGTTAGTTGTGGCTGGAGTGGTGCAATGGTTCTTCAGTGGTGGTGGCGGTTGTGGGTTTGTTGATGGTGGAGGCTTTGGAACCCACAAGCCCAATCTTCCAGATTTTATAATGTTTTGCCTCATTGGCATATTGCAGAGATAAAAAGCAAAAGACATTCCTTCGGTTGATTGAAAATATAGAGAACAACTATTTGAATCATGAAATTTTTGTTTATCTTTGTGGAACGAACATCCAACATATAATCCAGAACACTAAGGCAGAACAAAGCTAGTAAAAAGCACCATCCGCTACATAATGTAGTGGACAATGGGAAAGTTTAAAAAAAAAGTTAGATCTGGCCTGCCCATCGTGATAGATAGAAGTCAAGTTGCCTGCGCGAGTAATGGATCAGCTCACACTCACACACATATATATTATACTATACATATATGTATAATTAATAAATATATGTGCGTTTGTGTGTCTATATATATATATATATATATATACACATTTATCAGAAAAGTGAATATGGGGCTTGCCTTAGGCAAGTTGCCCAAGTCTAGCGACCAAAACTACGTAGCTTTGGATATAAAAACCTAATCTTTCTTTTCCTTTTCTCTCTCCCTCCTGCGTTTTTCTCTCTTCCTTATATATGTTGCAGGCAGGCCCTAAGAAGCCACTGTCACAAGCCACTGCCACCATCATTGTCGTAGACCACACCTTTCGTCGCCAGCCTCCGTTATGGGTCGTCATTGCTCACCACAAACAGTTTTTACCACCCACAGCACACGCAACTACCACAGTTTCCACGGCCCCACCGCCACCATCACTGTTGCAGACCACCCACCTTCCGTCAGGCCTCTATCGAGGGTCGTCCCTGCTCACCACAATTAGTTTTCACCTTGCACACCACACACAACCACCACAGTTTCCACCACCCACCGCCACCATCACACCCACCATCACTTTCGCAGACCACCAACCACCCCCACCATCAGCCACCATATTGTACACTTTGATTTTATTAACTTCTTAGGCACAATGATTCAAAAGTTACTGAATTGATGGGTTTTGCGTTGGATTGGTTCGAAAGCTTGAATTGTTCACTCTGATTATCTTCAATTCATTGTAACAAAAAATTAAATGGATTTTGTGTTGATCTCTCTCAAGCATGTAAACGAAGACATAGCGCCCATTGCCGGCCTCTATTGCCAGCTTCATTGCCGCCGATGATGGACACTGACTCCATTGATTTCGGCTTGCACGCTGATAAAACCCCAAGGCTTGGCGGTACGCAGTTTGGTATTTGACAGAAAAAGGGTGGCCAGCGACGGAGGTTGGCAATGAAGGCTGGCGCAGTTCGGTATTTGACAGAGAGAAAGGGTGGCCGGCGACGGAGGCTGGTGATCAAGGGAGGTGGTGGTTGTTAGGTTCATGCGTGGTAGCTATTGTTCTTTATGTTGGAGGTGATGGGGGGTCTGCGGCAGTGATTTGTGAAGGGTCGCCGGCAAAAGATACTGGCAATTGAGTGAGGGGGTGGTGGTTGGTTCTCTGAAGTGGCAGTGGGAGGAGGTGGCAGTGGTAGGTTCTGAATGAGGGCAACAGAGAAGGGAGATAGAAAAACAAGGAGAAGGTGGAGAGGCAAAGAATAGAGAAGAAAGATTAGTTTTTTATTTTCTATAACTACGTAGTTTTGGTCGCTAGCTTTCGGCAACTTGCCCAAGGCTAGCCTCATGTTCGCTTTCCCCATATGTGTGTGTGTACATATGTAAATGTGTATGTATATATGCATATATGTGTGTGCGCGAGACACACACACACACACATATATATATGGATAAACATATATATGTATCTATGTAAAGAGTTGATCAATTGACAGCGCTGGCAACTTAAGCTAAGTTGCTAGTGCCATCTGGCCGTCTATCCATTTTGAATGGACGGGCTAGATCTAATTTTTTTCTTCAAGTTTTTTTTTCATCCGCCACATTATGAGCAGATAGTGAAAATTACGACACTGCCCCTTTTATTTGCCTGGGAATCCCTTCGACTCATTAATTACATGCGGGGTATTTTGGTCAAAATCCCCTTCAGTTACATTTCGTAGCGGACGACAGGAAAACTTAATGAAATTTTGATCTGAGCTGTCTATCCGCGACGGATGAACGACCAGATCGCGCTGGTAACTTAGCTTAAGTTGCCAGCGCAGTCAGTGGATCACGTCCCTATATATATGTGTGTGTGTGTCTCCGTACTTTTGACCAAAATGTCGGGGGGAGCACCAGGGGGGTGGGGAGGGGGGCAAAGATTACAAATTTTTAGCAAACTTTCACTGTCCGCAACATAATGTTGTGGATGGTGAAGTTTACCAATTTGCCGTTGGTGCTGGATGACTCTAAGAGCCTTATCTACAATGCAAACTGCTCTCCCCCTATCACTAGCTGAATCCACGGGTGAGTCTATGAGCTAGGTCCTTGACCGGTTACAGACCCACTACACCTCCAACAGGGCTCTGCCAGACCTACTACGACCTATATTCAAGATTAAATCAAACTCACTAGACTCTAAAACAATTAATTTGCCACTAAAAGCCGCACTTAGAAATTCCTTAACTATCATAAAAACTTCAATTACATGTCACTAACAATTATAAAGAAAATTCGGGAGACCTAAGCTCCCTACATAAGTTCATCCATATTAACAATCACAAATTAAAGTTCTTGAGTCTAACAACCACTTCATTACTCTAATTTTCCTCTTCCGGTGCCTCTCCCTCGTGTTCCTCACAGGGATTTGCCTCCCCTAGATCATCAGCTGAAAAATAAAGGAATGAGCTAGAGCTCAACAAGCACACAAATCATGTCCCTAAAATAGGTTTGGGGATTATAAAACATGCCATGGGTTTTCTTTTCAAGATCAGGAAATCAATATTACCATAATGAAAAATTGCTTCATTATATATATATATATATAGGATCGTGATCCATTGCTAGCGCTAGCAGGTCCGCTATATAGTATAGCGGACGTAAATTATCGTCCGCTATACTATATAGCGGACGGCAAAACAGCGCTAGCAACTAGCTAGCTAGCTATATATATATATATATATATATATATATATATACTTGCACTAAAAGATTCTCAAAACTGGAGTATGACATCAAAAAAGCTCATCAAACAACTATCATAGTTAATCACAAATTAGGTATGTTGCGATTAGTGTACAAGCCCCCTGCTAGGCTCCGAAATCCCACCTACACCTGGAATAAATATTTTGTGGAAGTAGGGGCGACCACTTCCAAAGGTAATGCGCATTAGTCAACATACAAGCCCCGTTGACCCGGGCTCGAAATCCAACTTTCCCCCGTTGGATATGGAGCACACCAGCCAAGCCAAAATCGCCGTCTCATTCAACATAAACCAAATTTAAAACGACTACAAATAGAAACATCCCACGACACTTCTAATTCATTTTCTCGTCAAACAAATTAGCACAAAAGAAAAACGTAACAAAGAATTCAAAATTTTCATTTGGTAAAATCATGTATACAGTTACATATATTGGATAGTAGGGTATACGGAGGAACACGACAGGAGTACTTACCTCACTTGATAACTGGTTCTGGTTCTTGTTTGAGTGCCGGTTCTAGCTCTCGTCTATCCAAACCTAATAATAAACCACACGGGTGTTAGTTCTTGACGCTCAATCATGCTTGACTGCTGAAGTCTCCCCTAAGTGAGTGAAATTACCTAAATACCCACGGACTTGTGTAAAATTACCAAAATACTCCCGACGCCTAACGTACCATCACACACATAAGAATAACTTAACACATCCTTATAAACGATTAGGTGGGTTTTTCGGGAAAAAAGGTACCTCTGGGGATTTTCCGTTCAAAATCCTAACCCTCTCCTTTAATTAAGCGCTAGGGGCCATATTTTAAAAGCGTAGCAATCGGCACCAAAATGCCACGAAATTTTAGACATAAGTTCGTTTGCTATATCAAATAATTCAAAAACCGTTTTTCATGCCCTTTGCATGCCCAGAAAAATCCCAGAAGATTCCACAACATAGGATTCGTAAAAATATGGGGGCTTTCAGTTTTGCACTTTGCTCAAATCAGCCTCTAAACATCTCTTAAAGATCCCAACAGGGACTGCTCGTTAACATCTCACTTTTAGCTACACTATTCACCTTCTTCTTCCCGAAGAAACCCTAACCCTAATTTGCTTCTCTCTCTTCTTCCTACGGTGGCCACTGCCACCACCTCACGGTGGCAACTGCCACGCTGCCCCACGGCCGCCATGGCTGCCACGGTAGCCCCTTTCTCTCCCTTTCAACCACCCCAAGCCACCACCAACACCCTAATTTCTCTCTCTTTCTCTCTCTCTCTCTCAGTCTCTACACCCAATCACTCCCCACCACATCCATGGCTGCCCTTGGCAGCCTTCTTCCCCTCCCCCTCAAGCTGCACGCACAAGCACACAACCACCCCGCCATGGCTTCCCATGGCAGCCCCCTTTTATCTACACGGCACACACCCACACCATCACGCCCACACCACCACGGCTGCCCCCATGGCAGCCCTTCCCTTCCCCCTTCTCCTTCACTCGCGCACACACGTCAACACACAGCACCACACCACAGCTGCCCCATGGCAGCCCCTTCCTTTTCCCCTCTCCCTCTTCATGCATTCGCACACATCAATGCACAATACGCACCACCATGGCAGCCCTTCCCTTTCCCCTTCTCCCTCACTCGCACACGCACACACACACGTCAACCCACACAGCACCATGCTGCCACCATGCAGCCCCCATTACACAAACACACAGCACACACCCCACGGCTGCCACCGCATGGCTGCCCCCCCTTTCACCCATCAATTACCCCTGCAAACTCATGCAACAAACCCCAAACTCACATGGTATCATCCCAAAAACACCCAATTACATGGCTAAAATTTAGAGAGGAAAGACTAGGGATTTATCTAGAAAAAGTCTTGCCCTAGGTGTTTCTTATCTCTCCCTTCCTCTCTCTGTTTCACGTAGAAGAGGCTGACAGAATTTTCTGCACGGCAGCCCTCCTTTACGAGCCCTTAAATATGGTTACCCTGATAGGAAGATTTTCTAAAAACCCCCCACACCTAGTTATTTTTTCCATTTCACCCACTCTCTTTTAAAAGGCCACAAATAATTCTAGATTAAGGTTAATAATAAAATTTTATCGACAAATAAGAGTGTTGGGTGTTATAGCCCCCTATTTGTCCGCGCTTCCCTCCCGCGTTCGGTTGGTTCATTGGTCGCTATATGCGGTAGAGAGAAGGAACGTTGTGTCGAGGGGCAATTTGGTCAAAAGTTCCATGCGCAACATTATGTTGCGGACGATTAAAAGGTTCAAATGAAAGCTAGATCTGGCTCGTCCACTGGCGATGGATGGATGGCCAGATCGTGCTGGCGTTAGATACATACATATACACACACATACATCCATACATATATATCTATGTATTTACGTACATACATAGGTATAGATATATATAGAGATATAGGTATATATATGTACGCATGTATTTCTGTATGTATTTAAGATTCTGCTTCCAAGTATATCCATGATAGTTGGGTATAATTTTCATGAGGTACTCTTATGATTGTTCCATGATCCTACATTCAGTAAAATTTGGCCTCAAAGAGATAGGAACTCCTTCCAATATTACTCAACAAAAGTTCATCAATGAAACCCCTCATAACCATGATACCGTCCTTAAATCCATCGACATATCTCCACCCTAAGCTGGTGTGGATCAGGGGTTCAACATTTGTTTTTTCTTTTTCCTTTTTTTGTGTGTTCCGGTTTCTTGTATATTTTTGCATATTTGAGCTTTTTATGATGGTTGGACCCATTAACACGTGTATTGACTTAGTCATATTCCTATTTAAAAAGTTATGAAGCTCCATTCACAAATTTTAGAGCAAAGTTTAGGCAAATTGTCAGCATGGCAGGAAAAATTTTTGCGAGCTTTCTCAACAGTAGCGGACCCCTTTATATTCACAGAATTGCTTATTTTCTCCTAATTAGGTCTAACCGATGACTTGGAGTTCTCTATATTCACTAAAACTACTTAGACTCCTTATTAAGTGAACTCATTTTTTATTTAGGAATATTTTAATTATTGGGGGTCCCTGTGCTTTTAATTTTGGTTGGCCAGAAATTTTCTTGAAAGCATGTTTCATCCCAATGGTATGTTGTATTTTTCAACATGCACGACTTGAAAAACTCATTCTAACGTGGAAAAATGAATTATCCAAAATTGGTACAAACATGTGCTCTTATTTGAAGATTCTATCTGCTTAATAAAAGGTGGTTTATTCGTTCATTTCGCCACTATCTGTATGATCTCCCGAAAATTGTTGTAACATCTCAAAAGTGTATTTTTGAACGAAGTCAAGAAATTGTTAATGTATTCGCTCAGGAGTCGGGACATAAGTTTTTGTATCATAGGAAGTCGAGTGAAAATTGCAGTTTGGGAAGTTTGCAGATGGCGTTGAACTTCTGCTTTACGATAAGAACTTGTACACTCAACGGGAGCATAATAAAAATGACGAGTCCTACTTGTGGTCATTGGGTCCGTACTTTTGTAGAGAAAATCTAATTGAAATGAATTTCTGACATATAACCTCAGAGGTAAACTTATGGTATCACTGAAACTTAGATTTGACGTATGGTCTTGTTGTTCTATTTTTTATTTTTAGTTTTAGTTTCTGTCGTCTATAGAAACTACCAGGTTCTATTTGTCCACAAATAGGTTTGTATGCATTGCTATTTCTTTGGCATATGTAGTATAGGTTAGATCTCTCTGCATGCTTAGAAATGAGGTTTTTTGAATTCGCTCATTAGTCTTTAGTCACTTGGCGGGTACGCTAAAATCTTTGCGTGCAGGCATATAACCAGTATGGCAATGACTTGGAGATGATATCTGCAATCCTTTGTGCTGGCCTCTACCCAAATGTCGTGCAGTGCAAGAGAAGAGGAAAGCGGACAGCATTCTACACTAAAGAAGTTGGGAAAGTTGACATCCATCCAGCATCTGTAAATGCTGGGGTTCATCTTTTCCCACTTCCTTTCATGGTTTATAGTGAAAAGGTTAAAACTGCCAGTATCTTTATACGGGACTCGACACTCATATCAGACTATGCTCTACTTATGTTTGGTGGTAACCTCATTTCTAGCAAAACAGGAGATGGTATCGAGATGCTTGAAGGGTACCTTCACTTCTCTGCGTCAAGAAGTGTGTTGGAGTTGATAAAGGTAATGTAATTGGGAGCTTCTCATTCTTTTAGCTCCTTCTTAACCATAGCTGGTCCCTCCACCCCCCAACCCCCATATCAGTTGTTCAACATATCTAATTGAGTACCAATATATAGTAATGATGAATGTGTTTACGATGGCTTTTGCAGAAACTGCGAGGAGAGCTAGACAAACTTCTGAACAGGAAGATAAAAGACCCTGGTCTGGACATTTCCATCGAGGGAAAGGGAGTGGTTGCTGCTGTCGTCGAGTTACTCCAAAGTAAGAACGTAAGGTACTAGGATTTTTGCGGCCGGAATCTTAGACTTAGGATCCTTTCTGCTTCTTTTTAGATTTAGTAACACCCGGATGCAAGATCTGCACTATATATACACAATGAAAGTTGAAGAGGTTCCTAATATTAAAGTCGTCTTGGAGTTCCCAATGTATGCCAAGGCCCTGTTGGACAATAAAGTAAGCTGTAGTATGTGCATATGCATCTATCTTCACATGTCGAATGGTCTGCGGAAGTGTTGGTATCCCCTTTTTTCACAGGGTATACTACTTAAGATATTAATTTGACAAAGGAATTGTAGCTTACTGCCCCAGCCTGTTAATTAGAAAAGGCGAGCTCTTGCTTAGTGGTAAACATCACGTTAGGCTCTGATTATTTATTTATTTTTTTCCTTGTGCCTAATACTCTTGACCACAAAAAAATTAGGGCCGCATTTGATTTACAAGGGAATAGGCTATTGGCTCATTAATCTATTCCAGGTGCACACTCATTTTTAATAGACTGCCTCTTTGGGATCAGTTCCTTATAGATTAGATAAAGAATAGCACTTTCAGGGAGAAAGATAACGCGAGGAAAGACGAAGTCCTGCATTTTATTCTTTTTTCGATGGACTACAGTCAGCACTTTGCCTAAGCTGTAGGTAGCGAAAGTAGTAGGCCCTGCTAAGGTAGTCTGTTTTTAAAGCAAATTAGAGAATAGCACACTATCCGTAGCAGTGGCATTTGGATCTTCTAGAGTTAGTAAACTAATTCCAGCAGTAGGGTTTGTTATTTTTTCCGGCTGGTGAGTCTTACCAAAGTTCACAGAAATGTGGAACTCTGTGAAAAATTGTGCTGACTTCTCCCTATTTAGGAGCCTCATGTGACAGATCGACATAAGATCATGAGCGTGCACTTATTGTTTGTGCTCTTTCGATCTTTAAGATTGCATTTTTTTTTTTTTTGCATGTCTGAATCAAGGAGAAATGGAGGACTCTTTTGGTGGAGCTAGTTTCCTAATTCTGGAGGATTTGGATCCTTAAAATAGAATACTTTTAATATGAAGGCTTATTGCGATGAGTTGATGGACGATGGTAGACCAGTTTGCTATGAGAGCACAAGTGCGTTGTGGGAGCAACTCTGAAGTGTACATTTGTACAATATATAATAGCACAAGTGTACTTATATGGCAACACTTTTCTTTCCTCCAAATACCCTTCTTGGAGCAATTTGGCATCTTAGTTCTTTTTTCTTTAATAAAGTTTCAGCTCTGGCCACAAATTACAACTCGAGTTTAGGGCTTTTCCTGCTCTTAGATGAGCGTTTTGCACCTTGGCCCCGGCCCCTGGTACCTGCTGAATTTTACAGAAAATGAATAGTTTACATAAGGTTCTAATGTAATAGAGAATAGGTTCCAAGAAGCTTTTCATTTACTCCTAAGTCCAGGCCTGCAACTGCGTTTGCGTAATCCGTTTGTCCTTGGATCTGTTGATGTCCATGGTTTGCTGCCCATGTTAGTGCTTCCTTAATAGCTAGAATTTTTGAATGCTCTGGGGGTCCTGCAGCTCTTTGAAGTGATACGCTGTCAATCCGGTTGTTGCTTTCTGTGAAAAATTCAAGCCAGCTAGTCTTGATTCTTCTTCCACGCAGCATCTGATTGTAGTTCGACAGGCGTCCAATTCTAGCCTTGATGCATCTTTTGCTTTCTAATGAGACTGCAAATTAAGGGGAAGAAGCAATATGTGTGTTATTGCTAAAGGTGCTTGTACTTTGCAAAGCAGTAGCCTTATAAGCAGCTTGAGCTTTTACACCTATCTGCTCTGCTTCTCTCCAATATTGTACTGTTGCCTGTTAAACTTGTACGATACAACTAGGGTTTGGTTTTATGCCATGTAGTCCAACAGATAACTGCTGATTGTACCAGAGTTTCAACATTCTGTTTTCAAGGAGTAAATTAGCCCAGCAGCGGAACAACCTTCTTGTGAAAGGGCCAGTCTTTCAGATGATTTGATTGTGAGGCTACTTGCATACCAAATATGTTTTGCAAAATTGCTGTTAAACAACAGATGACTAATTTCAGGTTGATGTTCACACATTAGACAAGATATGCCTGCGCTGCTATTTCTTTCGACTAGAACGTGAGCTGTTGGAAGTCCATTATAAGTATTTTCCACATGAAGGTTTATACGTTTTTCGGAAATTTTAAACCTTGTACCTTGGATTTACCTGTCAAAGCGAGGTCTGTGAGATTGTAGATGAGACTTCCGAGTTTCCTTGTTCACTGTCTGAGACGATGATCAGCTTCGTTGGTTATCATTCAGTTGCTGTGGTTCCTGTGCTTGTGAGCTTTCATCTCCCTGCCTGTGGTAGCACTTCCATTCCCTCATTGCTTTCTGCTAACCAGATTTCCCATTGCACATACCGTGTTCGGTAGACCACCATTTTTGTCTTCCATTCCACTACTGCTAAAGGGGTTTCTCTAGATTCATTATGTAGTCTTCTCTGTTGAAGAGCTGCATGAGCGTGTCCTCTTTCCAAACTTTCTGCTGCTGGTATTTGCAACTTTCAGTTCTGGTTGGACATTTGTGGCCCCGCCTTTTTAGTTGTAAGTCTTGGGTTTGGCCATAAACCCAGGCTTCTTCCTAAATTTTGGCTGAGGTTTCAATATCCACCATTTGGCCTAGACCCCTTACAGAAAGGTCTCCACCAAAAAGAGTACTCCTCCATGCCCATGAATATCCCTGACAAGGTTTGTGCGTGTCAACCTTGGACAGAGGCCATGCTAATCTTCTGTGTGTTGTTACAATTCTATCTGGGACATCCCTAGAGGATTGAAAAGTTGGGATATTTTGATGTTTACAATACCCTGTGAGAAGATGCTCTCCTAATAAGCAATTGCGGTCTTGGAGGATTCTGCTGGAGTGTTTCGCTAAAAGGGCTTGGTTAAAAGCTTCCAGGTTTCTCACTCTTAGTCGTCCCCATTTTTTGGTCTTCCAGATTTGATCCCATCTTATAAAGTAAAGCTTTCTTTCCTTCTCTTTATGTTCCCACCAGAAATTTCTAATGACTTTATCAGGCACATGACAAATAAATGAGAGTAGTTGAAAGGATGAAAGAGTTTAAACAAAAAATGTAGCTTAGAACAGATTTGACTACAATGTGTCTACCTGCATGGAATGGACATCTCAAGTCTCCAAGATTTGATTGTGGATAACATTGAAATCTTTACTTTTACTGGTGCCTAGGATGAATGTGGTTCCTAGATATTTGCGATGCAATTTCTGGAATGGTATATTGAAGAAATCGGCTAGGAACTTATCTTGGGTGGGAGGTGCATTAGGGCTGACAAGGAGAGGATTTCTCAAGGTTAATTGACTTGTCCAGACACCCCTATGCATGTTCGAATTAGTTGACAATTATCCAGGGTTCCTTTGATATAGATAGGACAGCCATTCGCAGGAGGGCTGCTTACAGGAAAGCTCTATCTTGGCAGCTTCTTCCCTTCTAGGTTATATTGGTTTTAACAAGGCTAAGATTAACGAAGAGCAGATTAGTGCTAAGGATAGGGAATAGAGGATGATTGCCTTGTCTCATGTCACTAAAATTGTTTGAAGCTTTGGGTGGGAGCACCATTCATAAGGATTGCGCATGAAACAATGCTGACACAAATTCATTATTTCATAAGAATAGATTCAACGTTGTCCCCTTTGTTCAGCCATAGGCCTTACTGAAATCGGAGAGCTAAAGAAGCGAAGGGTAATATAATCTTGTCTTTGTGCACCAATTCATTGTTTAGTAAAACGATGTCAGAATGAGTTGACCATGGACAAAGATCTCACGGGGAGTGACACAAAAGCCAAACTTTCTATTTACGTGAGCGGCAAAAGAATAGATGGCTTTCAGTCCATATAATCCATTCCGTGAGCGGCAAAAGAATAGATGGTTTTCAGTCCATATAATCCATTCCGATGACTACCTGCATAAAGATTATCGGACCTTGATATGAGGTTTTTTTTTTCTTGATAAAGATAGAGAATAGCATTGATAAATCGTTTTTGTAGTGATTATAAGAGTTTGCCAAACGGTTGATAAAGGTCACGACATTCTCGTGATTCTGACTAAGAGAATGTTGTCCAGTCATCACTTATTTGGATATTCTCTTAGTTTGCCATGTAAACTTTTCTATTTTGACTTTATAATATTTTGAATTTATTTATCTTTGTGATAGTGATTTGGACTCTCCCTTTCTCTCTCTCAGCATGATTTGAATTCCTTTTTGGCATTTGAAATTTAATCAATTATATAGATTTTATATTTCTCTCTTCTATGTCAACATGTCCCACTCCAAAAAATTTATTTGTATCTTTGCAATTTCATTAATTCCTAGATTTTGCCTGAAGTAATCTTTGTATATTCCGTTTAATCTTAAATATTTTTTTATTGTTTAGAGAACCTCAATATTCTCCATCAGTTTTTCTTTCCAACTACTATAATCTACTTCATTTTATTTCATCAAAAGTTTATATATATAGTTTAATCACCTATTTTATTTTCAATCATTTATTATATATCTTTACTCTTTTCTTGGTGGACTTCAGTAATACAAACCTCAACACACGCGTTATTATTGTTAGTATTATCACTATAATTGCTATTAGTTAGGAGATACTATTTCTATAAATTCATATACTATTTTTCATCTTTATTTGTTGCTAAAAGCTAACAATTATTATTTAAATTTCATTCTTAACGACAAAAATTGATATTAGAACTCATATTAAAAGGTGGAATAAATTTTTAATTATTTTCTGTCATTAACAATTTTACTATTCTTATTAGGCAACGGGATCAAAATCAGTTACAATTAAACTGAAATAGAGCATATCCTGCATTTCAGCCTAAATTAAAGTAACATAAAAGCACAAAGATTACAGTGAGGAAGTCAACTAGAGCCATGTGAAATGGAAGGTGTACTCGACAATCAATGGGATCACAGTGCAAAGAATAAAGGCCATCAACCTTGCATGATTCACAATATTCTCCGACATTTCGCATGGTTCACAATACTTCTTCGGCATTTTCGCCCTCAACACGGCAACCGTAAAAACCTAGCAGCAAACCAACAATCACAATTAGGGCTAAGCAAGACTATATTCCCCCCCTCACCCCTTTAGAACATGTTACCCTGAATACCCTTCCCAAAGGCCCTAACACCACCCCCCCCCCCCCCCCAAACCAATACACACACATGCCCAAAACCCTAAGCTCCCTCGAGGCCTGGAATTTTGAGCAATGCAGGATCTATAGCAGGTTGTGGGGTTTCTCATTGTGGTTACTAGGTTCTGAATTTAGGGTTTGGTGGTGGTACACCAGATCTGAGCTTAAGACGATAACTACAAACGAAGACAACTATCCTATATGGAGGTACCCACACACAGTAGAACAGTACTTAAACGATGCACACCTCACCCCAAGAAAATTACAACTGAAAGAAAACATCTGAGAATAAAGCCGAACAAAACGACAATAGCGCTAACAAAGCCTACCCTTGGCAACTCCACAACCACGTGCCCCGAATAAGACGATAGAAACCACCCCATAAACCACAAGCAGCAGCCGGTGTCACCACATCCGACCATAAAGCTTGAAGCCAATTGCATCGCGGGTCAACTGGACGCCTGTCAACCGTAGGGTACACTGCTACTTGGGACCAACCTCTAGTACCAAGTGCAACCTCATCTTAGGACACCAAAAACAACCGAAAAAAAAACCATCAGGCACACAACCCTCACCAACACTACCCTAACGAAAACATCATTATAGACTAACGAACCTCACTCAGGCTACACACGAGGCTCAAATCACAACAATCACACCAACAATTTAAGTTTACTCCGGACGAGGTGGGAGGGAGAAACTAGTACGACCAATTTTAGGTCTTTCCAAAGGGTTACTTCCAAAGAGACTGGATAAATGCTCCCCAACCATGCTCATGGTATCTATTATGAGAAGAAATTTTGTCTGCTATCAGGGTTGTAGGAATCTTCCTCCAACCCTGCATATAGTGACAGTTAATAATCACTAAATATTTCAAGTGACTTTTATAATAACAATTTCAGCGATAGTTCTTAATAGCATTTCTTTAGCGTCACTAAATAAAAGTTACTATAAACATTTAGCGATCATTAATTGTCGCTATATGAGGAGTAGGAGGAAGATTCCTTCGACCCGAGTAGTAACCAAAAATTTTCCCTCTTATAGTGGACACCCACTTCTCTTGGTTTGTTTCTATATGAACCACCCGGTTTTGGGCTCTCCTCATTACTTGGCAGCATGGAAAAAATGAGTATTATAATCCCCTAAAGCTAGCCAATTCTCTTTTGACTTTTGAATTCAGTGCAATTCTTCCAGATCAAGAAGATGATTAAGCTCTGCACTAAGGGCTTGGTCTTTGTTGATGCTATCTAAAAACCTTAGGCTTAGCTACGTTTTAGCTAATAACTTCTGAATATTTAATTATCCAATTATGGTTTTGCCTTAATTTTAATTTGACAAAGCATTTGAACCCCTACCCCCACCCCCAAAACGCCCATTTTTTGTTCGGTTGGAAGGAGGGGATCATGAGATTCTAAGTTTCTAGCCTTCTTCCATAATTTTAGGTGCATCGGTGGTACCAAAAGAATTTTTTTTCAACGAAGCAGCCAAAGAGGAAAGGATAGTGGTCAGATCTGACTATGGGTAACTGAAAGATATTTGCTTCCTCCAAGAGGTTTGGCCAACCTTGGTTGCAAAAGGGATAATCTTGTGATATCCCGGGAAATACCAAAAATTAATCTAATCATGAGTTTGATTAATTAAGGGGTACTATTTTTATTAAGTAGCATTATGTTGGTGACAATTAAGTGTTAAGGAGCTAAATAAGGGGGTTAGTGTGGCCGTGGGGGTTGAAATGAAATTTTGGAAAGTTAAGGGACAAAAATGTAATTTTGAAAAATATGATGAACGTGATGCATATCTTTATTAAGTAGCATCCTTTTGATGATAATGAGGTTTTAGGGGGCTACATGGAGGGTTAGGGTGATTTTGGGGTCAAATTGTAATTTTCTAAAGTCGAGGGGTCAAAATGCAATTTTGGAAACTTGAGGGACTAAAGTGCAAATTGTTGAAAGTTGTAAAATGTGTCAAAATTGGAGAGAAGTCAGCTGAAACATGGCCACCTCCGGCTAGAGTCTCGGATGACTCATGAAACCTAAAGATGAATGAAGGGGGTGGATGAAATTGAAACAAAAAGAAAATGAAAGAAGGTGTTGGGGGAAAATGCAAATACAAGAAAGTTATGAACATGAATAGTGCGTGAACAGTAACCCCGTGAAGAACACAGCAAAAAAAGGGGGGAAAAGGGGAAGAAAGAGGAGGAAGAAAGAGGAGAAGAAAAAGGAAAAAGCAAGAACCCCAAATTCATCAGGGTAATCCCTTAATCTTAAAACCCTAATTGCGAAATTGTGGAGAGTGGGATGAAATTTTGGTTGAACATATGTGACATATATATATATATATATATATATATATATATATGTTACGGTTGTGTATATATAATCGGAGATGGGAAAATTGATATGAGTTCTTGTTGTAATTATGAATATGAGAACTTAGAATGAAGAAAGAAGAAAAAATGGTTATGGTTTCACATTCGGTGTGTGTTCAGTGGATTTACAGTAGGTGTTCTTCGGGTTTGAGATGGGTTATGGATTTTGTGTGTTTAATTGTGTGTAATGGTGTAAATTAAGTGGGTTTAGGGCATTAATGTGTAGACTGTAATGTAATTAAGAGATTAAAAGTGAATTAATGAGGAAATCCATGCGTGAGTGGGAGGAGTGTTTCCAGATATGAGGCTGATTGAAGGAGGAAGAAGACGTGTGTGTGCGTGAAGGTGAACTAGTGTGTGTTGATGTGAATAGTGACTGTTTTTTGTCATTAAAAGTGGGAATTAAGTAATCAGTTTGGAATTCGAATTTTTAAAAATAGTTAGGGTCAGATTTAACCAAAGTGCAAAAAAGAGACCCCAGTTATTTTTAGGAGACCTATATGGTGGAAACATTTTAGATTTTCCAAGGTCGAGAAGGGGGTGAACGGATGCGGGAAGTTTGGAACTTTACAGTGAAATTTAAAATATCAAATGATCGCGGTTTTGATCAAAAATTTTATGAGGACTCTATGATGCTGAGAAGTTCCATTTCCCAAGATTTCGGGTCATTCTGAAGTCGTTACTATTTTTGGCTGAATGGTCTTTTAAGTGCTCGGTCCGGACACCGGTTTGGGATTTTTGGGCAAAAATTTTGTAAAATACTTTTTAGCTCAAGAATGAATTTAGGAGGCTTAAAATAGCGTTTTAAAACACTTTTGAGATTTTTTTTATGCCGAGAACCCTCAGGGGGCATTTTGGTAATTTGCCACCCGGAGAGGGGTATTTTGGTAATTTTCCCGGTAAAGTTTTTCAAAAGACTTTTTAGTCCGGAAAGAGTTGTAAAACACCTAAAAGGTTGTTTTGAAGCAGATTTGGGGTGTTGGAGTGGTAATGAACCGTCATGGGGTATTTTGGTAATTTACCGCCTAGATGGGGTATTCTGATAATTTGTCATGTTCACGCCAAATTTTAGGGAACGTGTGTAATTCAGCATTCGAAATGGTGGGAAGTGAGGAATGATGTTAATACGTTGAAATAATGAGATAGTGACTATTGCTAATGGGTTGATAAGCTAGGTTAAGGATCCAATTATTGGATCAGATTAACAAGCTGTCGTAAGACGCTATAAATGATTATATGAGAATGGGTAGAATTGGGAGTGCGTATACGTGGAATGATTTCGAACGAGCATAGTATTATTTGACTAGGTGATGCAGCTCGTTGCGATCAGATATTGCGAGTCGCTTCGGCTATAAGCCAATCAGGTAAGGACAATGCGGTTATGATATGCTAATTCATTGTTCGATTAGCATGCCATGTTGATGACACGTTTTTGAATTATTGTCGTTATGGTTGGACACCGGTAGTCATTGTGACTGGTATATGCATATTTAAATTATGTTGTTGAGGACTTAGGGTAGAATAAATTATCTTAGTCCGCCTTGTTGATAGAATTTAATGAGGATAATGCGTGTCCTAGTATGCTATGATTCAATTCTATTAGCATATCTAAAGTTTATGATGATATTGTGTAGGGGTTGTTGTGTGGTTGTTGTGAGATGTTGGCAATTATTGATAGCCGATATCTCTTCTCTTTGAGAACACCATTGAGGACTTGCGGTAATCTTCTCCTGAGTCCACCCTATCGTTGATGATGATGTTATTGAGGTCATTTCGTGTTGTTGTGAATTGTTGGCATTTATTGGTAGTCGACATTTCTCTTATGTAAGAACGTTGTTGAAGGCTTGCGGTAATCTTCTTCCAAGTCCGCCCTGTTGATGATGTTACGTTGAACTCTTGTTGTTTGGTCTGAACACCGGTTGATCTTCTGATCCGGTATTCCTTGTTGAGCTGTGTTGTTGAGGACATAAGGTGGAATAAACTTTCCCTTAGTCCGCCCCGTTGATGAAGTCTTATTGTTTGGTTGTAACGTGGTTAGGGAAAGCACTCTAAATGAGTTCCCTGCTTGTTGACAGTGTCTCTTCTATTTACTTGAGACTGAGATGAACATCCCATAAAATGGGACATCAATATGAGGAGGATGGCCGGTGAAACATGATCACTGGCAAAGAGGATGTAGGGCACGCGAGTCGAGTCTGTCATGTCTGGTCAAGTCTAGTATGTCGTGTCTGAGTTGCATTGCATTTGATTTTCTTTTGATGTTAATGATTTTAATGACTTGTATTTCGTTGATGTTTATCTTTTCAATTTCCTATTTTAGTGTTCACTTGCATAGTCAGTCAGTCTGTCTATTGGTCAGTCAGTCTTGTCCATGAGGAGGTGGCAGTAATGCTGTTATATTGGGCCTTAAAGCCGTTCAGTCTAACGAAAGAAAAATTATCGTTTGACAATTATGCTGATGTCAAAATTTTATTGGAACTCTTGATTCATTTCTATCGTTGAGATGATTATTATTCCTCCGAGTCTCTTGAATCATTTGTACATGATACTCCTCGTGTTGTCTTTACTGGGCGATTTGCGCTCATTCCTTATGTTGTATTGTGCAGGCTATAAGGTTGATCAAGGAGAACCTTCTAGAAAGGAAAAAGACGCAAGCTAGAAAAGTTAAGCAAGGAGATCAGTTGTGTGAGGTAAGCACAGCTAGGAATGGTGGAATAAAGAATGTGTAGCGAGATAGGTTGATAAGAGTCCCACGACTACAGTCGTATATTAGGTTATAACCATTCATGTTGTTTAAAGACCTGAAGGTCTTCCGCTGCAGTATGATGTATGTTTGTAAGAAATTTTTTTGTAAGGACGCATTTTGGAGCGTCTATTAATGATGTATGAGTATGAGGATGTAGTTGCTCTGTATTCAGGACAGGAATTTGAATGTGATTATGGTTGATAACTCAGCCCGGTGATGTCACCTGGGTTGAGGGTGTCACAAGTTGGTATCAGAGCTTAGGCAAATGATTCTGTAAACTTTCGAAGTGTCTGGTGGAAAGCCTAAGTTGTTGATGGGAGAAGTAGAAGAAGAATCTTGATGATTTAGCTGAACTAGGAGGATGGTTCAGATATGTTGGTTGAGGTTGACTAAAGCATATATATTGTGACCTTAGCATTTTTACTATTGTTGTAGGGAATGGAAGAAGAGTTGGTTGACCTAGCTTTAGAAGAATGGTTTGAGGATGATAAGGTTGCGGTGTCGGATTTAGAAAAAGGATCCTGATGAAAAGGTAAACGAGATGGAATTAGGGATGAAAGAACCAGATGAAGGTCTAGTAGGAAGTGAATTTGTAGGAACCATAGGGAGGATAGATGAGGTTGAACACTTTTATTGTGTGAACTTGGAATGAAGAAATGAGAAGCAGAGAGTGAGAATGAGCAAAGTTTTGGTGGACTTTTGGAAGAGAAATTACTTCCAAGTAATGAGGAAAAAGGGATTGATCGACAAGTTAGTTCGAGACCCAAATTAGCGATGTTAACTACACGATAGAGAGATTGAAAGTTGAATGAGAGGGCATGAATTAAGTATCGAATTAGATATTAAGGGAGACGGTGGATGCCAGTATGCGGGTCACTCGGAAAAATATGACATGTTGTTCGTGATTGCCCTCCTGATAGGGCAATACCTGAAGACAGGCAACAATTGATTCTAAGAGAGAGTCGTTGAAGCCTGAAATTGTTAAAGGAGTATTATGGCTTCTCTAAGGTTGATAGGGTGTACGAATAGGGGCGGAGTCCGCTTTTGAAATCGGACCTAAAGTTGTGATTGAAAAGGGGAAGGGTGATGGGGAACTAGTAGTATTTACATACTATTGTAGAAAAAGGTTGTTTAGTGGTGAAAACCATTAGCTGTTTGAGCGTGAAGGTTAATATTATGGTGTGCAATTTCAATTATCATGCTACTCTTTCCTCGAAAATCCGAGATTTGGTTCCCAATCGAGAAGGACCCTCAATAGAGGTTACTATGGTGAAAGTCGAGGACGTAAGTAGAAGGAAAAAGCATGGAGCTACATTAGGGCAAGATGACCTTAAGAAAGAGCCAGTGAGACTTCTACAAAAGATCGTGGGAGTTCCAACGGCACAACCGGTGGCTGCTATTATGACAGCCCCAGTAAAGGAAGAAAAGAATGTAGATCTTAGCACTTTAAGGATGCCCGCTGAGTAGAATCTCACGAGAGGGAAAGCGGTTAGTGTAGACAACTACGTTGAATAGAGAAATGGAGAAGGTAGTTGAAGTAACAAGATGTGGGGAAATGTTAGAAGATAATGTTCGCCAGTTATACATAAAAAAAGGGTGATAAGTGATTAAGAAGTAAGAGCGCAAACAAGTTGAGACGGTAAGAGTACCTATCGAGCCTATATCATCGTAATAGGTTCAGGTAACATGTTGATGATATATATTTCTGCTTAAATTGCAGAGTAAGTTGGAGACAGGTTTCTCGTACTAAGTGGAAAGATAGAAAGGCGGAAAAGCATATTAGGGCAATTGGTGAGTTGGCCTATTATTATCCCTTATCAAGTGATGATAGAAAAGTTTTAAAGGTGGAACAAGTTGAGAAGGGTTCGAAAATAATTTTCCAAAGGCTGGTAAGGAGGCTCTGATGGAGAATTGCTACTGGATTAGTAGAGACACCATGCGATGGAGGCATATAATAAAGAGGTCTAGGAAGAAGGAAGGAAGCAAGGACGGAAAAGAGGTAGAATCCAGGAACGAAACTAGAATGGTGAAAAGAAGGTGAGAAGAGAGTAGATGAAGAACAGTCCGGACAAAGTTCAGAACCAAGAAGAGGAGATAGAAAATGTAGATAATGTGGAATGAGGCACGAGGGTGTGAACTATGCACGCTTAATTAGAAAATCCCTTTGGCCCTCATTGACAATGGCTCCACCCTCAATGTCTACCGCTTCGCACCATCCAAGCCCTCGGGATTGATCCTTCTGAGTTCATTCCATTTAACCAAGCAGTGAGAGCCTACAACAATGTAAGGTGTTTAGTCATCTACACGCTCAAGCTTCCCATACATGTTGCAAGAATAATATTCAAAGTGGACTTTCAAATATTAGACATTTCAGTTGCCTTCAATTTATTTCCTGGGAGACCACGAATGCACTTAGTTGGAGCAGTAACCTCCACCATGCATCAAAAAGTCAAGTTTGTATTTAATAAGTATGTCTTTACCATTATTGGAGATTCTCAACTCCCTCAAATAGTGCAAGTGGAAAAGGATAAAGATAATGTGATGATCTAGCATGACCTTTTAGACCTACTTCTTAGTGGGTTCCAGATAGACAATCTTGTTCAGTTTATAGAGTATGATGTGGGGCGCCAACGAGAGAATTTCCTCAATTTTGTGCCATCTAGCAACAACTATGTTCTCACAATAATGAGGAAACTTCACAATCTTCCTAAAAAAGCTTATGTCACAACTGCAGGGGCTTCCTAGCTTCTCTGCTTGAAGTACAAGAAAGACCAGTTCAGGTTGGGATACAAGCCCACTAAGAAAGAAATGATGGAAGCGCTTAAGAAGATGGTCTGTCTTAGGAGGCTCGAGAGCAAGGACAGTTTTTGGATTTTCTTGCTATGTCCAAAACTCCTACACGGAATGGATATTTTGTTAAGAAGGATGAAACAGTCCTTTACTATGGATATCCCAAGCGGGTCTACAATATAGAAACCAAGGAACTGATGAGCGGATATGAGATATTCTACGACCGTGATTGGTTGAAGATGAAGAGATTCTGAGTCTGGTGATGGAACCGAGTGAGAATAACACGACCAATTAGATGGACTACATAAAGCCAGAAATGAGGTTAGCATGTTGTGGCACTATTATGCACATCTTTATTCTTATCTGTGAAGAAGATAGTTAGAATTTTGATTCAACAAGCTAGGTTAACTTATCCCATGTTGGAATGCAGAACTGGAAGATCGAGTGTGGGCCGCTAGCCGTGGGAGGGATCACCGAGGACAGTCCCGATGTCGAATCTAATTCCGAGCCGGAACCTTTAGATGTTTTCGTTTCTTTTAAGAAGTTGAATATGCTTTCCTATTATGTTTTTCCAGACTATCTGATTGATATTATAATGGTTGATTTTGTTTGCTCCTCGATTGCCAAATAACGAATCACAACTAATGGAAAAAGAAGAGAAAAAATTCTTGAAAAACATCTTAAAAGAAATTGAAAACTGAGACTCCAATCGGGTTAAGCCAGTAACAGAAGAGACAATTGTAGTCAACATAGGTACACCCGAAAATAAAGAGAAGTGTGTTAGCCTATATGAGAAAGAGAAAGAAGAGATTACTAGACTTCTAAAAGAGTTCGTAGATGTCTTTGCTTGGTTATGTAGTGACATGCCCGGCGTTGATCTCTTGATTGTCGAGCACTAGTTGCCCATCCCTTAAAGTCATGCCCATCAAATAGGAACTTCATAAGTTGAGACTCGAAGGGTCCCTTAAAGTCAAAAATGAAATCATAAATCTTCTAAGCATAGAGTGTATAAGAGTCGTTGATTACCTTACCTGATTAGCTAATATAGTGCCTATCCCAAAACTCATCGACCAAGTAAGGATGTGTGTAAACTGTAGGGATCTTAATAGGGAACCCCTTAGGGAAGACTTATCTCTCCTTATCATCGATCTAGTCATAAAGAGTACGGTAAAACACGAGTTCGTCTCCATTGTAGAGTGTTTTGCGGGATACAACCAGATCATAATGGCTCTCGAAGACCAAGAAAGACCGCCTTCACTACACCATTAGGTACTTTCTATTAGACTGTGATGGCTTTTAGATTTAAGAAAGCCGGGGCTACTTACTAGCGCATGGCCACCACTCTTTTCCACGACATGATCCACAATGAGGTAGAGGTTTATGTGGACAATATGATCATTAAGTCCAAAACTAGGAGAACCACTACTCAGTCTTACGAAATTATTTCGGCAGCCTGCGGCAATATAACGTGAGACTTAACCTACAAATGTGTGTGTTCAGAGTCACATCTCGTTAAGCTTTTGGGATTTATGGTCTGTAAACAAGGATTAGAAGTGGACCCATATAAGATTAAGGCCATCGTAGAAATGGCACCCCCAAAAGAGCAAGAAAGAAATCCGGAGTTTCTCAGGGAGAATCCAATACATTACCCGCTTCATATCTCAATTGACAATAATCTGTGAACCGATATTCAAGCTGTCGAAAAAAAAATACATCCAAGGAGTGGAATCCTCGATGCCAAGAGGCCTCTAAGAAGATCAAGGAATACCTGAGTCATCAACCAGTCCTAGCCCCTTTAGTGCTAGGAATCCCTCTATTGTTATACTTAAATGTGTCGAATACTGCTATAAGAGCCATACTGGCCCAAAACCTAGAGAATTCCTTGACAGAAAGAGCCATCTATAACATCAAAAAATAGTTTTCCCAAGGTGAAGCGAACTATTCAGGCCGAGAAAAGACGTGTGCCTCGCTGGTATGGGTAACACAAAGATTATGACATTATGTGTTGTTTACCCTATGAGGTTGCTAACCAGGATGGACCTGATTAAATATCTCTTTTGAAAGCCTACCTTTTCCAATCACACCGCTAAGTGTATCTTGCTACTTTATGAGTTTGACATCACATATGCCACCCAGTTTGTAAAAGGAAGGGCTATGGTAGATATGCCAGCAGATTTTCTGATTGAAGACACCTGAGAGGCCAAATTTCCTGATGACGACAATTCTGTTATGGAGGAAGAAACTAGATGGCGTTCATACTTTGATGGAGCCATAAATAGTAAAAGGTTTGGGGTTGGAATACACTTGATCTCACCAAATGGAACGCATACCCTGATAGTCATCAAGGTGACCTTCTATGGTACCAACGATACCGCCGATTATAAGGCTTGTATCATTGATTTGGAAATAGCCATAGGATTAGGAGTAAGAGATATTATAGCGTGAGGAGACTCAGCTCAGATATAAAGGATGTGGAAGATTTGAGATGAGCGCTCAGAAGCGTATCATGCTCATTTGGAGAAGATAATTGATAAGTTTGAGGACATAGAATTTTGATACCTCATTCAGCTTACAAATAACTTCAGATGACCTAGCAACATTGGCTTCTATGGTGGAAATACCCAAGGGCAAGAAGTAGAACCCTTTGTCATGCAAAATGGGACAATCATGGCACACAGATGTGAAGAATTTGGTCCGCTACAGAAATACCCTGATAGAGCATCCCAAAGGATTGTATAGCTCTACGAATGTGGAACGTGCAACTAATTATGTGTGATCAAAGTCTATACAAGCAACATTATGATTGAGAGCATCCATTGTGTGTGACCAAAAAGGAAGGCCATAAGATCATGGAAGGAATACATTGGGAAGAATGCAACCCCCAAATAATGGTCGAATGTTAGCCAAGAAGGTCCTACATCCAGGGTATTATTGGAGTACTATAGAGCGAGATTGTGTGGATGATGTGCGGAAGTACCATATTGTTAGATACATGCCAACTTGCAACGCCTCCCCCCTTGGGAGTTGTAGAATATGACATCACCTTGGCATTTTTCGGATAGGGGATAGAAATAATTGGAAAAAACATCCCAAAAGCGTCTAATGGTATGAGTTCACACTCGTTGCGATCGACTATTTTACGTGAGGGTGGAAGCTGCCTCTCGAACGGTTTTAAATGCCAAGAAAGTGGCCCAATTCATCAGGACCAACATTATTTGCCGCTACGTCGTACCCCATTAGTTGATCTTCGACAATGGCCTATACTCTGAAGGGTACGTGATAGATTTGGTTGAAGAATAAGGCATCAATAGACATCAATCTTCCCCCTTTTGCCCGTAACCTAATGGCCTTGGAAGCTGCTGACAAGTATATCAATAATACTTTGAGAGTAGAACGACGGATTCTTGTCCAAGCTAGTGGATCAATTACCTATGCTCTATGGGGCTCTATAAGATCTCTTCGAATGTCCAATGAGGCTACGCTTTACACTATGGTTTATGGAATAGAAGCAATTATGCCAGTAGAACTAAAAGTGGCTTCCCTTCAAGTTCTCCTTAAGAATCAAGTAGCCGAGGAGGATTGCGTTGGCAACCGTTTTGAAGAATAGACTTTAGAAAATGAGAAGCAATTAAAAGCTCTTTATCACAATTATGGGTATCAGCAACGAATTTCTCATGCTTTTGATAAGGGAGTAAAAAAACGCAGTCTGAAAGAAGGAGATTTGGTGTTGAGAGAGAATATAGGGCAAATCTGAAACCTTGAAGAAAATTTGAGGCTAATTGGTCATGGTCGTATGATCAAACAAATCATGAATGTAGGAGCGGTTCGTTTAGTTGACTTAGATAGGATTGAATTGTCACAACCTGTCAATTTAGACCAGTTGAGGAGATATCATTTTTTTAAACAGAAATTCTAAATGAAATATGAATAACCTGATCCCCCTTAGAAACATTACACAACATCCACATTTTGATGTAACATATTTGATGAAGGTAAGTACGCAACCGGTAAGGATATCTTTGGCGCGTTCAAGTTACAACATAAGATTTTCATTCCACTGGAATGACCTAGAGTACATTCACGGGAGAAAAAAATAAAAAAAAAAATGAAGAATAGAAAGCTCGCTAGGTTGAAACCCTAAAAAGGGTGGCCTAGGTAAAAGTTAGGGCACAAAAAATGAAGAAAAAAAATTCTAAGTCCTATTGGCAATCAAGGACAATATCCGCCTCCTGTCATATTATCAATTCTGACCTTTTTTCCCAGATGGGAAAGGTCTTTTTTGCACAAGGAAAAATTCGATGCCAAATTTCTTTTTCTCGCTCCCTCCAGCTGCTCCAGCACTAAAACCTTCTCTTTCATAACCACTTTATCCTTGACCTAGCCATTCCCTGTCATCTTAGCCTTCCTTTTTATCCTGAGAATAATCCCCTTTGGAAGCTCTTACTTCCTTACGCCTTCGCCAATCAAATGAGACTTTGAGATAAACATATGTCTCATCTTCTGGTTTGATATCGAATTTGACATGCGACTGGCCCTTCTCATGATCATTCTCGGCATAAAAGACAATTTTAGATTGAGCACTGTTATATGCATCAGATGTTAACTTCCTAATCATTCCCCTCAACATCAAATTTCTCCTTAAACATTTTGGAGAATATCCAAGACCTGCGGCCCCAGATAACCTTAATGTTATATCCCACATCGGAGGTGGGATATTATGAGATTGCCCTTATAAGAGCTTGCATATGATCTAAAAAATACATGTTGGCTAGCCCTTATGAATGAGGCACTGACCAGTGGTGGGGCCATGGATCAGGGGGTGTGACGTTATGTCCACTCCAGCATCAACGGAACAATGTCAGTGAGGAGGGATCCCCTACCTTTGGGAAATTGTCTGGATCATGGTAATGGTAAGCTCGTGTACATCGAAGAAATTGCTATAATATAGTGGGACAATATGCTCACGATTTTTGTCAAGTGATATAGAAAGATATAAAGCGGAGACCTATGAGACACACACAATGTATCGAGGGGTCCACAGAATAGGTCCGTGAGTTCTCCACCAGTTGTAATGCCAGCGGATATCTTTAGACTCTTTGGCACAGAAAAACTAAGCCCATGTATCTATTCCCGAGCGACCCTCAAACAGCAAGGGACGAGATCTAAAGGACTGAGGAAGATACATCAACCCATCTGGTTTAGCTACAAGGCACATGTCATCTAAGAGCCAAATGCAAAAGGAGCAAGAGGCTACCTATAAATCTATCTAGGGTCTAGATGCACCTCAGTGATAGTGTAACGCCCCGAATTTTCGGAGCGTCAATATCAAAATAAACAAAGTAAAAAACCTCAAAATTTCAAAAGTCTCCCAAACTGGTTATTCAGAGCATCTAAAAAGGAAACCTCCAAGTTAGATACTTAAATGTTAAATATACTTAAACAATAATTTAATCCTCAATTACTCCTATAGGGAGTTCCAAATTAAATATCCAAATCCAAATATTTTCTCTTATTATAATTTCTAAAAATAATCAAAAGAACTCTGAAATTAAACCGCTAGTTCTCAGTCACACAGCTAGCCCTGTAATCCAATCTCACCTACTGATCACCTGAAAGGAAAAACAATAAGGGAGTGAGTCAAATGCCCAGTAAGATCGCTCAACGGACCAACCAAAAAGGATACAAAATGTCTGAGAAAACGAAATTGCGGACATACAAAATTTTTAACGGAACAGATACACGAAGGAATTTCGAAATGTCAAAATATATTTTTCTACAGAAACAGACACTAGAGAGCCATTTAGAATAAAGTTACACATGCCATCACTGACACGTGAAACCAGGTTCAGAAAATTAGATCATGATCTCTAACTCATCCCACTGAGCTAGCCCACGTTCCAATCCACGTGGGTAAGTCAGATACAGATTGTCACAAATACTGTGAGATGGCTCAACACAATAAACATTTTATGATATCCAATAATAAGTAGGCTAGATACCAATAGATTTTCTCGAAAAGAAAAGTTTAGTAATACTTACACCCATTTGGCGGCCAGGGGCTCACGCCAAATGGTGCCACCCATGAGTCAAATAAGTTCATACCACAGATATAAGATATGTTGGCATGTGAGATTAACCACAAATTATGATGAACCACAATAAAAAGAGTAAGCTCAAGACTGATGACGAACCACGATATTAGCTAAGGAGGAGGCAAATGATTATGCGACTGCCCAAGTATAATAAGAGTTATCTTGGTCAGATATCAACAAATATTTCAGGCATGATGCAAAAGTCAAAAGAATTTAAACCATGGAAGTAGTGTACACGGTCCAAAGAATTGACAATCGTTTAATGAATTAGGTCTAGTCATTAGCTGTAAAGTTGTTAGGTTCACCAAGAGCAATAGATTAAACTGGATCATACACTTAGAAAAAAGAAGTTTTAGAAACCAATACAAGAAAACAATTGAAATTAGAATTGAAAAGGACACTCACGGTCAATGGCTAATGGAATATTAGAATAAGGATTAACAGGAGAAGGAAAAGCCAAAACAGAATTCAAGAATCCATTGGCACGCATCACGAAGTCAACACAGGCTTGGATATTGCGGCACAACAGAGAAGAAGAAAAAAAAATTCTCAACAAAAGCCAGGCGACAGATTTGACAACAAAAAAATGCTGCCAGATTCTAATTCCATGGTTGAAAGGCATGGAAACCGAGTCCCTCATAAACAAAATTCTAATGCTCTGCATCAATCAGATTAAAATAAAGTTCACAGTGAACCTTTCAATCAAACTCTAATAAACGGTACAATGAACACTTCAATTAAGCGCTAACAATTGGTCCAACGCTGATTCGAATATCAAAAATAATAAACCCTTACCTTTAATTGTACATATCAACCCAAAACTTTGATCTTCCAAATCAATTAAATCAAAATCCCTAAAAAATAATATACCCAAAATTTATAGGGATAATATCAATTATATCCTTCAGTTTAGGGGTAAATTACAGTCAAAGACGTAAGTTTCAAAATTTTGCACTCGTATCCAAAATGTGAAAATTTGGTATCAGATATGCCCACCGTTAGGGTTCCGTGACCCTAACTAACGGTTTTTGCTAATGTGGCAATACCGTATTTTAAAAATGGCAATACTACCCTCTCCTTCTTCCAATTTCCTCTATCCTCTCGCACAACCACTGCACCACCCCCACATCACAACCACTGCAGAACCCAGTCAATCTGTCCCAAGAATCCCACCCACCAACATCATAGCTGCACACAGATTCACAAACACACGCACACAGCCTCTGCCTCGTCGCTATCACCATACCACCGCAAGCAATATGTCTTCACCACCCCACTGCTCCACCGTACTCAAAGCAGCCCCATCACACTTCAACTCATCACCAATTTTCACCAACAACCATCCCAATCAAACAAATTCAGGAAGAACTTCAAATCGGCAGCCCTCCTAGCGGTGCCGAACCTCACGACGGGATCGGAGCCCTGGTCATGCCGTCTTTAAGGAGGATAGCCTTGCATCCGCTGTTGGTGCTGGCCACCAAACACCCATCGGTCGTGGCCATGGGGACAAAATATTCCCTGTCGTCTAGGAAGAGCGGCACGACGATGCCCACGGGGATCTAGACGTAACCAACGGGCGTCTCCCAGCACTGCCCCAAATGGAATCGTAATTGAAGCCCAACCAAAGGCAGCCCATCGAGGGACTTGCCAGTGATCCTCTGCAAGGCCTCCGTCCTGATGGCGTCGGCACGGTAGTAGTCGCCGAGCTTAGATTCAAGGGAGTAGAAGGGAGTGATGGTGGCGACGATGGCCTTGACAACCTCATCGTCTTCCTCGAAGGGGAGAGGGGCCGATGCGACCACCGGGTCAACAACCTTCTTGTGTTTGGGAAAAGGGGGGGCGACACAGGGAGCCAAGCGGGTGTCCTCCTTGTGCGCAGATGAGGTCATTGACGTCTTCCTCGTCGTCCACGGCAGATTTCTGGCGTGAGATTTAATCTCATTCTAATTTAGCTTCTAGAATTGTGGTGATTTAATCCATATGGTGGTGGTCATGGTTATTCGATGTGGAAATGGGTTTGAGATGGTGGTAGAAGGTGAATGACAATGGTGGTTCGATCGATTTGAGAAGGGATAAAAAAAGAGAAGGGGAAGAGAGAGACGAGTGATTTGTTCTAGAGGGCAATTATGTCATTTTACACGAAAATTTAACATCATCCGTATTCCGTGTGGTCAACGGACATAACTGATATCAACGCAAACATGTGTCCTCGACTGTAATTAACCCCTAAACTGAGGGATATAAGTGATATTATCCCAAATTTATAACTAGGGTTCCAATGATAACAAAAAATTGTAAGAATTCCAACTACAAACCTCAATTCGATACCCAAAAATAAATTCTTACCTCGAAGTAATGATCAAACTCTCAAAAGGCTCTTCCTAGGAATTCTCTGGAGACTTTTCTGAACTTTGGTGTGCTCCTATGAATGTACGTAACTATCAAACACCTAAAAGATATATATATTTATATTCCTAAAACAATTAAAATTTTAAAATACCCATTACGTCCTAAACTCTCTAAAAAAATTTTAAGCATTTAAATATGAGGGGTCTAATAGATAGCATTAATGGTCTTAGCAGCCTTTCCATGAGCCAAGGTTTTTCCCTGAAAAGACACTTGAGATGGGATGTCCGCTAATCTCACGTCTGCAACCCTAGTATCTATATTTATTAGGTACTTAGCGGTAAGACACAAAGCCAAAGTCGTTATTCTACCTTTGGCGTAATGTTTGTCATACTCATCCACTTTATCTGCAAATGGTTCCATGATTAAGGAGAGAAGGATGTGGTTACATCAAATAAAAGGCTTTGCACGTTCCATGGTAATAGCTCAAGTAGGCACATGAATGATGTATGATATCCATCTTGCATAGTGAGCACAACAATGGGTAATTCCCTAGAAAGATCTATCAAAGCTGATTCTTCATATGTAGGGCAAAGCCCATCAAGGCTAAACTGAAAGACAAGATCCTTAGGATCCTAGAATTTGTAAGCCACCCTAAAAATGTCATCATGAACAGAGGGAGTTTGCAGACTTATGATGGTTTTCATCCGGAAGCGACCATCAAGGTGAATAAGCTTTACCTTGTTGAACGAATTGAGAAAGGACCAGAATTGAATCTCAAAAGCTCTCAGGTCTTCTCCATTTTTAGCCATTGGGATTCTCTTGTGAAAGCCACACCCCAACGGTCGGTATTTATAAAGGGCATGGCCTCAAGAGGAAAAAAAACCCTAAACGGTCTAGGGTTTTAAAAAAAACATAAATTAGTCGAGCAAATTGGATGGTTCTCGTAAAACTGGCCAGTTCTGTTCACCAGAAAAAGGCTTCTCAGACTAACCAGCCGGTATTCCTTCAAACCAAATTGTCCAATAAAGTGTTTATAGAAAGGGCCTTCTCTGAACTGACCGATATTTATAAAAGCCAAACCATATAGTAAACTATTTACAGTAAAAGCCCTTTCTGATTAATTGGCAGGTAATGGTTGAAGGAAATGCACACTCTGATCAATTGGTTGGTTTTACTTATTTTGTATAAATTTTCACATAATCTTGTTTGCTTTTTGGCCAAGCCATGTACGTGTTCTCAAGCAATGCCTGCAATGTTCTTCCATGTTTGTTCTGTGTTGTGCATGTGCATGTACATGTATAGATACAAGATAGAAAAACCAAAAAAAGCTTTTAACCTAGCGGAACTCTTACTGATAGTTACCAATAATTTAAGATTACACCTTTGACTTTTGTAGATTCCTAGGCTAGAAATCCCTATTAACTAACATCCTAGTGTCCTCTCCTCGACCTCTTTCAGCTCAGTTCGCTAACCCTAAAACTAGACTTAGCCTCAGCCTTAGACACATGACAATCCTCGGAAGCATTATCCTCGAAATCCAGGGAAGAAAGTACTAAGGGTGACTCCTGTATCGAGGTCCCTCCCGGTTTTTTAGGGGTTGGCCACATATTCCTCATCCTTCGAGATCAGCAAACAGACAACTTTTCCTTGACCTTTGATATAGCCACAGCAGGGGCTTTACCCTTAACAACTCTTCAGGAATCCATGCCCTTCTTCGACTTTGAGACTGACTTAGGAACAGGCCAGGAACGAATCTTCTGGTTGCCCGCGTCTTCAACCTTCCTCCCTTCCTAGGACTTATCTGATTTTCGGTGAAGCCATAGTTCCACTGTTTGTTTTGCCCAATAAAGCTCCATGCTACTGAGCTTCCAATCCTTTTTAAGTGTAGAGGTCTCAACAGCTCCCTTTGTGATGTCCTTGCAAATGATCTTGATTGCCAACTTAGTAACCATTTCCTTCGGACTATGGATCATCTTAAAGGCCCCCTTAGTGTTTTGTCTGGAACCTATAACGAACGGACTTCAATACTTGATTTCAAAAAGGCAAAAAGCTACAAAAGAAGAAGGGAAGAGGGATACTATCTTTTTTCGTGCTATCGCCTTAAGCCAATACTCTTCTTCATCTCAACCCGGTCTAAGGATTATGGCCGCCCCATAAATTTTGTCTAGGTTCAACATGCTTACTGTCCATGGTTGAAATCCAAGCCCTCTAGAGTAATCATCCCCGTCGTCACAGTGACCTCCTCACTCGCTGTCTGTTTGCCTCAGTTGAGTCTTGTCCATTCCACAGTGAAAGATGGTGCCAGGTGCTCCCAAGAAAACATCTCGTAGGATCTAGGGTCAGTTGGCCATGTAACTCTGCCTGTCCATATGCCCCTCAACGATTTGCATCGGTCCCCTCGACTCAGAGATCTTGGTCTGTATATCTCTATAGGTGGGGATAGTCGTGATTCGACACTCATGTTCTTAATAATGCTAGGGTGGCACCTTTTCGTCTAGCTAGACCTCTTCATAAGAGAGTCCCATTAGCAGTGCCTGGATCCTTATAAGCCTCAGCTCAGTGGCATAGATTATCTCGGTCTACCATCTCAAGAGTGAACCCTGAACCACGAAGAAAAGGAAGTGAGCAATAGATATAAAAAAAGAAGAGCTAAAGCAGATTACGTGAGAATCGTATCGGCCACTAGTTGTAGTTCTTCAGACACCCTCTATAGACCTTGACAGACAAACATGTGCACTCAACCCTAAGGTTCCACCGATACATGGTGGGATCCAACTCAACGGCTTTCTCATCCAAAAGCGGGGGGCATAACTACAAGACCACGTACTCGAACACCTTTATCGAGATAACAAAAGATAAGAATAGAGCTAGTGAGTAACGTGAGTGTGAAAGAATGAGAGCCAGACATACCTTCCAAGCATCACTGAATCCCATAAAGCTTGGAGGCGAGCTACGGAACCAATAGAGTGATAGAGGTGCGTAAGTCCCAGTTATACTCATGAATCCGCCCCATATCTTATAGTGCCCGCAAACACCACAATTAAACATAATCATCACCACCGCTGAAGATGGTCTTTCTAAGCATGTACAACAAGAACCTTTGGACATAGTGCTCCACCTGTTCCTCCCCTGCACCCACCAAACTCATAGCCCCATAGTGTGCCTGGAAGTTAGCAAGAAAAATCGAGCCACCTTTCTTGAAGTTTGGCATGTATCCCAAAAAGCCCTTCACGAGATCATCATCTCCATCCAACTCAGAATCCTAAGGGATGGGCCTACACCTCACCTGTATATTTGTAATGTTTGAAAGGTCATAAGGGGTAAGGGTCGCCTTCCCAAATGAAAGATGGAAAATGTTGGTGGAATCCCACCAACGTACAACCAAACTCTTGAGAAGCCATTTGTTATGGGTAAAACAATTTAGTTCATTCAAAAAACACCGCAAAAATGCCCAGTCGCTACCCTTCTCAAATCTCTCATCTCCTGGTCCTAGCAGGCATCGCATCGGAACCAGCTACCCCAGTCTTCACCGCCTTGGGTACTTGTATCCACGACTCACCACTAGATTCAATGAACAACTAAGTCTACTGTTTTTGGGGGCCTACACAAAGTAAAAAAGAGAGTTTTAGGCAATCGATGGTTTGCCCATGTAAGTGGAAAGTTGATTGCTAGCAAGTTATAGATTTGACGTATTTTAATTAAGGATTAAGAGTATGATTACCTACATAATCCGTGAAGAAGAACTCGCTAAGGTGTGTGATTTGACCTGGTACCAATACCGACAGTCAATCATTCCGAATGGTGGGCAGAACCTCGAACCTTGTCCAATTTGGGGCCCACCTTCATGTCCTTTGGAATTCTATTGCAGATTTGAGGATTTGAGTGGAGGATTTTTTTTTTGTGAAGGGATGAAGAACTTCGTTTAGAAGAGGGGTGGAGAAACTTAGCTTTAATTCTTAGGAAAGTGCAATTGGGCCAAATCAAGTTAGGATTGGGGTTTCTCGTTTTTATTTTTAGCCTAAGTTTGAGAGATAGGCGACGTGTGAAGAAATTTAGGATTTGATTAAACTCTATACGCGTTTATTAACATCGGGCAGCTGAGTGCAAGATCTGGCCGGTTCTCCCTTGCAATTTTCATACCTGCTAACCAATTGACCAGTTCAAGGGTTTAAGACCTTCATTAAAACAGATAACAAACTGTTCTGTATACAACAACGACAACAACAACAACAATAATACTTGTGTGCTTTGCATGCCTGTATAATTTCTTTTTATAATCTTGCATGTTTTGCATGCTTGTGTGTTTTGTATGATTCCTAGCTTATTTGCCTGTGTATTCTTAATTTCTTGCGTGCTTGCATGCCCTAGTTTGGTATGTTTGCTCCCCTATCATAGGGCTATTTTTTAAACCAATCATGTGATCTTTGTCACTCAACTTGTAGATGTGTACCGTATGAAGGCTAGTACCACATCTAGTCCCTTATTGCCAGATGTAACATTAATCTTTTCGGTTAACTGTAGAAGATAAGTTAATATATTTTTCTTTGACACTCAATGACCAACTGCCCGTGGGCATTATTGGCTATGACATTGAATGGTTGCAGATATTCTCAGTGTATCTAGACGAGCAACAAAAAAAAAATGATCTCTAGCTCATTCCACAAGATGAGCTAGTCCACGTTCAGGTCCACGAGGGTAAGTCAATAACAAAGATGTTAAATACACTTGACATGGCTCACCATAATACATGTTTACTTGTATCCAATGAAAGACACCAAGGAGCTACGGAAATAATGTTTACACCCACGACTCATACATACATGTATAATAGCCTAAATCGTAGTCCATGAGTGTCACTCATGAGTCCCATAAAAGTCATGTGACAATAGTGATAAACAGACAACTATTGTAACAAAAATTTGAGACATAGTTCATCGTGAGTGACTAACTGCAACCAAAAGATGCTAAAGTTACCAAAGATTTTAAGATGACAAGGGCCAAAAGTATATGGCACAAATTTAGCTCCTAAATATGTGTTGGAAACGATACCTTCAACGTAAGTATCTGCTACAAATTAACAAATTCGACAAAGAGATACTTGATTTCGAAAGTGAAAGAATGACGGTCAAGCAAGTAAAGAGTTGCTACTAATGTAAACGACGAAGGATAAGAAGTACAACATGGCCACATATTATTGCCCAAGCCCAAAGAGTTGCAATAATTTTGACTTCACCTTGGATTTTGAAAAGGGACAAAGGGGCAATTAAATGAATATAACAGTACTGCCACAAAATTAAATGAATATCACACGAGAATTTGGTATGAAAAGTTCAAAGTGGAGAAAGATGTTGACATGATTAGAGAAGGAAATACTGTAATGGGACAGTAGTGACAAAAAGTACGAGCATGTTCAAATGCTTATGGATAGTATTAAGAGTAGAAATTTAAAAATGTGGCTAGGTAGGGACTTACACAGAAGATGGAAATCTGAAAACAAAGAATTCTGAATAAAGGTTATTGCCCATTAGGAAGGATAAATGGCGATCTTATAAACCAATGTTATAGCCACCATGATAATCCAAGTCAAAGAAGAAACAAAGAACAACATAGGTTGTGTCCAACGACTATGGTAGTGGCAAAAGGATCGTCAAATACAGAAATAAAATGACAATAAACAGTTATAGCAGTTCCATTGCAGGATTATAACGAAAAATATGACAATGAAATTGATCATACTGTGACATGAACAAACTTTTGATTATAGTTGATTTTGATACTATACATGTTCAATATGCAAATTATGCTACATGTTCAATGCAAATTATGCTACTCATAAAAAGATTGAAACGAATATAATGGGATCATAATAAGCAAAAATCTAAACACATAAGGCTTCCAAATTGGATTAGAAGGGACATAGTACATGTAACTATGACGAATCAAAATTTAACCAGCCCAATAAATTTTAGATTTGCACGATTGTTTAAATTCATAATTTTGACAGCAAATTCCATTTAAGTTCCTTAAACAACTTGTCAAGTGCCCTAATAAATAAGTCAGTATGTTGGGGGTTTTTATGATTCTATACCACATCTAAAAAAAATCTTGGATTCCCTAAACCAAAAGTACAAATAAGTGACGAATGATAAGTTCTTGTTGTAAGTCTAATAGGATTACACATGATGTTCACGCGCCTTTTGTCTTTCCCTTCCATCGGCTATCTCGCAAGCTACCCAATTATATAATGCCTCCAGCCCTCCACACCTTTAGTGTTATTATACAAGAAATAAATTTTATAATACCCAAGACGTCTCTAAGATCTCTAATTTACAAATCTGTCTACGTTGGTCAATTATGTATCACTCTATTAAATATTGATTCTACAACGTAAAATTATTCCAATGCCCCAACCAAATTTATAACATTACAAAGTATCCCACGGCCAAATAAGTCAAACATTTAATTCCATTTTTAATGGGAGTTACTGACCCCTTGTACTTTCATCTTCATTCTCTGCGCGAAAGTTTTCTCTTGGTCCCTAATAAGCCACATGAATATAAAGGCATAAGAGGAATTAAAATGACCCCTCGAGCCGAGCCGATTAACCACCTTTTCTTTGGGGATGAGTCCATCTTGTTCTTCATTCATGATCCTCTCTGTTACAAACTCCTCAAGATTTTTTTGGGCACTTTTTTATAGGGCTGAGGACCAAATTAATTTTGAATAGTCCTCATTTGTGGCAAGTCATAATTGTCACCTGACCTATTGAGGTAATTTTTCTTTACTTTAGGAATTTCAAATGCTTCACTATTTTGATCCCACCTGGGTAAGTCTCTCGATTTAGTCATTCACTGCAATTAATTTTTGTGTTCATTAGCATCGTGTATGCTATAAATGGCTGGGCTTACTCCTTAACAAAGCAGGACGGGCCATTATAGTTCGATGGTTCTATTTTCCCAACTAAAATTTTCACATGCGGTTTTTCCTTTTCCTAATTCATGTTTGTAAGAAATTTGGCTCTATGCTCCGTATCTTTTGGTAGAAAGGCCACCATACTGCTAGGTTTTTGTTTGCAGGGTGGACAACAATCGAGCCACTTTGTAAGAAAATCAGGCCAAGATTGTAGGTGGATTAGGTTTCGTTCAACCACTCTTTAATTTGGCTCTCCTAGTCAAGACAACTTGGCTATACAACTATTTGTTATATGTATATGTTCCTTCGCTTCATTGTGTGGATGGATGGGGGTATCTGAATTGGTTACAACACACTCCTTTTAGGTAGATGGTAGACGAGTAATGGCCATCCAATTAACTTCTCGAAGGATCCTTGGGTTCCTAATTTCCCTTCTTCAATGATTATAAGTTTCAGGACCAGTTCATCCGCATAGACTTTGGTTGCTCAGCTTATTGACAATTCTTATTTGAATACTTCTAAATCAATTATTCTTATATTTAGAACGGATCAATCTCATTATTCTTAGCCTGCATATTTCTTCCATAGGGTTTCTCAATAAGCTCTGCTGGGATCCAAAGAATAATGGCTCTTTCATGGTAAATTCTGCGTATTATCTACTCCATCGATGAAAGATGCCTCAAATCAAAAGTCATCAACTGATTTATCCCCACAAGATTCCACTCATTCTCTAATCTGGAACAACTTATGGTAACTTGAGTCTGTAATTTCTCTAAGTACCATACATATTGCAAACTTTTACTTGGTAACTTCTTGTGGACTAACTTCCAGTTATAAAGGTCCCACTTAGAAAGGTCTTGTCCTCCAAAATTCTACTAGGGGATAACGCAAGTATTTCTCCCAACAAGATCTTGAAGCGACATAACACCTATATCTTGGATGTCTAGCATTGGCAATAGTTTGGTTTATAAGTTCATTGGATATACTACCATTTAGGGAGTGTTTGATAGCTAGGATTGCTAAAGCCTCCCCTCCTAAATCCAATTTCCTTTTCACTCAAACACTTTCTTCGTCACCCTTTCCACACTAAGCACTAAGCCTTTCGGATTAGGGAAGTTTACAACCCCACTAATATCCAAATTTACCACCTTATAAACGTGTCTTTGTTGTACCCCTACCACCATTCACATTCATTTTGGAGCTATTTGGAACAAATATAGCAAAGTGGTTGGCATCGGTTTTATTGCCAAGTGGGCTTGAACTCAGAGAATGGCTTACTTAATAAGAAATTGTTTTGCTTTTAATGATATCTCGTCATAGGCATTATCGGTTGTCAACATGTGCAGTAGGGCAAAATCGCATGGTATTATATCCTGAGTCCTCTTTCCTCTAGATGACAGGACTTGATGACTCTTACTCATTCATGATGTCTATTTTATATGATATTTGTACGTCATGCTCACAATTGGAGATGCACATGTTAAGAAGGAAACAATAGTTTTTTTTAAGCTCGTAAGTTTGGCAGCCACACCTTTCCACGAGGGTTGGTTTTTTGGGCCCTTGACACATGCGTAGATCTGTATCCGTAATCGAATACTTACTTTGTAAATTGAAGCTTTTGAATACCATTCGGCATGGGGGCATCATTAGGCAATTAGTAGCTTTTTGAATAATGTTTTATACTCCCTCCGTCCCAATTTAACTGCTCTATCTTGACTTGACATGCATATATAGATATAAGTCAATTTAATGTGTGTGTCCCATTATACTTCTAAAGGAAGAGGAGGGGAGGGGTCAGAGAGAGAAAATGAGTTGGTTGGTAATTAAATATGTAAAAAAAATATATAAAAAGAACAAACATGTAAAAATAAAAATATATACGAAAAAGAAAGTAGATAAATTAATGTTGGACCGGAGTATTGAGTAGTGTTAGTAGCTGCTAAATGCAGTTGCAATGTTTAACAAAAAAGGTAAAAAGAGAGAGAAAAAACCAATCGAGGCCCATTAGCTAAACCGTTGCTTGCTTTGGTTTCTCGACAAGATCTCACCCGAATCCAACTGCCGTTAGCCGAGTTGACCCATCCGACTCACCCTCACCGTAACCACTCATTCTGCGGCGGCGAATGGCCATGGCGGATCAGGCGAACACGCCACTTGGCCGAATGCTGTTGGACGAGATCACGCCGGCGGTGATGGTTCTCCGAACACCTCTTGTCGAAGATATTTGCGCAAAAAACGGCGTAAACCTTGTCGAACTGCTCAGCCCTTTCTGTGTCTTCAATGACATCGACGGTAATTCCTCTCTCGCTCTCTCCCTCTCCCTCTCCCTCTCTCTCTCTCTCTATATATATATATATGTAGTTGTGTGAATGGACAGTTGAATACTCGCTCAGTCTCATAAGTTTCATCCTGTTTGGATTCTTGAGAATTTTTACAATAGAATTCAAACATCCAACCGTCAATTGAACTCGTATGGTCATTGAAAATTTAAGAGGTATTGTTTGACAAGTCAAGCTAGCGCAAAAACAACGAGTAATGAATGTTCAAATCTTATTCCAAGAATTCGGAAAAAGTTAAATGGGTTTGTGCTTGTAGGTATATACGTCATATGTATCTGCATTACTGACTTTTTTGCATTTGTGAAATTTTTATTTGTTTCACAGTACCTGTACGGACAGCGAATGATCAACCCTACAGGCTGCACAAGTTCAAGTTGCGGCTGTTCTATGCATCTGATGTTCGGCAACCAAATGTAGAGGTACTTGAAGTTTGGATGCTAGAATTTTATCATAGGTAGAACGGATGCACTTTTGTTGAGTGTTAAATGATCTGCAATGTATTTAAAGTTTGGTGCTAGTCGTTGTCATTGAAACAAACACAATTTGTATGGCAGGAGTTTCAATTGGAAACATTTTGAAAGTCCTCTCATTATGTTATGTTGTTATGAGAGAAGAACATGACATTCAAATCTGTGCTTATGTGTAAAGGGAAGTGAGGAGCCTTAACAAAATATCATTTAGAAGGGTAGTATATTATGATATAAAAGTGTCATCATAAACTTTTTAGGTATTGTTTAAAAGTCAAATGTGGATAGAAGAACATTGAGTAAGATAAAAGTTTGTGTTCAGTTCTGTTTAAGATGTCATGAGATAAGGTTCGTCGTTGGCTTCTTCTTTTTTAGCCTATCGAAGTTTACTCATGGTCTACCTCCTGTAAGTGTTAAGATGAAACTAGTTATTGCACTAACGAAACCATGTATTTTCTTTTGATTTAATTCTTTTTTTACAATAAGCTATCATGGGCTTAAGAGAATCCAGTATCAATTCTCATATGTGCTAAGCATGATACATGTGTTGGGTCGGTTCTCTAATAGCTTAAGCTTTGAGAGCAGATGGTAACTTATCGTGTATCGGTGCTTTACTTTGGCAAGGTCTTGGGTTCGATTCTTCCCACTTGCATTTGGTCCCCTTCAATGGTGGTGCAATTTGCAGTATGGTAGTGGTGCACCTTGATATGGTCTCATTGTTTTGTCTTCTCCATGTGCAATTAGGCTCTTGCACTTGATGGGAAGTGTTAAGCATGATACATTGTTGGGCCTATTCTTTCATGGCTTAAGCTTTTATAAATGGTAACTCAACAGTATGCATATGCACTTGCTGATGTATTATCTATTTATTTGTCATCTCACATCATCATTTTTCTTTTTGGTGGCCTGCAAGTTTTGTTTTATCCCTCTGAGTCTCCTATTATTATTGAGGGATGTTTACTGTTCATTAGGTGGCGAAGGAGCGGTTAAAACAAGTTATTACTTTTGCGGGGGAGAATGATGTTTCCGACTTGTACTCTGATCCACCACCTATTGAAAGTGTACTTACCAGTAAGTTACATGCTTTATAATAAATTCAAGAGAGATAGTAGGACACTGTTGATAACTCTTCCAGATGGAAATGCCGTTGGGTTCTAGTACCTCCATGTTTCATTTTCCTTTCTAAAGCATGCCGCTTCCGTCCTTTTATTGTAGATTAGTTTATACTGAACATTTGACGTCATCTCAGACTGATGATTGACTTCCCTATGCAGCCTCACAATCTGAGTGTCTACCATCATGGTTTCGGTACTTCAACAAAGAGCTTGTACGCACTGTCTCTTTTTCTGAACATGAAGCTTTTGACCATCCTGTGGCATGTAAGCCTTTTAATATTTTATGATTTTGCTTACAAGTTGCTCTTAGTGGATGATAATTTAAACATCTTCTACGATGTTAGAGTTTGACTGTACTCATGTTGTAATTGATGTGCAGCTCTCGTGGTTGTTTCTTCAAAGGATGAAGAGCCAATTAACAAATTTGTTGACCTTTTTAACACCAACCAGCTGCCCTCGCTTCTTAACGACGGCGCTATGGACCCAAAGATTCTCAAGCATTTTTTGTTGGTGCATGATAACCTTGATGGAACTCCAGAGAAGTATGTTGCGGGTTCACTTTTCACTATGATATTAGAATGCACAAAGCACATTATGGGACTAAATTACGAGTACGCACGCACGCGCACATTTGGTCGATAATCACGATACGTGAGATGTTACAGTCTATGGATGTTTATGCTGCTTTTATTGTATTCTGGACAAGATATTACTTACATATCAGTAGGGAGTTATGTAATTTGGTAAAAACCTTGTGGATAAGCAAACATTTCTGTCCAGCCCCCAGTTTAGGATTTAGATGACTAGAATAGCTTTGAATAAGATGAAATGGATTTGAGGTTATTAACCTCATTCTTGATAAATGAAGCATTTTATTCGGCCAGAACAAGATGCATCAACTTGACATCTTTCTTAAGCTGCTTACGTTGGAGCAGGAAGGGAGGATGATGGAAGTTTGATTCTTATGTTCTTAGAAATATTAGAGCTTGTTGTAGGTATAGTGATTATCCCTTCATTGACGGGTTTGTTGGGTATGAGAAGCATTACGTGATAGTGCAAAATTAACAGAAATTGTCTTGCGTATATTCATCTAACAGCCACATGGGTGACTAATGCTTACTATATTATGATTGATTGAAAGTGGATAAAACATTTTTTTCAGTTTTACCAGTTATGCTTTACTCTTTGAGACATTATAATGAAGATTGTACTAAAAGTAACGATGGTCAATTGGAACTTCAGATGGCCTAGTTGACATATCGAGTTATCAAATCGGCTTTAATAACACATAAAATTACCGAACAGCGGAGAGAAAACAGATATAAAGCGACTGGGACGAAGGGTCAGAATGATGAGGGGGAGGGGGAGTGCCTCTCACTAAAGGAGAGGCACCCCCAAAGCATGACAGCTAGGGTTTTCTAGAGAGGTAAAGTAGATAGAAATCAAGGGTTTAAATTATACTTTTAGGTATCAAAGTGAGATTTTTGGTAACTTTAAGGCACAGGATTGTATTAATCACCATGTAAGCTAGAAGACCAGGCCAGCTATATTCTTATTGTAGGAGTATTACGAAATTCAGCCATCTCTATCAACGAGGGTCACGTAGTAACCAAATATACCTCCTGTGGCCTACAAATATGGAGTGCATTAGTACTAGTGTCAACCTTTTCAAATTGAATTTTTGTTCGCGCGCCTAAGCTTGAGAGGGTGAAAGACCGATTCTCACTTTTGATTGTGGAAAACAGTAAAATGTATAAGCAAACTAGCAAAAAGCGAAGATCAATAAAAACAAAAAAAAAATTCCATGGTTACAATGGTCATTCGGAGACTTATCAGGATTAACCGTACAATTTTACTCATTAGGTGCTCCCCCGTCTAAGCTCTAGGAAATTCTGTGCTAACCCGCTTCAATACATTGTCCACTAAAGGTAGTCCTTTAAAATTATTCTTGTCTTATCAATGAACACATTCTTCTTGAGTCTAATAGGACAGTAATGAAATCATGTTCGTCCCTGTTTTCCAGGGCGTTAAAAGTTTTAGCGGATATGAGGAGTACATTCGGTTTAAATGCTTGTCGTTTGCTGTGTCTAAACTCCTTTCAAGACGGGTTAGCTGATCATCAGGAAAACTTGTGGGCTCCTTATGTAAGCTAAATGTTAACACTGATATTTCTTCGTTTTAATCCTCTCATATATATGAAGTGTGGTTTTGCATCTGGCTAAGGTATGGTGAAACATATATACTTTGTCTAACGTGACAGAAATCTGATGCTTCACCTGGTCAGCGTCTTGGTTGCTTCCTTAGCATGGAGGATTTGGACGAGGTTCTTTATTTTAAACTCCTCAACTTCATATCCTGAGTAAATGTAGAGCTCATATTACTTAGTTTTGAAGTTATGTATGAAAATTTCATAACAGTTAACAGATATCATGCAAGATCTATCATCCAAACAGATAATTCCCCACATGGAGCAAAAGATTCGTGTTCTCAATCAGCAGGTTTTGCATTTCCAGTTCTGATTTCAGATATGGATATCAGTCCCACCAAGTTCATCAATCTAAACTGCTTTATCTCCGGGTCTTGTCGAGTAATTCTTGTATTGTGCTTTAGGTTTCTGCAACAAGGAAAGGCTTCAGAAACCAAATAAAAAACTTATGGTGGAGAAAAGGGAAAGATGATACACCAGAGAACAACAATGGTCCTATGTATGTTTTTAGCTCTGTTTTATATAACTGTGATGCTTCGTTTTTGTTTCCTCCATATTGTAATTATTTTCTTATTTTCTTATGTGGCGACCTTTCAAGGTACACTTTTAGCTCCATTGAGTCTCAGATAAGAGTTTTGGGCGACTATGCTTTCATGTTACGGGACTATGAACTTGCCTTGTCAAACTATCGGTTGCTTTCCACAGATTACAAGCTTGATAAAGCGTGGAAACGTTATGCTGGCGTGCAGGTAGTTTCGTACCTTTGTTTTCGTGCTTAATTTGGGTATAGTCATTTGCTTATATAGAATCATCCAGTGGAGGACTCAAAAGTTGTCGCCAATTATTTGAGAATATTTTTGAAGCCTCTAGTCGCACAACCTTTGTTCTGAACTTGTGCCAGAGTCTCAGGGCACATGAAAATCTCTAGAAGGGCTGAAGAAAACATAATTATCAAAACTGTATGTTGAAAAGAAGCGGCAAACTGGTTGACTCTGAAATTGATCGGGTGGAATGCACCCGTCCAATACCCTATGCTGGTAAAATGGTTTCCTAATTGCCACCGCACAAAAATCTGACCTGATTATGGCTCCATCCAGGTCCCTTTAAAAGGCAAGGGATTATTACAGCAATGTTTGGGTCTAATTACTGGCAAGGATATTACGGAAATAACACTCATATCCGTTGACCTGACGGAATCATATACATACATGGTGGTTTAGATAAAATGACTTATATGCCCTTAACATCTGCAATGACTTATATGCCCTTAACATCTGCAATGAATTGACCATTTTACCCTCGCATATACAAGTCAGATTTTGTCTATATTTATTTTCTGTCTTCATTTTTCGGCGCCAGAGATTCAGCACCATGCCCCCACCTATACAACAGCCAAAGCCCACTATTCACATGAGTATCATCTCTCGTTTTTTCCTCTAGTTTGTTTGAAAGTTCAAATCTTGAGAATACTGTCCATGTCCGCTGCAATTTGCGTAACATGCAAGTTTGCAATTTCAAAGATATTTGCAGGCAACAGTTCGATCGATGTGGTGATGGGTGGGAAATGGTGATATCTTTCTTGCCTAGTGATTATCGTTGCCATTGTAAAGATGACTTTTGGCAGATCTGAAGGTGAAAGTCTGTGTGTGTGTGGTGCTCGTTCTTTTGGTTGATTAGCTTATATTGGGGTGAAGGTCGGTGGACTGGTTGCAGATCTAAGATGGTGGATAAGGCTTTTGGCAATGGCTGGGTCTGGTTATGGTACCCATAGGTGGGGTTGGTGGAGGCAAATTATATTAGATAAATAGGTAATGCAATTGGGTCTTTCATATTTGATGGTTTGATTTCCTGTTCATTGCCTTGGAAATTTGATTTTTGAATGCTTTGGTTTGTGGTTTATAGCTATTGTTGCTATGGAGGAATCAATGCAGTGTAGGAAATAGGGCGTTCATCAATACTGGAAAAGATCTAATGGGTTTATGCTTCTTTGACGATTTAGAGTATTGGGTTTTGTTTTATGGTACGTTACTATGTTCGTATCGTTTGGAGGCATTGAAGATGAATGAACAAAGATGGAGTCATGGAGAAAGTGACTTGATGATAGAAAAATACAGTAAAGGATGTTGAGTTGGGGAGGAAAAGAGCTGTATTGGCATTTTGGAAATGTTATCTGATGACATCAGCAAAAAATTAGGACGGATCCATAACAGATGGACACGGCTGTTCACGTTCCAAAGTCGATTTCCTTCACTACTTATACCCAAACCTCAAGTATATTACTGTAGTTAATCAAAAGGCAAACTGGTTCCTTGAAGTTACCAGCTTTGCCCTATGCTCCATCAGTTAATATATAAGGATACATAGAATATACGTTGGATATAAATAATTCAGAAGTCGATTACTTGATGCGGTTCAGTTTGTTTCATTTTAATGCATTTTACCCCGCTTAGCCTGAGAGACTAACTTAAGAAATCAATATATGGAACTCCAGACATCAAAGTAAGCATAAGCATGCACGTATAAACTTGCATTTGCTTTTTTTAGATATATGCTCGTGTTTGTGTGCATGATGTATGTGCATCTCATGCATGCCGGGTTTCATAGTCCGAGGATAACATTAACAGCTTTGGAGCTCACTGACATTTATATATATAAATTGAGTTGGCTGTCATGCTAGTTTACCCCTAATATTCCTGGATGGTCTTTAGCTTTTCTTTTTATTGTCCATGCGGGCTAGTGTTGTAAAACCATATCACTGACTTAGAGTGAAATTTGCAGTCTGTTTGTTGTGCACTTGGTGGTTGTGCACCTTTTTTGTCTGTCCATGTGCTGTTTGGGGCTTGCATGTGAGATGGAGTGTTTATGATATACATTGTTGGGCATGTTCTCTAACAGCTAAAACTTTTAGAGCAAACGGTAATTTAACAGCTTGGTTATGTCTCAGATGTTATTTTTATTTGTCCAAGGGAAAAGTCACCCAAAACGTATGCAATTTTGTAAAACCCATATTGCAGTATCCAGTTTCGGTGTTGCAGCAATATGGATTTTAACCGAATGACCATTTTTAGACTTGCATGAGAAACAAATGTCATGCCTCTGCTGCTTTGTGCTTCGCTCTCAGCCATTTCCTAGCCACTGCATAGTGCATACTTTTGGATCAAGACCAATGAGCAACTAAATGCCTACTTGCTAGTATCCACTTATCCTTTTTTCTCTTCTTGCAGGAAATGATGGGATTGACGTACTTCATGTTGGACCAGTCTCGAAAGGATGCCGAGTATTCCATGGAAAATGCGTTTACGACATATTTAGTATGTATCATTCTTTTGTTTCTGAAAGCGTCTGAGATCCTACTTTAGATTGTGGTGTCCTGTTGCTGTATTGGTTCATTTTATACCAAAATTAATAACATGTAGCTCATGTTAAGTGTTGCACTCGACGTGTGGGATTGAAGAGCAAGGACATTGACATGATATACTGATCTAGAGAGCCTCTAGGGCAGTTGTTCAGATTCTCTCTAAATTTGACACTTCTTATTCCATTGACGAAATAACTAATAATAGAGTGATGGTCTGACATAGAAGCTTGGTGTTATTCTGTGGTGAGCGTCTATCAAAGGTTGAAATCTTGGCAGCTTCCGTCAAGTATATTCTTATAAAAGTTCTATCTAGAAAACGAATTAAAGATATTCAACCATATATTTAATGGCAATATCAATGTCAACTAGTAATAGTGCTCATTATAACTGCTCGTGTTAAAATTATCTCTACTTATGCAGGGGCCATATTTTTTGATATTTAATACTGTAAACTGTTGGTGTGTCAATACATTAGAAGGTCATTTTATCACATGACATGAGTTGTAACAAAAGCAACGATGCCCATTCTTTAATTAGGGTGGGAGGGGCAGAAGGCGGGCCGCGCGGGGTGGGGGGTGGGTGGGTGGGTGGTGTTGGACCCTGCCTTGGCCCCTTAATCTCCATCTAGGGATTGTCCTATCTTGTTCTGGCTAGTAAATCATGTTTCTTTTCTACTCCCTTGTGCTTTATTTACTCAATTGTAGAACATTGTGTTTCACGATGATTTCTAAAAACTACTGGAGTAAATGGTAATTGGCAAATGATAGGCCGTAAACCTAGAAATGTACATCACTAGGTGACTTATTTTATCAAGTTGCAAAGAAGATATCAATTGGTTATTTTCTATTCATCGCTGATGGGAATGGAGTAGTATGATTATCAACTTGTAAAGGTGCATCAGCTTTTTTTCCTACTTGAAACTTTGTCCTGGAAAGTTGTTCCATTAGTGCATCTCTGGCTTTTGTCAATAGGTGTTTGCATTTACATCCTGCTTTATAAAATTTAATTTTTGTCAGAGAATGGGTTCGTCTGGCCAAAGAAATGCTACACGGTGTGGTCTTTGGTGGGTTGAAATGTTGAAGTCAAGGGATCAGTATAAAGAGGCTGCAAGTGTTTACTGCCGCATCTCTGGTGAGGTAAAGCTTCTGTTTATCTTAATAGACTGAGCAACAATGGTATATTCTGCTCCTCTAAGGAACATCTTTTCGCAGGATCCTCTACATTCAGCTGTGATGCTCGAGCAAGCATCTTACTGCTACCTGTTAGCGAAACCACCCATGTTACGCAAATATGGATTTCATCTTATCCTTTCTGGTGATCTGTACAAGAAATGTGATCAGGTACCTTTATATCACCAAATAGTGCAATATGTAAATATGCCTGTGTTATTCTAATAAGTTTGCCTTGTTCATCATTAGACAAAACATGCAATTCGAACGTATAGAGGTGCTCTTTCTGTATTTAAGCGGACTACGTGGAACCGTATCAGAGATCATCTTCATTTCCATATTGGGAAGTAAGTTAAAAGAGGATGTGCTAAAAGTTTGCATGCTGAGCTGTAAATTCCTTTGGCATTATATAATCAAATGTCTTGACATCCCGATATTTGACACAGGTGGTATGCTTTTCTTGGAATGTCTGACGTGGCGATTAAATATATGTTGGAAGTATTAGACTGTAGTTATCAATCGAAAGCAACACAGGAGTTATTTTTAAGAGATTTTATTCATATTGTACAGGTTCGTAATTTTTCCTCCCCCCCAAGTGAAGCAATTAACATGTTTTTTGTGTGGAGGTTCTCCTTTTTCTTTATTTATTTGGTGGAAATATTTAACACATGCAATTTGCATTTGGAAATGCCAGGGTTTTCACAATGCATGCAAGGTTGTGGGGTATGTAAATTTTGGGGGGAGGGACCTATACTAATTATAGATACACCATTCCCAGGGAGGACCAACTCTCAACACGAGTCCATCATATTAGAGATCACCCTCCACTTTCTTGCGGTCAATTCCTTTATGTTATGCTTATGCTAACACCCACAAGGGTCATCGCTCTTTCTCCACAAAGAATTTATGTACCAGCCCAATGTGTGTCACTCCATTGTTCCACTTAAGAGCCTGCGCTAGAGGGCTACTAGAGCGAATATCCAATAAGTAGTGTATGAACCTCATTTCTCGGAGAAATTTAGTTTTCTACTTGAATTTCTGTCATACATTCTTGCTTTCTATTTCATGGTGTTGAAATGATAGATTTATATGTTGACCATATTCCTTTTTGATTGACACAGAAAACAGGCAAAACATTTGAGGTTTTTAGGCTTCAGTTGCCTATAGTCAACATCTCTTCACTCAAGATAGTTTTTGAAGATCATCGAACATTTGCATCCCCTGCAGCTGTAAGTTAAACTGTCTATAGTGATTAGGTGACTGTTATGTTTTCCATGTATGCTTAGATGAATGTTATTCCCCCCATGAGGCGGCCCAAATTTTCCCAAACAAGTTAGAAGTGTCTGCCATCAACCCTTAATTGAATTTGGGAGCAAGTTGGGTCCCTATTGTTGTTCTAAAATATGCGAGACATTCATAAGAAGAAGCTGGAGTCAAATGTCTAGAGTCCCTTAATATTCAGCAGCTCTAAGTTTTAAAGTGCTGTTGACCGATATGTGTAATCCACCAAACAGTTCCTTGTATTTAAAGGAGGTTCTTGACTTCCTGTTATGCTTCATGTTTGTCCACACAGGGTCTCTGTTCTAATAAGTTTGGGAACATGTGGTTTTGAAGATTCTTTTGCTTTTGTTGTAATTTTTCTCCTGTCCTCTTTTTTATCTTGTGGTAGAGAAGCATTAGCATTGGGCAGATGCTAACAGGAATAGTTATCCTACACTAGCTCCCTGAAGCTTTCTCTGAGTCTATTTTGAGTCATCATTATTCTTTTTCTTGGTTTTGATGCCGGAAAGGTTCACAGAGGAAGTAAGACACGTGAACAGTCAATTAGAGGAAGAAGGATTTCTTGTTCCTTATACCTTAGGTGAATTTTTTGGTTTTGAGCTGCTTAAGCCTCTCTGATCACTATTTCTCCATTTTTTGGTGTCTGTTTCATTTTGGGTCATTTTGCCGGTGGAAGGTTGAGGTGCTATGATTCAATGTGATGGCGGCGGTGATGCACGAGAGCTGTGACAGAGCGTGGGCTGGGTTGAGGCTGTGATGGCAACAGTTAGTGGTTGTAGCTCTTTTTTTTTTCCGGGGTATTTAGTGTTTGGGTGAGGGAGAGGGGGTGGGGGGTTTGGTGGGGGTTGTGAAGAAGAAAGGGACAAGAAATGAAGTACATCGGGTAGAAGAGTAGTCTTCATTGTATTAGTACTTAGACAAAGCACATTGCAATTGCAGTAACTTGGATAGAAATCATCCATTTATACCTGGCAATTAACCTGGGGAGTTCAAGTGCAAACTTGTGAATAGAGAGTTGATGTGCAAATGCGCAGTCCTCAGGTTAAAATTGCATTTGTCCTTAGATTTATTTTTTGGTGAGAAAGTATTTCTTTGTGTGATTGTGCATCAATTTTTTTTTTTTTACTTTACATCTCAGGTAGTCTTTACTGTTTTAACAGATATGTAACGGGGAGACTCCCAAGCTAACATTATAAAACCCTTGTGTACTTTGTTTTCCCCTCCTTTGTGAGGCTTTCTGTACTTAAATTAAAAGGAAAATACCTTTTGTCGGTGGTGTCTGAGTGTTGTTATTTATATAGGGATGGGGGGACTGGTTTAAGTGGATAATGGGACTTGGGAGATGGTAGTGTATTCTTACTGCTATGCTTTTATTCCCCTAGGAGTGTATTCTTACTGATTTACTGAAGATTCAGGTCAATGTTAGAGAGAGCTTGTGGCGGTCGTTGGAGGAGGATATGATTCCTTCATTGTCTACCACCAGGAATAATTGGCTGGATTCACAGCCAAAACTTATGGAAAAGAAGTACAAAGAATCAAATGTTTGTGTGGCAGGAGGTATGAAGGTGATTGTGTTTGATATTTGCAATTTTGTATTTGCAAATATAATTGCATGTTTCAACATCCACTTGGTCATTTATATGTTCTTTTCTAGATTCTTTTTGGGGGTTGCAGGTGAGACGCTTACGCTTTAAAGTGTTTAGTCTTTGTAAAAATGTACACATGCATGCTGCCATAGAACTGACTATATGGAAATGTTTATCTCATCTTGTTAGTAGAAGCCTAGAAGGCAATTCAAATAGATTTACTGGATTGGAAAGAAAGCAAACAATTGTCCATTGATTTGTATCCTTATCCCGCTTTCTCGTGGCACCTCTCTTCTTTCAGATTTCGTATACCGAATTGCTGAATTTTCACTTTTTGTGTCTCTTGGGCTTTGATCTAGCAATTTTCCCATTGCATCCTTTTACTTGACTGAAAGTTGCATTCTATATCTATATGCTCAGGTCTAGTCTTGCTTTTCATCGAATAATAAATCGTAGACCTAAAGAGCCCCACAGCCCCATTTTTGTTTGTTAACTCATGTTTATTGCAACTGCCTTCAAACACCTTAAGTCAAAATTAGACTTTTCTTACCCAGAACCATTGCAACTCTTGTATACCTGTACCGATTTCCATGATTTGATAAGCGTTTTGACTTGAGGCTTGTACTGGGTAATCAATTTGTCTGTAGCACTTTCAGTATTTTTTCCATCTAACTAGTCATGTTTTGTAATTTATGTAATATACATTACCGTGGAATCTTGAAACAGAAGCTCTCTTTCCCCCTTTTATATACGTGTTGATAGTTTGTGCTTAATCCTCTTGCAGAAGCAATCAAAGTAGATATTGGATTCAAAAATCCACTTCAAGTCTCCGTTACTATTTCTAATGTTTCCCTCATATGTCAGCATTCTGCAACTGCTGATGAAATGGAGCCTGGTAATTTTTTTTATTTCCTTTCTTCTCTTTTTTATTTAAGTCACTTCTTCATGCATATGTAAGCAGAATATGGTAATTGGTTTTTGAATCATGCAGATGCAAACAGCTCATCTTCTGAAAATCAAAACGATGAGGTCCTCAGGAAGTTAGTCTCCAGCAGGTAAGTATGTCCATTGCTTTTTTATTTAGTGTAGGCACGTCTTTTCTTTGCATTACGAGCATTTGCATTGAGGGTTCAATTGGTGATTGCAGGGAGCTTAATTCAGACACATCTTCATTTACCTTGTCTGAGGTCGACATCTCATTGGGAGGGGGCGAAACAATTGTGGTTAGTTATCCAATCAAACAGTTGACTAGATCATGAGTACATTTAACCTGTCTAGTTGTTTGCTAGTCATTACAGTTTGTCGCTTGAATGACCTTTTTGTGTAGGGGTTAATTACACTTATGTCCCTGAGGTTTGGGTGAAATTACACGCGTGTCCATAAGTTTGGAAAATAGGCACTTATGTCCTTTGACCTAACGGACTACCCAAATACATAACGGAATGGTCAAAATGACCATATTGCCCATGATTTGAAAGGTAAATTATTTGCCATGCCATTCAAATTAGGGTTTCAAAAAGAATTGAAACCCTAATTTTTAAATTAGGGTTTAAGTCATTCCTTTATCTCCTTAATTTTCAAAGTAGGATTTCAATTTTAATAAGAATTGAAACCCTAATTTGAAAATTAGGGTTTCAAGCTATTCATTTATCTCCCTAATTTTCAAGTTAGGGTTTCATTTATCTCCATATTCTGTCGACGCATCTTGAACCCTTCGGCGGTGAATCCAATGCCGATTTGGCCCTTGGCCCCAGTGTTCTTGACGAAAACCTCGAAGTAGTAGACGAGCCTCCTAACTGGGGCGGGCTTATTGGCCTGGACCACGCCGACATCGTGGCCGTGCAGGTTCACGCTCGGGTACTGGACCGTCAACTTGTCGGGAAACACCACCTAGAACCCGCCGGAGCTGTTTACCGTGTCCAGCTCCGTCGGATCGTCCTCCATGTCTTCGTTTTCACCCTTCCTTTGCGCGTCCGACGTCATCGAGGCTCGTGAGTTCTGTCGCCAGAGCTCGAGGAAGTAGGTGCCTATTAAGAGGTCTTGTTGGTGCCGTTGCTGTTGTTGGTCGACGTCCACCATCTTCGTAATTGAGATTCAAGCGGGGTAGGGGGAAAGGGAAGGAGGCGGGGTAGGGGAAGGGCAGGGGACGACGGGGTGAGGTGGAGGGAAGAGGAAGGTGGAACTTCACCTGTATCTAATGGAAGAAAGAGATAAGGGGAAGAGAGAGCAAGCTCGTGAAAGAGAAGGAGAGAAGAGAGGTAACAGTAATCTAGGGGTAGAATCTATGTTACATGGACCCTTCACTTTGGGGTGAAGGGGCGGTGTCGACACGACACGACGCCGACATGGGTACGGGAGCCGTGTCGGATCCGTCATTTGCCGGACGGATACGCCACGTCGACGTTCCGGCAAGAGAGCGAAATTAAGGATCGAAGAAAGAAGAAGCTCTGAAGGTTTTTAAGAGAGAGAAGAAGAAGATCTCTGATGCTTTGAAGAGAGAAAAAGAGAAAAGAGAAGAAAGATATGGCCATCGACCTCCGAGAAAGAAGAGAAGAGGAAGAAAAGAAGAAGAAGAGGAGAGAGTGAGAGAGAGAGTACCTTTTGCTTCTTCTGCTGGTGGTCACGTGGGTGAGTGGGTCTGTCTGCTTTTTGGTATGCTGTCTGCTTTTTGACAGCCCCTTTTACAGCCTTTCTTTTGCTTTTTTTCCTTTTCTTTTTTTTTTCCCCAACTTTTTGGCTTTAACTTATAAAAAAGGAACAAAAATATCTAAACTGAAGTAAAATGTATATTATCCAACCAAAAATGAAGGAATTTATTTATTTTGGATAATAATTATATATAATTTATGTAAAATTTATAAATACCTGTAAAAAAAATATTTAACACTCAATCTCATTTAAAATATTTTATGTATCTTAAATATTTTAGCCGTGTCCCCGTACCCGTGTCCAGGGGCGGACGCACGTTGGGGCAAGGGGGGGCTGAAGCCCCTCCTGGCTTCAGGAAAAAAAATAATTTTTTTTTCGGGAATCGCGCTGACGCCGTTCCCAAGATCCCGTTCCCCGAGGCTCAATCCCCAATACCCCGTTCCCCGTTTCCCAAGAGACCCACAAACACAATCGTCTCTCTCTCTCTCACGGACTCTCTCCTTCAGCTTCACCGGCGACTCTCCTTCACGGCTTCACTCCGGCGAGTCGGCGACGCCCTTGAAGAAGAAGAACCAGATCTGAGACCCGCAGACCGCAGCCCTGCCTCCCGCAGCGAAGCGACCCTCCTCCCCTGCCTCCCGCAGTCCGCAGACCCGCAGTCCCGCGGCCGCGAGTCCCACGCCGACGCCGACGCGACGCCGGCTGCTGCGGTGCTGCCGCCTGCCTCTCTTCTTGTTGTTTTGGAGCTTTGGTACCGTAGTTGGTACATTCTCTTCTCTTCCTGTCTTCCAGTTTCCAGTCTTCCCTTTTTAGTCAAAATATGAGCCGGGTTCTTTTTTCTGTCTTGGCTTTATATTATAGTTCCCAAGTTCCAACAGTGAAGGATGTCCTTGAGTTATTGGCTCTTCATACGAATTAAACTTAAAAAAAGAGATCAGTTCCTAGGCTTTGCTAGAAAATTCTACCACTATCCAAGAAAGTCATTGTCGTTTGATAAAAAAAGAGATCAGTTCCGAGGCTTTGCTAGAAAAATTGGTATCGGACATATAATTTTTGCCCCCCCTAAAAAATATTCCTGGTTCCGCCCCTGCCCGTGTTCAACTTTTGGACGGTGTCCACGTATCCTAAAATTTTGAAAATAGGCGAGTCCGACACTCGGACACGTACCCGATCTGGACACCGACACCGAGTCCATGTAACATAGGGTAGAATTGCCATATTTTGAAAATACGCAGTGATGACATCACAAAAAATACAATTTTTGGACGGATACCTAACGGATGGACATAAGTGTTACCTTTTTAACGTTTGTGGTCTCGGTCTGTTACCTTTTGAAACTTAGTGTCCTTGACTGTAATTTCACCAAAACCTCAGGGACATAAGTGTAATTAACCCTTTTGTGTATTATCCAGCATGAAATATTCTTAGGTACATCTATGACTAAAGTTCATTATGGACTACATTTTATCCAACCTCATCTCTACGCCGAAACATAGTCTTTAGTAAAATTATGTACCAAGAAAGGAACATCTTTTGCATGACATTTGGTGTATACAAAATATTATCTGATGGTAACATTTTTTTTTATTAAAGGAAATGTTAATTTTACAAAATCTTGCCTATCCATTCCATTTTTCTCTAAGTGGTATATGTTCTTCTGCTAGTGCACCTTTTAAGCAGCAAAGGAAATGTTGATAAGCATCAGTGGGTGTGTGTTTAGCCTGTGTTCAATGTAATCAAGTACCCTTTATGTTACATTGACAAAGCGTTCTCGACTGTAATCTTGAAACTTATGCCAGTGGAGGTAAGGAATTTTGTATCTGACTCCAACAAGTTAAAGGCTATAATGTTGCATAGACTCATTAAAATAAATGAAAAACTGATTTGGCAATGAGTATGAGATATGTGTCCAACGATCTTTCTTTGGATATGGCGGTAACGTGCATTATAAAGTTGTGAAGGACTCTCTATCTTATATTGGAGCTGCAACTTGGGCGGCTGGATGGGCCCAAGGGCAGGACCATGCCCAACCCACTCTCAGAAACTTGTGCCCATGCCCAGCCCAGCCCATTTACATGCCAAATAATATTTGTCCACGCCAAGCCCATGAAAATTTTGGTGGGCACGGGTTGGACACGAGCTGCCCATGGGTTGTCCATGGTCAGTTTTGATTTACTCAATTTTTAAGCATATCAATTATCCACTAATTAGTATAATAAGAAAAAGTATAGTGACATGACCTAAGAAGCACGGACATAGGTGCGGGTGCGGATACGTGGATACGGCATTTTTAAAAATTTTAGGATACGGGTGCGGCGGAGGGGATACGGCATATTTTATAAATATTTTTCTAATTATGTATACTTAATATTTAATTTTTAAACAATTTAAATCTTAATAATCATAATATATGTGTTTGATATACGTGAAAAGATATTAATATTCCAACCAAAATACTGAGTTTTTAAGTTTAATGGGTTCTTTTGTAAATTTTAAAGCTTTCAACCAAATTAGTAAGAATTTGTTAAGTTTAATGGGTTGTTTTATAAATATTAAAATTGTAGAACTGAACATAATAAATTTTTTATGCGGTATCACTTCTATTTTTTTTGAAATATTGGGGTTAGTTTATATAATAACTTAACAATTTGGGGTCCTTAAATAATATAACAAAACAATGTCAATGAGTCATCAAAAGTCAAAAGTCCAAAGATAAGAATATCAACCCATCGGCACAGAGCATCGACAAGCAGGCGCGGAGCTCGCCGGGACTCGGCGCACGGGGACTCCGCACTGGATTGCCGGTAAGTCTCCTTCTCCTTCTTCTTCTTCTTCCTCCTCCTCCTCCTTCTTCCTCCTTCTTCTTCTCCTTCTCCTTCTTCTTCTACTTCTTCTCTCCAGCGTCTCCTCTCAGATTTCCGGTGGTCGCCGGAGTTCCCGATGGTCACCGGTGGTGACAGATCTGAGCCGATACGCACCCGACCACACCCGGGATTTAAGAATTAAAAAAAAAAAAATTTGCTGGACATGCACCGGTGCCGCACCCGAGGCGCACCCGCACTCGACGCGTATCCGGTGCTAGTGCTTCCCCCTAAGTGCCGCACCGGTGCTTCATTGGTGACATCTCAAAATGGGTTTCAATATAAGCATGAAATTAATTTATTTAGGACCCAAAAAAAATATATATATATAAGATAAACAAAAACAAGAGTCTCAAAGCAATCTTAAGAAGTCTACTCCTACAATACAAAATAAAGTTAAAAAAGAGGTCTTCAAAGGTTTACAAACCTATATGCTTAGAGGATTTTAAAGACTAAAGAAAATAAACACGTATCTTGTACACATAATAGCTATAGACATAATGACGGGCTGGATTTCCCACAGGTTGGGCGGGCCTTTGAAGACATTTGCCCATGCCTAACCCATATTGTTGACGGGCCAAAAATTTTATACCCATGTCCACCACGGTCTTTGTAAAAGTAAGCCCACAACCATATTTTTCGGGCTGGCACGGGTTTCCCACGGGTTGTCCAGCCCAAGTTGCACCCCTAGCTTATACTTATAAGTTCTTTATCTCATCTTTGTCGTAAAGTGAGATTAATTCCCTGTATGAACAACCTACCTCACATGAATCTGCATTTTACTGAGGAATAGATGGTTAATATATGATGATTTTGCCTAGTCTGTGTGTCTAGAATTGGATTAGAAGAATTTGACGCTTAGCCACGTACTGAACACTTGTACCAAGTCCATGTAACACAGGTTTAAGGTTAAAGCTAGCAGTTGGCAGGTTTCTTTTTGTAAGATTAGTATTTTCCTCTTCCGTGGTGCAGCATTATATTAACTGACTGAATATCGTTACTCAATCTACACATGGCTTTTCTCCAAAGATGTATTATTGGTGCGATGTATATTTCATCAACCCTTTTATTTGATTCTTCAGGCACAGCTTACGGTTACTCCCAGAGTAGAAGGTGTCCTAAACATAGTTGGTGTGATGTGGAAACTGTCAGGGTCCTTAGTTGGTTTTCATAGTCTTGAGCCCAACGTAACAAGAAAGAAAGTTGCAAAAGGAAACAGGAAATTGAAGCACTCAAAGAGTAGTAACCTTAAGTTTCTAGTGATCAAGGTGCTTGCCTCTTCTTTTTTTTCCTTCCCCTATTATCTTCCTTTCTTCCTCCTTTTTAATTGTTCTCTCTTTGTTCTATTCAATTGAATTGCTAAATTTGTCTTCTTTTTTTTTTTTTAACTCCCATCAATGTCCAGAGCCTACCCAAGCTTGATGGTGTTCTTCATCATCTACCCAAAACAGTTTATGTTGGAGACATACGGCGTCTTTCTCTGGAATTGAACAACCCCTCAGAAATTGCAGTGGAGGTATAAAATTCTACTCTGAGGTCACCATGCATTTGGTTCCACCATTAGAATATTCTGTCACATTTGGCATGAGTTTGTCCACACTTCAATCATTCACAACTATGTTGATCTTGTCTAGTTGATTGAAGGATTCTAATGTTTCATAATCCTAGCAATTGCTCTTACATAGCTTAGAAGAGAGGTCAATAAGAAATGTTCACCATCCGACTATGAGCATGGATACCTAATTCTGGTCGAGGTGTCGTTTCCCACAGCTATCGATTAGCAAGCACGGACACCTCTTCTGGGTCGAGGTGTCTTGTCTCGACACCCATGGAAATGTGTCAGACACCTCTCGGCAGCATCCAGATTTTTTTTTTCGGACATCGTGTCGGACACTTTATGCAGAATCTTCTGACACATATGGGGCCGAACTGCAAATTGTTAAACTTAATTTGAGGGTCATGATGGAATATAAGAGGAAGTTGCGTTGTATTAGAAATCGAAAGACTAGCGCAAACCCCAATGGTAGATTGTATTCCAATGGACTTCTGTCTAATTGAGAAGGAGATGGGGCTCTTCAACGAAGGCAATCTAACGTAGAAGACGAATCTATCAATTCATGAGCTTGTGCAAAGAAGAGATTGATTATGGAGGTCCGGAGGACAATAAACGTAACGAGGATATTGATGTTGATTGAATCTTGGTGGATGGAAGAGATGAAAGCCATTTATGGTTTCCTTTTGGCTTGTTTTTTGTGGGATCTTGCACTACCTTATTATATATATTAACTTGATTTCACTTGTGACTTTTATTTGTGGTTTATTAGTTGGTGTTTTACTTTTTCACGAGGGCTTAGTGTGCTTGAAAGTTACATAAACATGCCCATACATGATACACATAGAGATATTTAGCGGTGTCCCGTGGTGTCCAAAATTTATTATTCTGAAAATTGCAGTGTCCAATGTCCCGTCGGTGTCGGTGTTAGAAGGTGTCCTTGCCCACCTACCGAAACCCTCGGACATCGCCAGACACGGTTCGACACCTCTGGCTGGTGTCCCAGTTTTTTTATTTTTATTCTTGATTATTGGACACCATCTCAGTCACCTTCTGCAAAAGTGTGATACCTATGGGGCAGAATTGCAGATTATTAACTTATTTCTGGGGTGCATGATGGAATTTTAGGGAAAGCTGGTTTTTTCCTTAAATAAGCAACGATTAGGCAAGCCCTAAAAATAGATCGTAGTCTCACCTTTTGTTTCAATCAAATCTGCCTAACTGAGAGGGAGACGGGTTCTAGACCTAGGAACACTTTGTCTATATGAGGCTTTGTAACCGAGATTTGCCCTCTTGGCATGGTTTGCACTATAATATTTTCCCCATTCGAAATATAGAAAAGTAGAGTGTAATTCTTGGCACAACCGCAAGGTTGCTCCTTTTGTATCCAGTGGTCACAAGTTTCGAGGGAACCTTGTGTACTATGCCGCCTTTTTCTTATATTCATGTACATAAGTACCTCTTTTGGTTTATCTGTTAGTCTGTTAATGAAATATACTATCTGTTGGCAGAGATTGAAGATGAAGATCAGTCACCCAAGATTTCTGAATGTAGGGAATCCGGAAGATATCAATATTGTATTTCCTGCTTGTCTAGAAAAGAAGGATAGTTCTGCACGAAGTAATGTGAAAGTTGGCACTAAAAAAATTTTAGACACTGTGTTTCTGTTTCCTGAGGTCAGTTTAGAAAGGCAATACTACTCTTGGTAATTTTAGTAAATATGCCATCATGACTTTGTCATTCTCCTGTTTTCTTATTTTTTTTTTTTCAGGATGCAACAATTCATGGGGGAACTCCCTTCGTCTGGCCTCTGTGGCTCCGGGCTGCTGCTCCTGGGCACATTTCCTTGTACATAACATTATACTATGAGATGGGAGATCTATCAGCAGTCATGAGATATCGCACTTTACGCATGCATTACATTTTGGAGGTACACTCTTTGATACCAAAGATGACTATATCGTTAGTAGATATCACTTTAATTGAACAATATCAGAAACATATAAGTAGTACAAAGTGGAACAGTATGTGCTAGATTTTGCATCCCTATCAAATGTCACAGGTGCCAGTAATTCGAGCTACATTACAGTCACGATATACATTCACAAACTGCTATAACTTCAGTAAAAAAGTGAACTGATATTCACCAAATAGAAACTTAAAATTAAGGCTTTGCAATTTGAGATGATAGTTAGAGTGAGCTATGAAGCATAGAAACGGACCCAAACGCCCCTACTTGGCCGGATATGTTCAATGAAATAAATACTTGGACATAACAACTCTTGTGGAATAGTATCGAAACAACATATCCATCTAGGAGTCTTACTTTGAAATGCTTTACTGCAATGTAAGTTATTTAGTATCACAAAGCACTATTCATTTGAGCAATGTTCAAGATTCTTCACCACTGGTCCTAGCCTAAATTGTTAACAAAGAATTTTGATTTGTGGTGCCCATTGTATGATACATGCGGGGCCCACTAACAAGTTTTTGGAAACATGCTGGGGCCAAAAGATGTATTGGAATCTGGGAAACCCGCTCTTCTGACTCTCGGTGCACTTCTAACCTGTAACGTGAGTACAACGATTAATCATTTGGTATACATTTTAGGGATAATATCGTTGAACCCTTGAGGTTAGGGTATATTCTTGGTCAACTCCATCGACTTTCAAAAGCTTACATGTCAGACCGGAATCTTAAAGATTGGTAACAAAATATATCCTTCCTTTATAACACCGTTTGTATTTAATACACTTTGTGCTTATGTTGGCATGCTGTATCTCAAGATGACAATACAACCCTTTTTTAGCCTTAACTCTTTAAATACTTGGGGTCTGTTTGGTAACACTTTCAGTTTTTTTTTGGAAGAAAACTGGAAAGAGTTGTGGTTTTTTTTTTCACCAGTTTTAGAAACTGGTGGACGTTTGACAGAGTTTATTTTTTCAAAAAACAGAAAAGAGCAAGCGTTTGACATCACTGCCCTTTAGGTTTTTTTTTTTTTAAATATACAATTACTCCATGCCGGCAATACCCGTCGGCAAACTCGCAACACCCACCACCGCACAACAACCTACGACAACCCACAAATCTGTCCGCCACCTAGAGCACCACCGCACCAATCAAATCTGTCCATCACGCCAACCCACCACCACCGGCCACGAAGGCAACCATTTGCCGATGTCCAGCACAACCAAAACAACCTATGGCAACCCACGAGACCCATCTCCAATGGCAGATCGGCAGAGGCCGCCAGTTTTGGAAGGTATCGATTCCCAGGAATTGGGCGCAACCATCTCCAATGGTTGTGTCATCTTGGACCGAAGAGTGGCCGGTGGAGGCGGTGACCGCTGGCCAGTGGAGGCGGTGACGGCGATGGGCTGTGGAGTCTTTGGTGATGAAAGAGGTGAAGAAGGGTTTTATACCCAGAGCAAAAAAATGCGTCTGATGTTGCTAGTGAGGCTCGAAGCCTCAACCTCGTTAATCCAGCCTCAGCCCCGCGTGAAAAAGAGCAAAACAAAAGAGCTCTGAGCTCTTTTCGGAAATGGGCAAGAGTTTAAAAACTCATGGGCCCTTTTTAAAAAGAGAACCCAACCAAACTCCCCTTTTTTTTGGGCTTTTGAGAAATTTTAAAAATTGGGCCAAAAAAGAGCAAAAATAAATGGTGTCAAACGGGGCCTTAGAAATTTTGTCTAAGTATTTTGCCCACATTCCCATCTTCCTTCTCTCTCTTACCCTACCAACACCACCCATAACAAAACCCACACCAGCAATGCCGCCACTGCCCAACCCTCTCAAAACCTTTCCATTTCCAAATCCCCTTCTTTCCACATTCCGACTCCCAAGAACAGATTTCCCAATACCCATCGCCGTCGCTGCCGGCGGGAGTGGTAGCAGAAGTGCGTGTGTGGGTATGATTTAATCAGTGTGTATTTGTGTGTGTGAGTGTCTGATTGTTGGTGAATCGAATCATTGTGAGTGTGTGGGGGGCATGAATTCAATCAGTGTGTGTGTGCGGGTCTGGTTCAATGAAAGTGTATGATTTTAATCAGTGGGTCTGATTCTGAGAGTGTATGTGTGTGATTGTGGGTAAATTGAATTATTTGAGTGTGTAAAGTGTGAATTCAATTAGTTTGTGAGTATGTGAATTCAATCGGTGTGTGTGCGTGAGCATAGATTGGTGGTGGTGCTGTCAGTTGTGGTGGTGCCTTGGTTGTGCTCGGCGGTTAGTGGTGGTGTTGGACTTGAAGGGGAGAAGACCATAATGGGGGTGTGGTTGTTTTGTGAGAAAGAAAAGAATAAAAGAAAAGGAAGATGGAGGGTGGCATATGAAAGGAAATTTAACACAAACAAAAAGTTAGATTCTTTATCAAAAAAGTTAATTCCGTCTGTATTTTGTCACAATTTTATCATTTGCAAACATAAGAGAGTTATGTAAGCACTAATGGTAAAGGCACTCAGCTCAAGCTTGCTTCACCTTAAGCTCGATTAAATAAGGATCAGCATCCTGTCATCAAAATTATCATTCATCCTCAGACTGCGAGTTATTGTCTGACTTTAGTCCTAATTGCCATATTATCTTGCTCAAAAGAGCTAGCCCGTGCTAGAGGCTCCTGCCATTTTTTTTGTTATAGGAGGGTTAGATGTATGCAGCTTTATCTCAGCATTTAGGCGTTGTACGAACAATACTTTGTCTCAGAAACCTACTTATTCGTACCAGTTAAATCAAGGTAAAGACCCCTAATAGCCTATTGATGCAGTTGCGGAACCATAAGTTGCAACCAGAAGGATCCCATGATTTAAGTACACCTGTGCCTTATTTTTACTTACTTTGGTTAATTCCCAGAACCTTTCACATCGGCTTATAGAATGAATGTCTTTACTTTTTATATTATTGTTTAGTTCCATTCTGCCTATATAAAGGCCCATGTTAATGTTTTGAGCCGAAAGTCATTCGTGTGTTTCGTACCTAGTAAATTCTAGGTTTCTTTTCAATTAAGGACGTGTTCCTTGTTTTAATTGCTTCCACACCTTTCATATATAATTTTGGTCAATCAAATACAGAAGTAGGTAGCCCAAGATAACTCTCGACCCGGTTGTCTTAATATAAGATGCAACCCACAGAAAAGATCAGTGGTAGGCTGGTAGCTTAGCTGAATGTGACAATAGCTGTCCTATAACCAGTTCCATGTAATTAATCTTTTCTACTTTTTTCCTTCTTTCAGCTACTGTACTAAATATGGATGAAAATGAATGGAAAGGTGCTATATTTAGACATTGCTCTTGCTAGACTTCAGCAAAATATGACACATACTTATGTACTTACTCAGTATGCAAATACAAACAAAGGAGAGTTCTTTTTAGGAAAATAATCTTGTTAAGTTAAGGTGATGTTTGGATAACCTATTTGTTATTTCTGTTTTTGTGGTTTTATGAGATGAAAGAGATGCCTTCTTTTGGAGAAGATGAAAATATGTTTCGACTTGTTGGCACAACATTTATAAAACATATGGAAATAGCGAAATGTAAGTAAATAACATTTCAAAGATATATGAAAGTTCCTCCATATTTTCTGTACATAATCTTCAACCCGTTTATTGATGTCGAACTGAGTGGGCTGAATTCTGATATTTTGAGGAATGAAGCTTTGGACAACAAAATTTGTAAATGGCGAACAAACACACATACTAAGAAGGAAGAAACTATCCAGACATAGCCTAAATGAAGAAAGTCTTATTTACATACTACAAATCTTTCTCCCACCTGTCGCTCTCAAATATTAGCTTACTAAAATATCTCTTCCCCCACTTTTCTTTACGTTTTACACAGATACCGGTATGAATAACTGAAGTTGTATTAGGTTCGTCTTCTGCTATTCCACCATGCAATACATTAGATATTCTGCTTTAGTTTCATTAACGTGTGCAATCTTTTTTTGCGTGCCCGGTGACCAATTTTGCAATTTCCATATCAGTCAAATTGAAGTCCTATTTCTAGTTCAACGTCCCTTGCTGTTTATGTTATAGCCTCGGCTCTGGCCTATGTGGGTCTCATTACAAATTTGACAAAGATTCTTCTTTTTCATTTTGGTTCTGTTTTGGCTGGTACAAAATGTCTTTATTTTGGACCGGTTCAGATGCTGGTAAATACCGGCTGTACCAGCTGGTACATGATATATCGGGAAAAATGAGCTTACGGGTCGAAATTGACATGCCTTTACAGGCCGTAACAGAAGATGTTTTTCTGGGTAATAGGTAACTGAAACATCAGCGAACGGGTTTCCATCCCTTTTTCCTTCTCTCTCCAACCCAGATTTGAATCTGTTGGCGGATGACACTAAAGTCTTTTGTGTTTCTTTGATTTTCTCCCAAATCTCCTGTTTCTATTGTTTGATCTTCAAGATTGCATGTGGTAATTATAGTCCACTAAAGGTCAAAGTCCATCTCAAGCAAGATCTGAGTCCATGTTCAGTCTCTTTCTATATAAGTTTAAAGATGCAAGTAGTATGCACCCCACACAGAGCTCATGAACCTGAGAGGAATATATGTATAAAAGATGCTAACTTCTTCTTTGCTGAAACATTTAACTTCAATTGGTAATTGGTATTGTATCTACCAACATGTGCTTATACAAAAACTATGATTACGAAGTACTTTTTGATACTGAAAAATCAAAAATTAAGTATACGTACTTACAACATACATAATGTAATCCGAAAATTAAGATATAATCCGTCACAGTACGAAAATTCACTAGTACCAGACTGTCCCACTTTTATTGAAAACCAGTACGCCTTGCTTTATAACTCTGCTTTAGTTCACAATTGATACCTCGAAATTTAGTACACGATGCTACAAAGACCATTTTAGGAAGTACTAAGATATATAAGTTCATATGAATCAAAGATTTGATTTGATGAATTTCCGAAGATTTGATAATTTTTTTCTTAATCTTTTTAATTTTTTTACAACATTTGTGACCATCAGCATGGACAAATTCTACGCTGGACTTAAAATTCCAAATTTAATAAATTGACTGAGTATTGTTTCTGCCTTTCTTTTCCCACGTCATTTATATTGTCTTTGCTAGGTGTTGCCATCGTTAGACGTTTCATTTCATATCAGCACTTGTCCCTCAAAGATGGAAGAGTTCCGTTTGCGGATGGACGTAGCCAACAGGACAAAGTCAGATAGTTTCAAGGTTTTGCAATTGTCATCTGTCAGAAAGGAATGGGGAATCTCATTGCTTCAACCAATTGAAACCAACTTCCCTTTAGAATCATTATCAGCTGGTCAAGCACTTTCATGTTTTTTTAAGCTCAAGGTTGGTACGAGTATCTGACTTATTTTCTTCTACATTAGGATTTTGTTGATTCTGTTGCTGTAGATCATGATTTATCTCTCTTGTTAACTAGCCCAGATTATCTGGCTCCTTCCCCTACCCCCTCCTATGCCCCCTCTAAATGATTGGTCCACTTCACAACTTTTACACCAACATGGTAATTATCTGGCGAAGGCTATTAATATAAGACAGAAGATACAAAGGAGCATTCAGCTGCTACTTTCAGTTTAGCCGGTGGCTGCATTGCACCCATCCCTTCTCTATTTCTCTTATTCAATCTCTATATATCTCTGCAATATTTGTTCCACCAACAGAGTTGGTAATCTCATCAATTATACGTCTTATCAGAAAATTTGTTAACTCGGTCAATTTTCTTATCTCCCCAGTACTTATCAGCATTGCAATATGTTTTTGCAGGGAATCTATTGATCATCTCCACCCTCCCATGTACACTCTTTCTGCAAATTCAAAAGACACTTATTGATACCATATTCTACTTTCTTCAAAAAGATTCCTTTTATGTTTCCAGTTCTCTTTGAAATTAATGTAATTTCATCAGTATATAATCAAATTGATGGTCCGATGTTGGAAAAACTGAAAACTTGAAAAACTTATGGATACCATATTTGACAATTGGAACCTTGGAAGAAAGAACTATTTGAAATCATGAGCCTGGAGGCCGCTAAAGTGGTGGTAGTCGAGTTCTACTGGAGAGAAAGAGAGGTGAGACAGAGAGAGAAAAGAACTGTGTAACTGGAATTTGCCACATAATCTTCCATGTCATTTTATTTGCGATGTGGACCAGTCATTTAAAGCGTACATAGGATGGCAGCAGATTCGGACTACTTGTTAACATTCTTCCATTTATTTATAAGGCTCTGCCATAGTAAGGACCAACTTTTTTTAGACTTTGGTCTTGCCATCTTGATATGTGCAAGTGTCGGTAAACGTGGACGTTGTTAAGTTGCCATCTGCTCTAAAAGCTTAAGTTATTAGAGAACAAGCCCAACATTGTTATTATGCTTAACACTCCCCCTCGTGTGCAAGTCCCTGATTGTGGAGAGAGAATCAGAAACAAACAAATCAAGGGGCACTCACCAAAGTGCACTCATAAACAGAGTACAAATTGTACTATTACAATAAGGGAAACAAAATATGCAAGCGGAAAGAATAGAACCCAAGACCTTGCGCAGAGAGAGCTTTGAGACCATGTCAAGTTAGTATCTCTTTAAAAGCTTAAGCGATTAAAGAACAGGCCCAATAGTGTTGTCATGCTTAACAGATACGAGGGTAACAGGGTCTCAGTCATAATAGGATAATAGGGTCTAGTAAGACAGAACGATTAGCATAATCTACTCTTGAATAAGCTAAGAACAAGTGTCGACTCCTTTCTCTTTGCACGACTCCATTCAAAGTTGCTCTCTCTCTTTCGAGATGCTTTGAATAGAACTGCACTTGCATGTGCCCATATGCATACACACATACCAAAGGCCTCATAGTTGGGCTTCATGCCTGAATCACACTGCCCTGTTGCCTGGTTATAACTGTTATCCTAGAACCATTTAAATTCTGCATTGTATTAGCTAGTAATGCTGTCATGTGCTGCTCAGTTATTTTTTTCTTTAATTAAGTATTTGGATTGCCAGGATATTGCCTAAATAGTTAATCTATAAAAGACGGTTATATATTGTTTATGGATCGGTTATTATTCTGAGATATCTATTCTTTCTTTTTGTTACCACCTTCACAAAATTATTTACTGGTTGGTTTTCCTTTGGTTAATGACTCAGAATGACAGAACATTGGCACCTGCTGAAGAGAAGGTCCCTGTTCTTTCCAATGTACAGGGGACTGATGTTAGATTGGGTTCCGATACCAGCGAACCGGTGCTTGATACATGGAGCTCACCTTTAATTGATTTTCACCATTATGAAAGAGTGCACCAGCCTACAGATCAGGTTGATAATATCCTTCCCACGATATAGCCTGAATTTAGTAATTGGGAGTGACCAATCAAATTTGAATATAGGAATTCGGAGTGCATGAAAAAAATCTGATTGGGAGTGACCAATCAAATTTGATATCCCTTTTGAATTGTTTACAACTGATTAGTTCTGTGATTCTTAACATGGTGTATATAGAATTCGTGCTCAGAAAAAAATAGTTCCTTCTTGCTGCCTCATATTTATGGTCGTACTGAATTCTTTTATGCATGATCAGCGTTATCAAGATACAGTTGACTTCGTATTAATCTCCAGAAGACAGGGTGATGATAGCAGTCCCAACTCTCACAATATCTTTTCACACCATGCATGTCATTGCGAGTAAGACTCGGTTCTCATACTTTTTAAGACTTTCGCTGTAAAATACCAATTCTAGCTGTGGCATTTTACCATTCATGTGAATCTGGTACTACATATGCTTTGTTGGTCTCAAAATTTTCTTATTTTAATACAGAATTACAAGCAGTAGCCCAATATCGTGGCTAGTCGACGGCCCGCGGATGGTGCACCATAATTTCTCCGGTTCCTTCTGTGAAATAAATTTGAGAATGGCCATCCACAACTCATCAGATTCCGTCGTGTCGATTCACATTAATACCTTGGATTCTACTCCTGCAACTCTATCCCCTTCTGGAAACGAAGCAGGATGGCATGATATTTCTCTGTTGAATGACAACATTAAAGTCACGTCTGATGTCCTGGGCGGTGGAGTTCAAAAGTCGGTGTCTTCAGGGAGTCTTTCCCCTTTCATTTGGTCAGGGTCAAGTTCTACTCGTGTCAAACTTGATGCGATGTCGACAACTGAAGTTCCTCTCTTATTATGTGTTTTTTCTCCCGGAACATATGATCTGTCTAACTACGTTCTGCACTGGAGTCTGCTATCTGTGAATGAACATGGAGATAGTGGAGCTGGAAGTAGACAGTCGTCCGGGACATGCCAAGGGCATCCATTTTATATAACTGTGCTGCAACAGGATTGAGTAAGATTTTGGCCAGCGTTCAGAATGAGGATCTTGTTTATAGAAAATTTATGTACCTTGTATATTATACATTGCTGCGATGTACATGTATAACAGCTAGCACGGTAGATACTGAACAGCAGTAGAAAGAAATTGTGATTTTGACGATGTCATTGTTTGGTCTCGACATAAGAACAGTTAAATGTTGATGCCCTTTCTGCCCGGTCTCTATACTTTCGGTTACTGAGGAACTGTTGCAGGTCCCCGTGCCCACAACTCCATTTGTGTGCTTGCATAAGTAACAAGGTAGTGTTTGAAACTGTTTTTGTTTTCAGTTTTTTGTTTAGTTTTAAAAGCTGGACAAAATATCGGCATTTGACAGATAATTTTATATCTTTTTTCCTTTCAGTTTTATGAACCGGTTTTCAAAATGGGGATGTTCTTGAAAATTCCATTTTTTAGTTTCCAGTTTTCATTTTTCTCTTGAGATCCACCTTTCAACTTTAGTTAGAAACATTTTATGTCTCTTCTTCCTTTCAATCTTCTTTACCAATATATATCACCCAAGAACACCAAACTACCAACATTGCTAACCAACATATCTATTGATCGCCGCCGTCGCCACCACCACTGACCAACACTCCTCATCACCAAACTACAAACACTACCAACGACCACACTCAATGACCGCAGATACAACTGATCAACACTCCCAAACACCAACACCACCAACCATCATAGTCACTAACTGTCGCCACCAGTGAACAATACCCACGAACATCAACAACCACCATAGCTATTGATAACACCACAACCACCACCACTACTGACCAACATCGCCGAACACCAAACGCTCCAACATCGGTCACCACCACTTTTTTAAATCCAAATCCACCATCATACCGACAACCATTGTCTTTGCAACAAACACCAGCACAAGATTTCATCAATCGCTTAGCCCTAGTATCTCCGACCTGTACAGGTAAATTCCAAGCCATTCACACTCCTTCACCCAATCAAACCCCAATTAGACGGAATGAAGCCCTAATTTGCAAGTTGGTGTCTTACCGCCATAGCAGTAGTTGGATGGTATCAGAGCAGATGTGTTGGTCGTGGTGGGGGCGCTTCTAGTTGTTGAAGATAAGAGCTCAGAAGAAGCTCTCAAGTATTGAAGAATAAAAGAAAAGAGAAGAGAGGGACAATAGAAAAGAGTAGAGAGGAAAAATAAGAAGGAAATAAATAAATAAATAAATCAAAGTAGAAACCAATTATACAAAATTGCTATCAAACAACCCATCAGTTTTGCAAAAAAAAGAAAACTCAAAGAGGTTTTGGTTTTGATTTTTTTGAAAATAAAAATTAAAAACTGAAATCGGTTTCAAAGACACCCTAAGACTTGCTAATTTAATGAAACAGAATTAAGAGTTGTCAATTTGCTGGTGTTTTACTGATTCATCAAGACGCAAAAAGTGGCTGGGTCGTTGGTCCCCAGAATGACGTCTATATATGTCTTCATTCACACGATGTTCCGCCTACGCTAAATCTGTGCAAGAATTAACTTCAAAACCCCTCTCTTTGTTGGTGGAAGATGCTTGTCACTACAGTGCATTTTTATAGGCGAAAGGGGTAAAATAACATATGAATGAGTAAAAAATAGCATTTTCTTATTTATTGTTATTATGTTCCATCAAATTGCTTTTTCTCATTTTTAATGACACTGATATATGTTTTCGTACCCAACGTTTTACCTTCCTCTCCCCTTCGATCTCCACCTTCCCTCTAGATCGGAACTCCTTCAGCCCCATAGGTACCCATTCTCTTTCGCTACTCTCAGATCTGAGAGGTTTTCTCAGATCCATCGTTGTCTCCGAACCGTCGATCCGGCGGGTTTGGCTAGAAATCTCCGATGCGGGTCCGAAAAGGTGGAATGGTGGCTTGAAGATGCCGGATCTGCTAGATTTGGAGGATGCATACTCCCTTCGAGCTGCGGATCGCTTCGATCCGGCCTTGGGAGGACCCCCCTCCACTTTCTACGGCTCCGATGTTAACCGCGACAATAATGTAAACTGCCATTCTATGCGGCCCAAGGCTCTCACCTCTGTTTCAGTGGGAGTGAGGGATCTGATGCATTTCATTGCATCTTCCCGATCTGGCTACCCCTTAATTTGGTACTCCCAAATACGGGTAGCCCTTATGTTTTCTTTGGTTTCCTCCAAGGCCATGTTGGCCATTTCCGGGACCATCCATTTGGATGTTGTTGTCTGGAATGCTCATTTGGGCATTGCCTTTAGGTTGTAATGGTTATTTTTAGTTAATGTTAATTAAGTCTTTGACCAAAAATCAAAAAAAACGATCCATATTTTACCGATCACCCTTCTTTTTAAACAAACAATATCCATTTCACCAAATCCTGCTAAAACATGATGTACATCGGATTCTCTCTCTAAAAGAGAAAAGCCATAGTCGAACTCTTGCAGTAGTATCTGTATAAGTTCCTTAATTTGGTTGTGTGTTACTGTCTTTAGAGGACTCTGTCGTGGGTAACCGACGGAAGAAGTGGTGGGTTAATAAAGTCGTTGCGGCGGCAGGCGCCATCTCCTCAAAGCTGTGATTGGGGATGGGACCTAAAGTTTGTGGAACTGAAACTGATTTCGTTGGATCTATTTAGATCTAAGTAGATCTTTCGATATACTAGATCTGCCGGATCTACACCTTTGCCATCGTGGATGGTTGAGCAGTACTTTGTGCATAAAAGAAGAGGCATTTGTTTTTCGGGCCAGATATATCATCTCTGGCGATGGGCAAAATTCTCATCGGCGGTGGCCAGAATCCTTGCCGGAGATTGGCTGTGGTTAGATGGAAATCTAACCTTTTTTGCACACTTCACAGTTTGTCATTCCCGCTCCTTGCCTTTAGCATTTTGTTTTCGGGTTATGGGGAGTAAGGGGCAGGGTTTTAAAAAACGGCCGATTCGTAACGGTTTTTCAGAGGTCCGATACCGATATGCACCGATATATCGGTGCTAGTTAATTATGCAGGCGTATCGCCGTTACGGAACCGTAACGGTCCGTAACGCCGATAAATACTGTTACGTACCGTTACGGGAGGAAATCTGAATATTTGATACTTTTGAGTTTTGTCTCCTTCCGAGAATTATTGGAGAGATCTGCATCCCCTGACTCTTCTTTCTTCAAATCTTCAACTCCTCAAGCACCGATCAAGTATTGTAAAGAACTTGGACAAATTACAATCAATTATTGTGCGAAAGTGCAAAACTACAAATTGAATTAATGTAGGATCGTGAAAGGAATCGGCTTTCTTCAATTCTCCTCTCTATACATTCCTCTCCAACCCAATTAACAGAAATTACAAACATATTTACATACCTACAAATCAGAGAGAGACGAAGAACGGAAGAAGTGAACAACTGAAGTACTGAACTAGTGAACTACTGAAGAAGTTTTAGTAGCAACTAGCAACAGCTCACAGGCCACAGCTGGGAAGGACGAACGACGAAGCAACATAATCTGTCGAAGACTCGAAGGCCGAAGCCCAACTGGCCGAGCACAGCCATCGGCGTTTGGTTGTTGTCGTGAGTCGTCTCCCGCCGGTCGTTGACTGGCTTGAGTCGCTTGACTCACCTAGGGGCTGGGTCAAAGAATCACGGACCACGGCTGAGTCGCTGACTAGTTGGGACGGCAGTGGTGGGCGTGGGACTGTGAGAGAGACGGAGACTCGGAGAGTGCACTACTGCACTGTGCGTGCGGGACGACTGCAGGTAAGTGCTTTCACTGCTTTGCTTTTACTTTTATGAGAGGGCAGGTGGCTAGGTGAGTCATGAGTCATGATCTGCTTTTACTTTTATGAGAGTTTATGAGAGGGCAGGTGAGTGCTTGGAAAGAAAACGTGTGGCATTGCATACACTGTTAAAAATTAGGGCTTTCTGCCTTTTCTTTTTTTTATTTTGGTCAAAGGGTTTGTTGGTATTGCTCTTGCTCTTCGTGTTATTCAAAGTTTAGAAAGTCATTGAGTTTTAAGCATTTACCAATGCTTGAAAAAATTTGGCAGTCGCGATAACCGATTCCCGTTACGTAACGTCCGATACGCCCGATACCGTTACACCACGATCGTTACGTATCCTGATTCCGCGATTTAAAACCATGGTAAGGGGTTCTAATAAGTTCCCAGCTTCTGGTTATAGGTTTTTGTTATGGGTAGACCTTGAAGTCCTTGGGGAGAGAGGGGCAGGGGGGATAGACCCTCGAGGGTTGGGGGGAAGGGGGGTTAGAGCCCTAGGAGGGGGGAAGGGTCTGAGGTTTTTCGGGTATAATCTGCTCTCGGGAAGGATGGTGGGGGTGGGGGGACGGTGGGAAGGAGTGGGGGGTGCTTAGGTCCTTTGTTGTTGTGCTTATCCCCTGTTCTGTACGCTAGTTGGTTCTTACCCTTCTTGCAGCAGTTTGCTTCGATGTTTGGAAGTGGTAGTGGAAGGTTCCAGGGATTGCAAAACATCGGTGATGAAGACCTCTTGTTTGCATACAATTTAATATGTGGTCGACTTTCAATTTTTGTTCGTGCGGTTGTGGTTGTTTCCTCCAGGTATACTAACCGTGTATTATTATTTTTTGTTTTGTCCATCTGGTGTTAGCTGTGACCCTTTAGGAATTGTCAAGTTACTTTAAGTTAGCTAAAGTGTAGGATATTCTGCACTTTAGTTTAATTGTACTGTGTACATGTCCTATTAGGAAGTTTGTTATTTTTTTTACCTTTGCAGTCATGTGTTCAGAGTCATGGGAATGTCGTGACCTAATTTCTTTTAGTTCTTTCTTGAGCGACTAGAAAAACTATGTAGTCTTAATTATCAATGCAATTAACACCCAAAAAAAATATATTTCCATTTCACCCTTTAAACTTTATGAAGAATTAAGTCAGCAAAATTGCAAGTCAAACTTTAGTGCCGCTTGGTTTCGACTCTGGCTAGCAGGCTAGCATCATCTTGAATAATCAATAATGACACCTTAGTGGTGCATCAAGGAGGCCAGACCCTCTCGAGAAACCCCTATCTCGAAACACCCTCTCTCAGTCTACCCGTAATCGCATCATTGCCCACCACCACCGCCGATTTCCTTGACGTGTGGTGGCTTTATGTTTTGTTGCTTTTATTTGAATTTGTGCGGGGTGTAGTAGATCTTGGTTTGATGGAGCCTTTTGGTTTTGTTGGCTGTGATTGTCGATGGAGGTTGTGGTTGTCTAGGGTTTATGGTACTGGTTAACGGTTGACTGAGCAGGATACCACAATGATGGTTGTTCGTAGTGGCGGTGGGTAGATCGAGAGGGTTTCTTGTATACTCTGTTGGTGTTAGTCTATGTGTATGATTGGTGGTCATCTCCCTTGCTTTTGCATTGGGGCATGTGGGTTATATGGTGGTGGTTGGCGGGGGAGTCTGGTTGGTAATGGTTCATGGTGGTTGGGGGGGGGGGGGGTCTAATTGGTGGTGGTTCAGTGGTCCACTGGAGGATTTCCTAAGCTAGGTTTCCCTATCTCTTCTTCTCCTTTCCCTTTCGAGTTCAACCCGTCTCCCCCCTCTTTCTGACTACTTGTGGTTGAAGTGGTTGTTGGGTAAAGGGTCTTGTCCGTCATTGGCTTGGTGGTGTGGGTTGTTTGTTGGCCTTGTTACGGGATGTTGTGGATTGGTGTGGTGGTGATCGACGGTGCTAGTGTAGTGGCCTTTGTGTGTTTTGATCTACCCACAGGCGGAGGTGCTCCGGTTAGTGGTGGTATCTTGCAGTGGTTAGCCGACGCCAGTGGTTGCTTCTATCGTTGGTTGTGGTGCTTTGCGTGGTGGTGAGTGGGGCATCGCGGCCTTGGGACACGTGGTCTTTAGGTTGATAGGTGTCAGGTGCTGACCCTGGCATGTGTTGCCAAGTGTTGGTTGGCAGTTGAAGGTGGTGTGATTTGGGTTGTTTTAGATAGTTGTCTTTGACTTTGGTTTGTTTGGTTTTTTGGGTATTATCTGTTGCTGTACTATTTTTTATGTTGCTTGCAAATCTTTGGGATAGGATTGTTGTCCGTAGTTTATAATTAGTGTCATGGTTGAGGTAATGGTGCACTATGTAGATAGCCTTTAATGAAGGTTCATTGACGATGAAGCCATTGTTGTTTTTGCCGCTCTCAGATAATTCGAAGAGACTTTGCTATATGCCACTCCTTGTACTATGGTTACATCGTGGGGAAGCGGTAAGCTGCTTTTTTTTCTTTTCTTGTACACTATCTTGTACTGTTTGCTTATTAATGATACGGTTGGTGAGTTTTCACCCAAATTAAAAAATTTATACTACATATAAAAGTGTGAATCCTTGAAAATCATTTTTCAGACCACAATATCTTCTTCATATTTAAAAATTACTCTCTTTCCATTCAAAGCATAATTAATGTGCCTTAAATCTAAATTATTCGAACAAAACTATTTTTTCTACTATTCATAAATGCTAAATTAATACTAGACGTCTCTCCCATTTTTCATATAATTTATTAGTACTATAATATATATGTATGTTCATTGTCATCCACAACTTGATGGTTTATATAAATTAGGAAATGCAAGATATCTTATGATGTAGGTACAACAATTAACTTTTCTCAAATAACTATTAGATTGCAATGGTTTTCTATAAAGATAAATGAATTTCACTCTTAGGTTCTTCAAAGGGACAATTGTTTCCGCATTTTACATACGCAATGAAAATTTGGTACTATGGTTCAACAAACAAATATATATTAAAACGAGACATGATTAAGCTTTCCTTTAACTTGCGCTCTTGATTTAATTGAATTACCATGTATATTTGAACCACAAGAAATCGATTGTCATAGTCTAGAGAATACATGTGGTTATTAAATTTTTTATACCATAACCTTATTATGTCACATATTAATGTTCACATGCATCGTCGTGGATCCTACTAGTAGATAAATAAAGATGCATCAAGATCTAATCTACTGAATTTTTCCTTGAGGATGTTGTATAGACCACACTAATTATATCCAAATACCGAAAGCAACTGCCTTTGTCTCCGGGGCTACTTGGCAACTCTGCGATTTGGTCGTCATATAGGTAAACTTTTAAGTTACGAATTTGTCATATGATTCGTAACCAAAATTTAAGGGCCGTTCTAACAGTTATGCCGTCATTATCACCATTACCAATATAAATAGGGCTATAAATGAACCGACTGTTTATGAACGGCTTGTGGTTCGTTACCCAAAGAACTCTTTCAGGTTTGTTTGTCTAATATATGAACCAAATATGAACAAATTTTTCAAAGCTCGTTTATTAAACGAGCCAAACTTGAACATTTCAAAGTATTCACCGATGTGTTTGTAAATGGTTCGACTAGATAATAACTTAATTATAATCTGTTCAAAATTCAAAAGCCATATAGCTTAAATATTGTGTTAGTTAAGTTTAAACCTGGAAGCTTTAAATCAGTTAGACAATTGGATCAAGAAAGATGTAGTTCTGATTTGAGAATATTTGTTTGAACGAGAATATAAGTTTTCAAATTTGAATTTGGTTTGTATAATTAAATGAACGAAGTCAAGCTGAACACGGGCTTTGTGAACCGAACTGTGAGCCGAGTTCAAAATTTTATTTGAAAATTTGTTCACAACCTATTCTGGTCGCACCCAAAGGCCCACTGTGGTCCCATTTTGCATGACACGTCCACACAAGCAACAGTCAACATTCAACGCTCACAACCGGTCAAAGCGTGCACGCTCAAGTCACGTGATGGCACTTGCCCGGGGAGGTTGGCCTTAGCTTCCCCCTTGGGGTCGGCCTCAGCCTTGGCCTTCCCCTTGGGGTCGGCCTCGGCCTCGGCCTTCCCTTTGGGGTTAGCCTCGGCCTCCCCTTGAGGTTGGCCTTGGCTTTCCCCCAAGGGTTGGCCTTTGGCCTCCATCCTCAGCACCTTCACTTCTCTTCAAGGGACCATACATAACTCCGCAACCACGTTGCCCGGACATCACTCCACGACCCCGTTGCCCGGACATCACTCCGCGACCCCGTTGCCTCGACATCACTTCGCGACCCCGTTGCCCGGACATCACTCCGTGACCACGTCGCCCGGACATCACTCCGCGACCCCGTCGCCGGGACATAACTCTGTGACCTCGTCGCCCGGACGTCACTCTGCCACCCCAGTCGCCCGGATGTCACTCGGCGACCCCATCGCCCGAACGTCACTCTGCCACCCCGTCGCCCGTCGTCTAGACGTCGCCCGCGCCCGCGAGCCAACTCCGCGACGCTCGTCGTCCGTCGCCGACGTTCGGACGCCGCACTTCAACACTCTGCCGCGCCCGTGCGTTGCGCCGCTGATACAGCCGTGCCCCCAGGCTCTCTGTCACACTACCGTGCTCCCGGCACCATACGCACTCCGTCGCGCCCATGCGCCGCGCCACTAACACAGACGTGCCCCCGACACCTTACTCACTTCATCGCGCCCATGCGCCACAATCATGTTACATGCCCCCCGGGTACCGCACTCATTCACCACACCATGTGCACCTTGCCTTGGTCGTGGAACATGCTTCGACCCACTCTCTGGAGTGTGCAACATCCTGCGGGGATAGACGACTCCTCCGGGACACTATCTCCGCCAGGGAGCTCTTCAACTCCCCTTCACCAGGTAGACGGCTCCTCCGGGATGCTACCTCGGCCAGTTAGGTAGACGGCTCCTCCGGGGTGCTACCTTGACGCGTTCCGAGTGATCCGACACAAGGACTCACCCGCGGGGATATGCGACTCCTCCAGGACACTATCTCTGCTAGGGAGCTCTAAGTGCTCCGGCATTAAGACTCCCTTTGGCCAGGTAGACGGCTCATCCGAGATGCTACCTCGGCCTGAGGAATATGCGACTCCTCCGGGACACTATCTCCGCCAGGGTGCCTGCGTGACTGGCCTACGTGCTCCGGCACTGGGGGCTTACGTCGGCACCCCTAGGGACTATGACCCCCGGGTCATTTCGAGACGGGAGCAGGTCTTCGGAGGGCATCGCGCCTAGTTCACCTGGTAGTTGGGTGTCGGGTCTTTCCCATCGCTGCCAGGCCTGTGGGACTCTCTGCAAGGGATTGAAGGCTAGATCAAGGGGGTTCTCTGGCCACACTGACGCTGTGGGAGCCAGTCTTTCCAGACAGACAGAGCGACGCTGTGCGGGGCAGGCCGGGTGAATATGCGATCCGACAGTCCATGAAGCACCGGCACCCGTGGACCCCCCGGTGACGTGTCACTCTCAGGGAACGCCACGTGTCGATTGATGACATCATCATCTCAATCTCTATAAATAGAGGTCTCGAGAATTCATTCAGGAGGTTGGACATTTTCAGGACTCTCATATTTTCACTTTCTCACTCTAGAATCCTAGAGAGAGAAACATACATGACCTTGACTCTGGACCTAAGCATCAGACTGTGACTGTCATCGTGTATTCATCCTGCGTTATCGCCCTCGCGGCCTCGCAGCACTGCCACCCTCAAGCTCTGTCTGGGAAGCCCTTGATCTCTGCCCTTGTTCCACCCTTGTTGTGTCCTACAGCAACATACTTGGCATATGACTCGAACTGTATTCCTTGTGGCACCTCCACGTCGTCTGCGAACCCACTTTTCCTGACATCAAAATTGAACGAAAACGAGTTCGAGTATAACTTGAAACTAAACAAACGAACTTGAACCTCTGTTCAGCTCAAACTCGGTTCGTATACAATCCTAAGTATAAATAAGGTCATGGCCCGAGACTGTTACATACATTCATCGTACGAAACCATTCCCCAAATGCCTGCCAAATGATGGTTTCAAACTGCACTTTTGTAGCCACCCTTGAAATTGAGAAAAAATATCTTTACATCTTATTGCTGCTAAAAATATGCTTCAGAATAGTACCCGAAAATGATGACCTGAAAGATAGAAAACTAGTGACCACCTGGTGGGGTTCTCGGTAGAGAACTCTCTGATGCTTAAGTCAGAGCGCAACTACATGGTAGAATTCTGAAGAAACAGGAAAGACTGCGTGTCTGTGTGTGTAGTTCCTTGCATACCTGGGGGTATGCCCCTTTATATAGTTGTAGGTAGGAGAATCTTAATATGTCTAAGATTCTGACGGCTGGGCCTTGGGGGCAGATCCATTAGGATCGCGTTAAGATCCTTGAGGATCACATCACGATCTTTGAGGATCTTTCTAGAGCCATAATTCTCAATAAAGTAATTTGACCCAGTTTGACTGGGAATATCGGGTGCCCCCCACTTATTGGGAGCTTATATTTGAGTTATATCATAAGCCCCCCACTTTTTTAGCCAAAATTTTTTGTTGAGACGCGTCAGATTTGTAAGGGATTTTCCATCCACTCGTAGGGGTAAATAATATTTCTCTACTCCATGTGCTCGGACCTAAGCCCTTGGGAGCTCAAGCCATGGACTTTTGCCCAAGTAGGGTGCTAGAACTTTAGTTCTTGAGAGCTATGTCTTAGAATTTTGCCCAGGCAGGCTATTCTGAATCATTTTTGGGAAGACAAATCATGGGATCTCAAGATCGTTTAGAGGTTATGCCCCATGGTAGCCTATCTGGGGAGGGGACACAAAGTTGTGCATGCAACTCGTTGCATGTGCTTGTACATATTTGCCTAAGTGTTTGAATGTCCCTTTGAGGGGTTTCACTTGAAAATTTAATTTTCACCTCTCCATTGGGGAGTGTTTGTTGCAAGTGTGTGTTCTTTAGCTTGGGCTGACCACATCATGCTTGCATTTTACTTTGACGCAAACTCTTATCATCAGCTAAAAGCTGGTAAAGAAGCCTCGTGCTCACACTTCACTGGGTTTTGAATTGATATAGAGTGGTGGGGTGATGAAGTCCCACATAGTGCTTTGTTGTTCACGGGTTAGAGCTGTAGCTAAACCATTCGAATAGAACTTGAACTCTATCTTGCCACCCTTGGGGGTGTTCATCCCTTGAGGGATCGCCCTTGGGGGCTAGGGAATGTAGAGTTCTAGTAAGCACCCTTGAGAGTTGATGGGGGTACAAAGCTCATGTAAATGCCTTTGGGGATTTGATGGAACTTAGAGTTCTTGTACGCCCTTTGAGAGCTGATGGAGTGCAATGCTCATGTAAATGCCCTTAAGGGCTAGTGGAACGTAGAGTTCTCGTACGCGCCCTTGAGGGCTGATGAAGCACAAAGTTCATATAAATACCTTTGAGGGTTTGTGGAACATAGAGTTCTTGTATGCGCCCTTGAGAGCTAATAAAGCACAAAGCTCATGTAAATACCCTTGAGGGTTTGATGGAACTTAGAGTTCTTGTAAAGGCCTTTGAGGGCTACAGTCGAAGAAAACACGTACTTTGTCGTCATGATGCTACATAAGAAGGCACGAGGCATTGAGCCCGTAATATGACCGCTATTATGAAGCCCGTGTGTCTGAGAGGGCACAAGGCATTTGAGCCTGTAATATTGATGATCTCATAAAAATATAAAGCCCCCCTGCCTGAGAAGGCATGAATATATAAAGATGGCTTTTCAGCTTATATGTAGGGCACAGTTGCAAGAAAATCTATAGGAGAAATAAAAATATAAAAAACCGTAATTTGTCTACTCGGCTGGATGAGCATATAAAATTAGAGGACGCAGGGTCTGTTTGAGCAAGATGTCATTGATGATTAGTAAAGATAGCGGACGTGAAGTCCGTCTGAGCAAGATATCACTGGGTGATCAATAAGGATATTTACCGCATTTTAACAATATATTGTATGGCAACTAGATTCGATTGGCTGGTTGCATACTTGAGCTTACAGTTGTACGAGAAATATTAGAGATGCTTATCAGCAGAGGTTGTGATGTGCTCTAATCCATTAGACGCGTAAGGGGCATATGTGCCTTTAGTAGTGTAAGATTAGCTCACAATATGCAGCAGTGCAAGTACCTCACAACTGATAGAGGTCACTGTTTGATCGAATATCACGAGACAATAAGTAATGCCGAGTCGACAAGATGCTGCAGCAGAAACCTAGGCATGATTTCAAGTCACAGGGTATTGTGAATTTGTTCCTTGCTTATGTAGAGGTTTTCAAGCCACTGTTGATGCTTGCGAGCACGTTTAAGCCCTTACAACCAGTGTTATCAAAGACGCACAAAGGCGCAAGGCGCACTCCCTGCGCCTCGCCTAGGGCTAGGCACAGCCCCTTTGAAAAGGCACGCGCCTTGCGTGCCTAGGCGCCCAGGCGCAAGGCGGTGGTGGAGGCACAAAAAAGCCCAAAAATCTAAGTTTTTGATTTTTGCATCGTGGCATTATCTCAACCGTTCATTCGTGTTGATTCTTTGTTTCATAACATAACAAATTAATATGGAAACCATAAAAATACCTAAAACCCCAAATCTCTAATCAATCGATTCTCTTATTATTGCTCATTATGCTAGCGTCCCGTCCCCAATTGTTACTCTCTTTTAGTCAAATCTACTCTTTCACTTCACCTTGTAGATGAAGAAGATGAAATTGAAGAGGAATATCAACTAAACTTGGGAGCCTATAATTTTCTATTGAGGAAAGCATTGCTGCCTTAGCCCTCACTGATAATGAGGATGACGTTGTCATATTTTCTTAGGATTAATTACTTCTTATTGGATTTGAAACTTTTTCTAGTGTTGAAAATTTGTTTAATTGTCATGTTCTAAATTTTTTATGTGATTATATTGGTTGAATGCACTACTATTTATTTATTTTTATTTTGCGCCTCACTTCGAAAAGGCGCACGCCTGCGCCTTGCGCCTAGGCTCCAAGGACCCTTTGCGCCCTAGGTGCGCCTTTGCCTTTGCCTTTAATAACTATGCTTGTAATAACAAAAAGTACATGAGTGAAAAATATCCTTTAAAGCAATAAATCATTATGAGTGCAACTATTTCTTAACATAGAAATAAGAGTAATGCTTATACACTATGGACTCATTAGTGCTTTTGTCGGGGAGACGCCAAGGGTCTATTGCAGTATGTGTTGTGATGTGAGTTTAAAAAGTGACAGCAGTCGATAAGGTCGACATGATAATGTGCTTGCGCCAATTGCCGTAACTGGATAAAGCTAGACTCAGGTAACTAGATCTGGTAATAAGGGAGCGCGCATAAGAAGCAGGCTTGCTAGCACCTAAAATCGTAGTCGCTTAATTTTTTTTAGCGACAAATATGCCTTAAAATATACTCTGTTTTTTTAAAGAGTTTGTGCGGCATACGTAAAGAAAATGAGACTCTATGGTCTTAAATCTAAATAGGTCATTTTCTCGAGTTAAAAGCTTAATGCTTTAAAATAGTATGGCATATGTCAAATAAAGAAGAACATGTGGGTCTAAATTATAAATATGCATATTTTGGGGTGGAAAGCATAATTTCATAGGAAACAGTAAACCTGATGAAATAGAATCATTATCAGTTTCTCTTTCACAGAAGGGCAGCCACAAGAAGAGATTTTCAAGATTGGGTCTTCTCAGCTGTCTACGCAAGCCCCAACCATAAAAAGAAAGAAACTCTGTGGGAGAATTTGGTCGAATTTGCTACCAAGAACAATTTACCTTGGTTAATCGGAGGTGACTTCAACGACATTGCGGACATCACTGAAAGGAAAGGTCGCGGGGATAACATTGAAACCATAAGAATTAGGAAATTCAGAGAAAATATAAACCGATGCGGTCTTGTGGATCTTGGCTGCAACGGCCCAAGGCTTACATGGACGGATAGAAGGCAAGGATGGGCAAATGTGCAAAAGAGATTAGATCGAGCGATGGCAAATCCAGACTGGTGTATCCTTTTTCCTGAAGCCCAGGTCTGCACCCTTCCCCGAACTTCTTCTGATCATTGTGCTGTGCTTGTCAATTGCTCAGGTACGCTATTTCAACACTCTTCCTCCTTCATTGATAAACCGTTTAGAATAGAATCTGCGTGGCTATCTCATGTTAATTTTCGTGACGTTGTTTTGGAGACCTGGGAAAATCAACAAAACATCTTTAATGCGATTAATTTGTTTCAAACCAAAGCTAAAGAGTGGAACCACAATGTGTTTGGGAACATTTTCAGAAGGAAGATGAGAATTTGGGCTCGTTTGAAAGGTGTTCAATCTGCTCTTGCTATCTCCTACTCGCATGATTTGGAATGTCTAGAAAAGGATCTCAGAAAAAATTATTTGGATACCTTAGCCCAGGAGGAATTGTTGTGGTTCCAAAAGTCGAGAGTTAGCTGGATTAGTCAAGGGGATAGGAACACTAAGTATTTTCATATTTCTACGTTAGCCAGAAGAAAAAGAAATCAAATCCTTACTCTGCGGGATTCTAACAACAATTGGATAACCGAAACTGTGAGTCTAGAACAACACATCAATGATCATTTTATAAGCATGTTCTCGACACAATCCCAAAGCAATACCCAAATCCTAAATGCTAGGGACCTAAACCTCAACTCTCCTATCATTTGTGATAGGGATGCCACTAGGCTTGAATTACCGCTACATAACAATGAGGTTAAAGAAGCTTTTTTCAACATCGGAGCTTTAAAATCTCCTGGCCCGGATGGGCTGAATGGCCAATTCTATCACAAATTTTGGGACGTTGTTGGACCTTCCTGCTGCCTATTTCTAAAACGTTGTTTTAATGATGAGAAAATGCCTCCCAACAACAACAAAGCTTTAGTCACCCTGATTCCTAAAGTGGAAAATCCCCAACACATCTCTCAATTCAGACCTATAAGTCTTTTGAATGTCAACTACAAGGCCTTATCCAAAATTTTGGTGAATAGAATTCGCCCCCTGTTGAGCAATCTTATTAGCCCAGCCCAAAGTAGCTTTATACCTGGAAGATCCACTATCGATAATGCCATTGTGACACAAGAACTTATTCATACCCTAAAGAATAAAAAAGGGAAAAGAGGAGGAATGATTTTCAAAATAGACCTTGAGAAAGCCTACGATAAACTTGACTGGAATTTTATCAAAAGTACCCTTGAAGATTTTAATTTCCCTTGCAAATGGATTAACCTAATTATGGATCTCATTTCTGGCTCTAGCATGTCTATTCTTTTCAATGGAAAACCTCTAGATTCCTTTTGCCCCCAAAGAGGTATTAGACAAGGTGACCCTCTATCCCCGTATATTTTTGTTTTATGCATCGAAAAGCTATCCCAAATGATTAACAAATGCAATGAAAAAAAGAGTTATTTGGGTTTGAAAGCCTCCCGAAGTGGTCCTATCATATCACACCTTTTTTACGCGGATGATCTTATTCTCTTTTGTAAGGACGGGGAAAAAGAGTGTGATTTAATCATGGAAACTTTAAACAGATTTTGCAACATATCTGGCCAATCTATTAATTATAATAAATCTAAGCTTTTTATCTCTAAAAATATTCCTAAGAATAAGGCTTTAGATCTTAGTCGTAGATGCAGAATTCCGTTAACGGAGAACCTGGGAACATATCTTGGTATACCTCTGATACATTCTAGGCTATCTAAGAGCCTTTACAACCAAATTATACAGAAAGTTCAGAACAGGCTTGCGGGATGGAAGATCAATCTGCTCTCTCTTGCTGGAAGAGTCACGCTTATAAAGGCTGTTACTTCTGCTATACCTAGCTATAATATGCAAGTTCAAGCCCTTCCTAAAGCTATTTGCGAAAAAATTGACAAACTTAATAGAGGCTTTCTATGGGGGGATACTGAGCAGAAGAAGAAACTGCATTTGGTGAACTGGGACAAAGTTTGCTCCCCTAAGATCATGGGAGGTCTTGGTCTGAGGAAAGCCAGGAAGACTAATGTGGCCAGTCTTATTAAGTTAGGTTGGAAACTTCTCTCACAGGAAAACCTTCTATGGGTCAGAGTCTTAAGAGAGAAGTACATAAGAAATAAAAAAACTTGGGGAGTGGAGTAGTTGTCTTAAGGGATCCCAGACATGGAAAAGCATTATCCAGGGAGTTCCTTTCCTGAAACAAGGCACCAAATGGAAAATAGGAAATGGTACCAAGATTGATTTTTGGGAAGACTGGTGGTGTGGTAAGAAACCTTTGATAGCTAACCATGGTGAGCAGATGAGGGATCTCAGGGTGGCTGATTTCATTAATAACAAATGTTGGAACCTGAATCTCTTGAATAATTGGGTTAACACTGAAGAAAAGATGTAAATTCTGAGAATTCATCTACCTTTGGAAGGTAACAAGGAAGATCAACCTTGCTGGAATGCCAATCCCAAAGGGATTTTCACTGTCTCGAGTGCTTATAATTTAGTGAATAAAATTTCTGACACTAATGAGAGAACTGGAGAAAACTGGAAATGGTTATGGAAACTTAAAGTACCCCAAAAAATCATCATGTTAATTTGGCTCAGCCTGCTTGACAGGGTTCATTCTAATGAGCTGCGTGTGAAGAGAAAGATTATAAGGGATGGTCAGTGCTTGAGATGTAAGAATCAACTTGAGACCACCAATCATATATTCAGAGAATGCCCTAAAGCCATCTATATGTGGAGGAGAATGATGTCAAGTAACCAATGGTTACAGTCTACTAATCTAACTTTGAAGGATTGGTTTTATGAAAACCTTCAAGATAAGAATAACATGTTATGTAATATTCCTTGGAGTTTTGTTTTTGCAGCTAACTTTTGGCAGATATGGAAGGATAGAAACAAGGAAAGCATCGAAGGAATTCAGCCAAATGGTGACCTAGCTTGGAAGAATACGCTGGACTATGCCAAAGAAATGCAAATAGCTTTCCAGAAAAAAAATAAAGAATCTACTACCACTCATAAGACAACTTACTGGAGTCCTTCTGTTGCAGGAAGTTTGAAGATTAACACAGATGGAAGCAGCAAGCCAGAAGAAATGGGAGGATATGGAGGCATCATAAGGAATGCAAAAGGAGAATGGAAAGGAGGTTTCTTTGAAAATCTTCCCATCTGTAACGCGGTCGAAGCAGAACTCCAGGGAATTTTGAAGGGCTTGATGTGGATCAAGGACAACAAGGTAGAAGAAGCTGAGCTTGAGACAGACTCAGAAACAGCCAAAGAGCTGTTGACTGGAGAATTGCAGAGATTTCACCCTTTGGATTACTTAATTCTGGACTGCAGATTCCTTCTAAGAGCTACCAAGACTGACATTCTTCATGTTAGAAGGGAAGGAAATAGGTGTGCGGATTTCCTAGCAAAAATGGGAGCCAACCAAAGCAGAGGTTTTGAATACTTGGAACTTCCTCCGGAGGGACTGACTGCTCTCCTAGAAGATGATGCAGCTAGATTAGGCATCAATGTTTAACTTTTGTAATTTTTAATCTTCCTTTGTACCAAAAAAAAAAAAAGAAGGGTAGCCATTACACCGCCAAAGCGCCGCCGGCACAGGAAGTGCCATCTGCCGACGGTTTGGCGCATAAGGAGGTAGATCCGGCCACTTATTCTTGGGAATGTCAATTGCAGACGAAGGCTCAGCTTTTGTGGTCGCGAGTACGGGCTTGGACTGAATAGCGACGGCCAGTAGACGTTCGGATGTGATGGCGATGCCTGTTACACCCTTCGGGTTTCGACGGTGAGGTGGTAGCCGACAACGGAGCCCCACCTGTTATTTTGTAGACCCACGACAGTTGTGAACAACAAATATGGGCGTGGACCTCGGCATCGTGCGTGGCCACCAGCCGGCGTTTCGCCTGAAGAGAGCTTAATTGGTGTTGTATTTGCGTGACACGTGGTTGTGCATGGAACCTGACGGATGGGTGGCGGCCGGCTATCAATTGTGTGCGCTGTGGTTTCAGCAGTGAGTTGGTAACCGATAGAGGCATCGTTGCTATTGGCCGCAACGATGGAGAGTGGGCTGACATGGTGGAGACAAAGTCATACTCGCTTTGACCAGTGCTCGTCGTGGCCAGCAGGGGACTGCAGAAGCGTGTTTGTAGATGCCTTCGCTGGTGAATGGCTGCTGGCGGTGTCTCACACCAGCCGGAATATCGTCAGAGATGAGGAGGTCTGAACATTGGTTTAAAGGAAAGCTTCTGCGATAGGGTTGGTTGACGCCAGACGAAAACGTCGTCATTGTCGCCATGTGTCTGGTATTCCTGATGGCGGCGAATTGAATGGATTATCGATGACCGTTGGGGTGCGACGTTGCTGGTCGCAAGAGCTGTTCGAAGGTTCAATGGCAGTGGCCACCAACGGTGGAGTACAGTGGCGGTGTTTTATCGTGGCCGTACGGTGGCGTAGATCGAGAGTTGGATGGTGCTTGGGCGGCACTTAGGCAGTGGGATATCGACCACTTTTGCAGGCACTGGCAGCAATAGCTCTGTGGATGGTGGCGGCGGTGCTAGTTGCCGTGGTGACACCAATCAGTGCTGGCGTCGTTCGCTCATGTCGGAGCAGTTTTGGAACAAGGCCGCTAGATGCCGTCATTGTTAGCCTATGCTGGCGGTGGAGAAGGATATGCGGCAATGACTGTTGAAGGCTCACGGTGGTGGATGGCCTGACTATGCACGACATTGGCGCCTTGCTGAAGGACATGCTACAGTAGTGACACTAGTGTTCTGACCCATGGCCGGCGGTGTTGCCTGGCTTCTTCATCTTTCTCTTTATTTTTCTTCTTCTTTTTTTTTTCCTTTGGTTGTTGTTGCTGCTCCGGCAGCTTCGCAGCGATGGTCGGCAGTTTATGGTCCCCGCGACTCTGTTGGCTGTTGTTGTGCGACTCCGATGGATCTGTGTTGTTGATGTTGTTTTTTTTTTTTGGGTGACGACGGTAGGGAAGCCAATGGCTTGGTTGCCTGCTTGTTTATGAACATATGGCCATCTCACTGGTCGGTTGGTTGTTGACATCAGGGGTGAGCATTTAAACCGTTGAAATCGATCCAACCGTGAAAACTGAACCAATCAATCCGACTATTTCCAAACCGATAAAAAAATCAATCGGTTTGATTTTTTTTTTTGCAAACCGTACATTCGGTTTAGTTTGATTTTTTTTGAAACCGCATAAACCGAACCAACCGTATATAATATAACATATCTATATTTTTACATAATCCTAATTATTTTTTACTAATCTTAGTTATCTAACCACTCATATAAAATGGGATAAATCCTAAATCTCTTAACGTAACACACATTTTTCACTTACCGCCTACATCTCACTAAGTGTTATTAATTATGATAAAAAAATTCATTTTTTGGAGCTTATTAGTATGTATAAGTTACTAATTTTTGGGCTTAAACTTGCCAAAAATTGAGTTTGGCCCAGACCGATTAAACCGTCCAAACTAAACCGTTCAATCCGTAGAAACCAAACCGTTCAACTACAGTTCGGTTTTTTTTTTTCTTCCTAAACCGAGGTTGGACCGTTCGATTTGGTATTCAGCCTCCAAACCGAACCAACCGAACCGTGCTCGTCCCTAATTGATGTCATGGTACCGCGTTAGATCGCAGTAGTGGAGGTCGCTTTATGGCAACACGCTTTGGACTATTAACCGTGAACTGTGAATTGTTGTTTTGACAAATGTGACTCTGACGGTAATTGAATCTTGAGACCCAATGGCAGCGGTTCCATCGGTGGTTTTGACGCATTGTCGCTGGAAGCTCGTGGTACGATTGTTGTGCGTCGTCTTGGGTCAATCGACTATGCTAGCGGTCCCAATGATGACGTCAATCTGTTAAAAATATGCTCTGCAACCCTAGCCAAAAAGACAAAAAACAAGTGATCGTGAGTGGGATTCCCGTTGGCGAACTCTTCAATGCTTAAATCAAAGCGCAACTATATGGTAGAACTCTGAAAAAGCAGGAAAAGACTAGGCTCTGTTTGGTAGGACTTTCAGTTTTCAGTTTTCAGTTTTTTTTTCTAAAAAAAAAAGAGAAGAGGTCTGGTTTTTTTTTTTTTACCAGTTTAAAAAACTGGTGGCTGTTTGACAGAATTTATTTTTTCAGAAAATAGAAAAGTGCAAGTGTTTGATAGGAAAGCTCTTTTGCTTTTTTTTTTATTATTTATTTTAACATAATTAAGCATAATTGAACCGATATATTACAATGTCTTACACATAATTAAACATAATTCTCCAAATGTATTACAATAATGTCTTACAAATAATTAAACAAATACATTACAATGATGTCTTACAATGTCTTACACACAATTAAACATAAGTAAACAAAAATATTACAATGGTTTACATTCCTAGTTCTTGATTCAAGTGGTATAAACCGAGGAATCTCAACAGTAAAAATCAACGTCTGCGGCTCCAAATTTTTTCAGCAATGCGGTCTCTAACTTCCGCCATTCTCTTTTGCAGTTGAGGGTTACTTAAATACATTTGATTTTGATCTTGTGACCCGCCGATCTGAGCGCCGTCAACAATCATATCTTCCCTCGCAAAATCCAGAAAATCCGGATCACCTCGATCTTGTCGTCTAATAAAGTTGTGGATAACGCAACAAGCAATTGGTATGTAACTTTGAGTTTTAATCGAAAAAGATGGCATCTTACTCAGAATTGGAAAGCGTTTCTTTAGAACGCCAAAGGACCTTTCAATGACATTTCGTAGTGACGAATGCCTGTAATTGTACAATTCTGCGATACATGTTGGTGGCCCGGTTCGTTCAAACTCTTGTAAATGGTATCGTTCGCCTCTATAAGATGCCAGGAACCTAATCACGTTTGTATAACCCGAATCGACAACATAATAACGATCTGAAATGTTGAGAAAAAGTTGTAAGTATGACTACTTGTGAATTGATATAATATAGGATCAAATTCAGCTATAATGCATGGATGTGTGTACCTCCTACAGGGAAAACGATTTCGAAAAGCTAAAGCACACTGCCATCCCTCTTTTTTTTTTGTTTCTTTCACTCATTCTTACACACATGACACACACAGTCATCTTCCCATTTCCTCTTCTTCTTCCTTTCTATTCTCTCCACACCCACCATAGGTTCATATACACATACATTATTTCAGCATTAACTCACAAAAACTAGCTGCCATCTTCACTCCCTAACAGCTTTCAGATGCACACGTTCATGGGGCTGTTTAACAGCCCCTCTCCTTCCTTACTCCTCCACTCACACTCACACTCACTCCTCCACTCACACTCACCGTTGATTGGATAAGAGAAAAATGCATGATGAGTAATCCATATAGCTAAACAAAAAGCAACAAATGTAGTTTATTATCACTTTATAACGCAGTAGGTGTTGGATTGAAAACAATCTGAAACGTGTGCTCTATTTAATGGAACTTGTGGCTTGGATGCTCTGTACTTGTTAGGGGAGACGCTGGAAGCCAAGCAAGAGGAGGGAGATCTGCCGCAACTCTTATTAATGCAAGCCAAATGGGTCTGAACATTTTTTTAAGAAACTAGACTCGCAACACGCAAAACATTAGAAATATCAAAAAACAGTCAAGCTCCAAATTGTTCCAATAGATACTCCTAAATGCACAACATTAGGCGCAGTAAATCTCGATGCTGAATCACATGAACAAATCATGATTGACAATCACATGAACTACATAGAGGAGTCAGATGATAAGAGGAAGTGATATTGCATATAAGCGCAAAAAAAACAAAAACAAGCAAAAGGGAGACATACACGGTTCAGATGGAGGCGGTGGCTGTGGTGAGAGATGAGATGCGATCCAGAAATTTTGAGATGAGATCGAGCTCCGCAGATGTGGACTCCCCCAGATGCGATTCGGCCGAAGAGATGAGATCGAGCTCCGTGACTGGCGATGGAGGCGGAGAAAGAAGGGACGGAGGCGGGGACCGGCGATGGAGACGGTGGCTGTGGTCCCGTGAAAGATGAGATGTGAGCAGAGCAGAGCGGCGATGGAGGCTGGCTGTGGACTCCTCTTGTGCGATTCAGCCAAAGAGAAGACAACCCTAATGTTCCTTCTCTTGATTTGGCAGATGTTTTCCCATTTTGCTGCTAGGAAGATTCGAAGGCCAGATCACTTAAGTGAGCCTTCTGGACGCGTGAAAAGAGCTTTCAAAAAGAGCTTTTAGCTCTTTTGGAAAACCCACTTCCTCTTTTTAAAGAGTTGGGCTTTTTTAAAAAGAGCTGCCACTACCAAACACCCCAATTTTTTGGACTTCTCTCCAAATTTTAAAATTGAGCCAAAAAAGAGGTGAAGAAATGGGTGTCAAACGACCCCTATGTGTAGTTCCCTACATGTTAGTCCATTTTATATAGATGTAGGTAAGAGAATCCTAGAATGGCTGGGCCTTGGGATCGCATTAGGATCCTTGAGGATCACGTCACGATCTTTGAGGATCCTTCTAGAACCATAATTCTCAAGAGAGTAATTTGACTGGAAATGTCCGGTGTCCCCAAATTATTGAGAGTTTATATTTGAGTTATATCACATCCCCAACAAGTTTTACTAAAATCATGGTAGACAAACTTCTGCTATCTATTCAACTACGACATCTAGCTGTTTGTACACTTAGCAGAGAAACAAGAAAAGAAATAAAGGGTTATGTTACTTGACAATTTCCCATAGTTGGGTACTCTATTGTACTCAGAATGTTTCATTGTATTTTGAATTGCAAATTTCGTGTTTTAGAGGGGGTAGAAATGCAAGCAAATGTATTTTCTTACTCTTGTGAGAATATGTTAAACTGATGGTGGTTATAGCCAAGTGACGAGAGTACGTGTGTGCAAGTTTCACAAGCCAGAACTTCTGGCCCAGAAGCCAATAGTCATCTTTTCGTATGAAAGGATCTTCTTCGACAAAGTGCTGAAATAGAATAATGCAGCAAAATGCATTTTAGTGATGAAATATTATCCATTAGAAATTTTAATAACGAGAAATCTTTTTTAGTTATAATCTATTGTCACTAAGCTATTACAGCAGAAGATGCAATATAGTATAGAATCTTTATACGGCATGTTCAAGTGTTGTAAGAATTGACAATATATTTTCAAACTTGCTAGACACTTATATGAGAGGTTCCTAAAATCGTGCATCATTATGCAAAGAGTAATAATGTAACTGTTATGTGTTTTTAGTTACTTTTCTGCGAACACTTTCAAAGACAATTCATAACAGCATTTTTTTAACGTCGTTAAATAAAAGACATTGGCGACAACTAATTGTTCATATATGGAGACTTGTAGGTATCTTCCTATAACTCGGGTAGCAGCTAAATTTTTTTCCACAAATAAAGCTTGCAGTTACATGCACAACTGACACATTTTTTATTTTTTTTCCCTCTCAAAATGCTTGCACATCTTTCACATGTTATTTGCTGCTAAAGAGATGAGATGGAGTGGTGTTGTTACAAAGTTCACCCCACCTTACATTATGGCATATTCCTGCATGATGGGATATGAATGATAAATTCAGGAAAAAGAAACCTCAATACAAAGAGCAAAGATCCAAAAAAGGGATCAATTCAACCAAAAAACACCCCCTTCCATAGAAGAAGAATCTTAAGCAAAGAAGAGTGCCATCCCATCCCACCAACTCCAACGTCCACCAAACCACAACTCCCTCATAACAACTACAACCACCCATCACCGCTCCTCATAATTCCTATTGTGACCCCACCCGATTCGGACCCCATATATATATATATATGAAATGTTTAAACAATCAAACTCAAGGATAAATAAATAAATAATAAAAAAAAAGCTAGAAAAATCATATTTGAAAAGTTGCAGTAACAATCATGTACCGACCCAAATGCGTCGCTAGCGACGAATTTTGCATCCACCCCACATGATGGGTGTTTGACTATTTCTTCCATGGCCGGAGGGAGAGGATAATGATCCCAATGATCACCAGCAGCAGGATGATCCCGTAGCAAGTCCACTTCCTGGTGTTCCTCTGGTGCTTCTTGGCCACCTCCAGCTGCTGCGCCCCGCCCCTGACGAACGAGTTGGCCCTGTTCACCTGGCTCTCGATATCGTCCAGCTGCGCCCCCTGACTCTCAACCAGCACCGCCATGTCCAAAAACACCTGGTGCAGCTCCTTCAGGTTCCTCTCCATCTCCTTCACCGCGTCGTGCCTCTCCTGAATCTCCATGATCGTGTCCATCACCTGCCCCCTCCCTTGCTCCTGTATCGCCTTCTGCAGAAAAGTCTCGCTCTGTCCCGTCGATATCAACGAATCCAGAGTACCCTCATCAGCGTTCTCGCCGGTAACCGTGAAATACCGTCTCTGCACGGTGTCGCGGTACTCTGTTGACATCCGCTGGCGAAGATCATTGAAGGAAGTCATGGAGTCCTGGAGCTTTTTGCGTAACCCGTTGACCACGGAGGTGCGGGTGCGATCGGAAGAGGATCCGGGGCCGCAGCCCGGGAGGCTACGGTTGGCGGCGTTGGACCGGTCCAGGGCCTCGAGGCGGACCTTGATGAGCTTGGCCTTCTTGAGGGAGGAGGCCAGGTCGGTGTCCATGGTGGAGCGGAGGTCTTTGATGGATTTGGCGTTGTGAAGGGTCTTGGACTTCTCGTGGGCCGCCAGCAGGCTGCCATGGAGGGCCTCCAGCTCGCGGAGCTCGTCCTTGATGGCCTCCACGTCCTCGAAGAACTTGTCGAGGTTGACGCCGGAGGTGGAGTTTGGGGAGCTTGTGGACATCTGGATTTTGTGGGATGGGGACTGCTCTTCGCTGCGGAAGCGAGAGAATGAACCTGAGAAGAGATCGTTCATGGTGCCTCCTTCTTGTTTCGCTTGGTTTTTCTCTGTTTTGGATGTGAAGATCTGATTGATTGGATTACGGAGAAAAGGGGGATTAAGAGGGTAGAGGAAGATGGAGACGAGATGGGGAAGATGAAGCCGCGGGAGGGGATTGTTGAATGATGCTGGCGGCCTGTGAATGGGTCAATGGAGTCGCCGGTTCAACGAACCTTTCTTCCTGTAAGAAGGAGGGAGAAAAGTCAACCGATGGTGATGGGGGAGGGGGAATTTATTTATGTGGTGTAGGCTTAAATACAATACACATATCAAGCTTGCATTGGGATTGGGGGCAGGAGAGAAAGAGAAGGGAAGTAGCTAGGAAGGTGTGTGTGTGTGTGTGTGTGTGTGTGTGTAAGGGAAGAATTGAAGGGGGGTGGAAAGGGTCGTCGTTAAGGAAGGTGTTTCAGTATGGAAGAAACAAACATGGGTGGAAAACGCGGAAGAAGAAGAGATTAGGAGCATATAATTGAGATATGGAAGTTTCTTAGTACACAATAAAAGGGAGGCTAGGCTACAGTGAGTGAGTTTTTTTTATAAATAATTTAAGTTATATAATTTCTTTTGACGACAAATAAATATACTCCAGTATACAAGAGCGTGGGGTTGGATGTGTGGAACTGGAAACGGTGGGTGAGAGAAGGGCTTTCACTAGGTAAGCCTAATTAAACTCAAGGTGAAAGGTGCAACCCTTGAATGAAATTGTTCTTAATTTTTTGTCTGCATAGATAGATATCATATGGGTTTGTAATTTCTAGATCGAAACAGAGTTTGTCAACTCGCATATCACGTGCGCACAAAATTATCTATGACATGAAATCCGAGTTGGTTGATTTCCATTTCACTCTTCACAAGTTCGCTAAATCAATTGCTTTAGGCCTGAACGTGTGACCTATTTGTTGCGGCTAAAAATATGTTTCAGAACCCTAGCCTAGAACGATGAACTACAAAACAGGAAATTAGTGACAGTCGGGTGGGAGTCCCGACAAAGAACTCTCTCATGCTTAAGTCAGAGTGTAGCTACAAGATATAAACTTTGAAAAAGTATGAAAGACGGTATTTGCATTTGTAAAACTGTCTCATACCTGGGGGGGGAGGCTCCCTTTATATACCAGGCATGGATGCAGAACCATAATAGAATTAGATGTCATGGTTGGGCTCTAGCCCTATCCTTGAGGATCGTGTTAACGACCTTTAAGAACCCCAGTTTATCCAATAAGCCGTATTTATCCAGTTTGACTGGGAGTGCTGGGTGTCCTCCAATAATTGAGAATTATATTTCGGTTATGTCATAAGCCCCCCACTTTCTTAGCCAAAATGTTTGGCTGAAGAAGCGTACATCTGTTGTCTTCAGACTCGCATCGAATTTGTAAAGGATTTTTCATCGGATTCAAGGGGTAAATAATATTTTATCTGCGACACCCTCAACCGTGGTGACATCACCGGGTTGAGTTATCGACCATAATCACATTCAAAACCCTGTGCTGAATACAAAGCAAGTATATCCTCATACTCATACATCATTAATAGACTCTCCAAAATACGTCCTTATAAAAAAAAATTCTTACAAACATACATCGTACTACATCGGAAGACTTTCAGGTCTTTAAACAACATGAATAGTTACAACCTAATATACGACTGTAGTCGTGTGACTTTTATCAATCTATCTTGCAGCTTAATTTTATTCTCACCATTTCTAGCTTGTCTTACCTCTCTCAACTGATCCCCTTGCTCAACTTTTCTAGCTTGTTTCCTTTCCCCTTTCTAGAGGGTTCTCCGTGATCAACCTTATGACCTGCACAACACAACATAAGGAATGAGTGCAAATCATCCAGTAAAGACAACATGTGGAGTATCGTGTACAAATGATTCAAGAGACTCGGAGGAACATAATCATCTCAACGATAGCAATGAATCAAGAGTTACAATAAATTTATGGCATCAACATGATTGTCAAATAATGTGTTCTTTCGTTAGACTGTGCGGCTTTAAGGCCCAACATAATAGCATTATTGCCACCTCCTCATGGACTGGACTGACGGACCAACTATGCAAGTGGACCCAAAATCCAAGGTCGTAAAGATAAACATCATTGAAATACAAATCATTAAAATCATCAAAACCAAAATAAAATCAAATGCAATGCAACATGGACACGACGGACTGGACTCGACCAGACACGACAAACTCTACTCGAGCGACATCCATCCTCTTTGGCCAGTGATCAGAATTCATAGGACATCCTCCTCATATTGGTGTCCCATTTTGCGGGATGTTCATCTCAGTCTCAAGTATATATAAGAGACATTGTCAACAAGCAAGGAACTCATCTAGAGTGTTTTCCCTAACCACCTTATAGCCAAGCAACGGGACTTCTTCAACGGGGCGGAAAAAGGGAAAATTTATTCCACCTTATGTCCTCAACAACACAGCTCAACAAGGAATACCGGATTGGAAGATCAACCGGTGTTTAGACCTAACAACAAGAGTTCAACATAACATCATCAACACGGCGGACTTAGGAGAAGTTTACCGCAAGCCCTCAACAACGTTCTTACACAAGAGAAATGTTGACTACCAATAAGTATCGACATTTCACAACAGCACGCAACGGCCTCAACAACATCATCACCAACGACATGGCTGACTCGGGAGAAGTATGCCATAAGTCCTCAATGGTGCTCTCAAACATGAGAGATATCGGCTATCAATAATCGCCGACGTCTCACAACAACCACACAACAACCTCTACGCAATATCATCACCAACGTCAGGTGTACCAATCGAATCGAATCATAGCATACTAAAATACGAATTATTCTTACCAAACTTCATAAACAGGATGAACTAAGGGAAATTACTCAACCTTAAGTCCTCAACAACGTAATTCCAAATCAATGAATACCGGTCAAATAATTACCGATGTCAAATCATAACCACAAGATTCCAACAAAACGTCATCAACATGGCATGCTAATCGGAACAATGAATTAGCATAATAGAATCACATTGTCCTTACCTCATTGGCTTATTGCCGAAGCAACTCTCAAGCTCTGATCGCAACGACCTGCATCACCTAGTCAAATAATACTCTACTCGTTAGACATCATTCAACATATACGTATTCCTTATTCTACCCCTTCTCATTAACTGTTCATAGTGTCTTACGACAACTCGTTAAACCGATCCGATAACCGGTCATAAACCTAACCTTACTAACGCATTAGCAATAGCTCCTATCTCATTATTTCAACGTATTAACAACATTCCTTACTTCCCACCACTCTGAACGCTAAATTATGCGCGTTCCCAAAAATTTAGCCCCAACGTGGCAAATTACCAATATACCAGACTTATGTAATTTTACCAAAACACTCCCTGGCCGCCATCGCCGCAACAAACATCTCAAAACTACTTTAAAATAACTTTTCAGGTGTCTTAAACCTCTTCCCGAACTAAAAAGTCATTCAAAAAATTTTATAGGAAAAATTAACAAAATATCCCCCTCTATGCGGTAAATTAGCAAAATACCCTTTGAGGGTTCACCACCACCTCAACACCCAAAATCTGCTTCAAAACAATCTTTTATGTGTTTTACAACCCTTCCCGGACTAACAAGTCCTTTGAAAAATTGTATTGGAAAAATTGCCAAAATATCCCTCTCCGGGCGGCAAATAACCAAAATGCCCCCTGAGGGTTCCCGGCGCCAGAAAATCTAAAAAAAATACTTTAAAACTCTATTTTAAGCATCTTGTAATCCTTTTTGAGCTAAAAAGCACTTTAGAAAATTTTCGCCCCAAAATATCAAACCGGTGTCCAAAATCACCGTATTCGTTCACCCCCTTCTTGCCCTCAGAAAAATCCGAATTGTTTCCATGATGGAGATCTCTTAAAACTAATTAGGGTCTTTTTTTTCACTTTGTCTAAATATGACCCTAACTATTTTAAAAAAAATTGGATTAGAAACTGTTCATTTGAATTTTCATCTTTAGCGACGATTACAAGTTACTATTCAGATCATTACACCTGGTATTTCACCTCAGCTTCACCCACTCTTCATCTTCCTCCTTCAGCCCGCCACATACCAGGCACACCACCCACACCCACGCATGAACCTCCCATTTTCACACACTTTAATCACCTTATTACATTGCAATCTATGCATTAACACCCTAAACCCACTTAAGTTACATCATTAGTCCCATATAAATCCATACCCATTAACCAACTTGAAGAACACACATGGTAAACACACACCCACGCACACTGAGCACTGCACGAACATGGAATCTTGATCAATTTTCATCCTTTTGCTATTCTAAGCTCTCATATTACACAATTACAACAAGAATCCATCCAATTTTTTCCCATCCCCGAAACATATATACGCAAACGAAGCATATATATACATATGTATGTCACATATATTCAACCAATTCCTTCACAATTTCGTGATTAAGGGTTCAAGATCGAGGGATTACCCTAATGAATTCACAATTCTTTCTTTCTTTCCTTTCTTCTCCTCTTTCTTCCTTTTTCTTTTTTTTCTCTTTTTTTCCCTCTTTCCCGCTGGTTTCCCTTCTCTGTTCGTGTTCTTTAGGTTGTTCTTAAGTTTCCTCTCTTTCTATTTTGCACCCAAAAACTTTACTTTTATAATTTAACCTCATTAATATTATCCCCCTTTATTTTATTATTTCCCAATACTTAGTCAGCCCAATTTTAATCAGGAGGTGGCCACCATTCGGCTGTCTTCTCTCCAATTGTGAAACCTTTTACAACTTTCAATAATTTGCACTTTAGCCCCTCAAGTTTCCAAAATTACATTTTGACCCCTCGACTTTGAAGAAATTACAATTTGACCCTAAAATCATCCTAACCCCTCCTTTACCCCCCTAACACCTCATTATCATCGAAATGATGCTACTTAATAAAAATGTGCATCTCGTTCACCATATTTTCCAAAATTACATTTTTGCCCCTTAACTTTCCAAAATTATATTTTAACCCCCAAGGCCACACTAACCCCTTATTTAGCTCCCTAACACTTAATTATCACCAACATATTGCTACTTAATAAAAATAGCACCCCTTAATTAATCAAACTCACGATTAGATTAATTTTTGGTATTTTTTGGGGTATCACATTATCCATCTCCATGTGCTAGGACCTAGGCCCTTGGGAGCTTAAGCCATTGAATTTTGTCCAAGTAGGGTGTTAGAACATTAGCCCTTGAGAGATAGGTCTTATATTACGCTCAAGCAGGCTATTTCAATTTTTCTTTGGGAAGATGAATAATGGGATCTTGAGATCCTTTAGAGGTTGTGCCCCATGGTAGCCTTTCTGGGGGAAGGACACAAAGATATGCATGCAAGTTGTTGCATATGCTTGTACACATTTGCTTAAGTGCTTAAATGTCCCCTTGAGGGGTTTGACATGACAATGTATGTAGTTTTCATCTCTCAGTGGGAGGTGTTTTTTGGCAAATGTGTGTTATTTAGCTTATACTATCCACCTCATGATTGCATTTACTTTGATGCTAACTCTTATCATCGGGTAAAAGCTGGCAAAAAGGTCTCATACTCACGCTCGACCGGATTCTGAATTTGCAAAGAGTGGTGAGGTTATGAAATCCCACAAAGTGCTTTGTCATTTCACAGGTTAGAACTCTTTGCTAAACTGTCTTGATAGAACTTGAGTTCTATCTTGTCACCCTTGGGGTGTTCATCCCCCAAGGGATCGCACTTAGGGGCTAGTGGAATGTAAAGTTCTTGTAAATACCTTTGGGGGCTAATGGAGCAAAAAGATAGAGTTACCGTAAATGTCTTTGAGGGCTAATAGAGCACAAAGCTCATGTAAACGCCCTTGGGTATTTGATGAAACATAGACTTATTGTAAGGCCCTTGGGGGTTGCAGTTGAAGTAACAATACTTGTTGTTGTGACGCAAATAGAAGGCATTTAGGTATTGAGCCTTTAATATTATCGGTGTCATAATATATATAAAGCCCCATGCCCGAGAAAGCATGGTTATAAAAATGGCTTTTTAGCCTATATGTAGGGCATCGTCGCAAGATGACCTGTATGAGAAATAAAAACATAAAAGATCATAATCTGTATGCTCGGTTGGATGAGCATATAAAGCTAGAGAACGCGAAGTCCGTCTGAGCTAGATGGCACAGGGTGATAAATAATACTAGGGGACGCGAAGTCCGTCTGAGCAAGATGTCACTTGGTGATCAACAAAGTTGTTGACAAATTTTATCGATATACTATGTGGCAATTAGATCCGATTTGCTAGTTGCATGAACAATTAGATGTGTTGGCGGTGTGCACGCCTCCATTACTCATATGTAAGGTTGAGTCTGCAAGATGCTGCAGCAGAAACCCTAGTTGTGACTTAAAAGTCATAGGAAGTTTCATCGCTTATAAAGCAGTCTACATGTCACTGTTGATGCTCACAGGCGCAATTTGAACCTTTGCAACGAGAAAAAGCATGTAACTAAAAAAAATATATTCTTTAAAGCGATAAAGCATATAAGCTTACAAGTGTAACTATGTTTTTAACATAGAACTAAGAGCGATGTTCATATTATGTGACCCCATTAGGGCCTTGTCGGTTAGACAACAAGGTGTGCTACATTGCGTGTCACAGGTAAGCTTAAAAAGTGATTGCAGTTGGTAAAAAAAAACCAACATGTAATATACTCGCGCCAATTGACGTGAGTGGACAATGCTAGACCAAAAAAGAATGTAGGTCTAGGTAACTAGAAGCACACATGAAGTAGCCTTTGGAAGTCTTGCTAGCACCTAAACTCACTGCCACTTTAAATTATTGGCTTACTTTAAAGAATGTGTAGCATATGTGAATTAAGTGAGACCCTATGGTTCTTCAATCTAAACATGAATTCTGAAAAAGCTTGATGCTTTAATGAGTTCGCTGCATATGTGAAATAATTAAGACCCTGTGGATCTAAAATTTAGATATGCATTTGCGTGGGTTGAAAATGTTCATGCCTTAAAAGTATGTGACGTATGTTAAATAGATAAAACCCTTTAGGTATTAATTCTAAATACACATTTTTCTTGGGTTAAAAACTTAATACTTTTCACAAATGTGGCCTAAGCCGAACAAATAAAACTGTTTAGGTCTTAAACATAAATATGCATACTTATGGGAAGGAATACGGAAATTTCCAAAAAGAAGGAATGCACTTATCTGCCTACTTCATCTTTTCACAAGCAAAGAATAAGCCGTGACCTTTGGAGGTAGATCTGAGATGGCTGGTGGTCGTATTGGCGCCGCGGCGATGGCAATGCTTGTCACGGCAATGACAACATTGACATTGACTGGTGTCACTGTAAGTCACAATTAACACTGGTCTAGAGTTGGTTATGCAGCTGCTCTGACAGTGGTGATGATGATGCCAGAAGCTTCATGGAGGCTTCACGACGGTTGGTGTTGTACCTTGACAAAGTAGCTACGGTGACGCCGAGGTTCGCCATGCCATCGCCGTCGGGAAGGGTGGTCTCAGCAGCGTCGCGTGGCATGTGCATGGCCGGAGCTTTGAAGTTTTTGAATGGTGACGACGGTTGAACAGCGGCACGGAGGCAATGCGATTGAGGGCCCATGATGGTGGTTATAATACACTGGAAATGCCTTAAATTAATCTAATCGTGAATAAGAATAATTAAGGGGGTTATTTTTGTTAGTAGTGTTACTTCTATATATAATTCAGTATTAGGAAGTTAAATGAGGGGTTAGTTTGGCTTGGGGCCAAAATGTAATTTGACAAAAATAATGGGGTCAAAATGCAATTTTTAAATATAGTAGGGTCAAAATGCAATCATGGAAAGTTTGGGGGGCAAAATTGTAATTTTGAGAACTTGGGATTAATGTCATGGGGGAGGGAAAATTCAAGGGATGTTGGCCACATCCTACTTGCGAAAGATGACTAAGTTATTGTTAAAAAAAAAAAGGTAATAATGCGAACTTGGATTAAAGAGGAAAGAAGGGGAAAAGGACAAAAATAAGAAGAGAACAGAGTCTCGATAGAAAGAAGAGAACCATAGGAAGAGAAGAAGAAAAGAGAAGGAGAAAGAGAAAAGAGGAAGAAGGAAGAAGGTAAGAAAAGAAAAAGAAAACCCAAAAGCTTTAAGGGTAAGCCTCTTTCTCCTTATGATTACCATTAGGGTTTAATTGAAATTAGAATTTGAGGCGGTATTTATGGAATATGCAAAGGGGTAACCGGCCATGGGGATGGGGTTGTGAGGTTGGTGTGGGTTCTGCGTTCTTGTTGGAGAGTGAAAGGGGAGGGTTAATTTTACGCTACACCCCGTACTTAGGGGTCAGTTGCACCCAGTACCTTATGGTTCTAATTTTGGCACCCAGCATCAAAATTTTGAAAAATCTTGGCACCCAGCACCAGATGACGGTCAAGAGGCACTTTGACCACACATCTGTTAGTTTTTCAGGGGCAAAATAGTCTTATTGCCCCTTAAAGCATACATGTCATCCAGTCAGCTATACATGGCCCAATTGGGCTCTCCACGTCACCAGCTCTGGACTTCTGGTCTCTAAACTCTCACCCACAACATCTCCCCATCAACAATGGGTTGCTGTCTTAGCACCACGCCCCCCAAAACAAACCACCCACATTCCATCCCTTCGACCCACCACCACCACCATTTGCCTAAATCTGGCTCCGATGGCAGAGACCCACCACCTCCACCGCTAGTACTGGAGGAAGAGACCGTGAAAGAAGTCCTCTCGAAAAACCCCCATCCCAAAATCACCAACACCGGTAGTAGCAGACAGCACCAAACGGCCCAGAGTCCAAGAACCCAAGGTTGAATCACTGGCTCTGCCAAATTCGACGGACGAGATCGTCTCTGAGATCTCCGAGATCTGCAGCTTCAGCGGCAGCTTCTAGACTACGACGGTGATCGAGGTGAGGGACGACGACGGCGGAGAAGTGACCCAAAGGGTCCGTAAGTCTCCCGCGAAGATCTCGAGAAAACGGCCGTACTCCGGCGAACTCCCCATAACGATAGAGAGGGGCGCCTGGTCTCCGGTCAGAAGGTCGGCTCCATCGCCGGTCCCGGCGAGGACAGTGACGGGTCAGCGGTAGAATGCGGGGCCGGCTAATGGCATCCAGCGGGATCCCGGTGAAAGATGAATCCAAGTAACGGTACTGCGATAGGCTCCGTCGGCTCCATCTCCCTGCGAATCGCCGATCGATATGCCCCTCGAATAAACAGTTGGTAAATTTTGTAATTGGGGATTAATTAGGGCTTTCTAACTTACCGTTTGAGGGATATGTGGACGGAGAGAGAGAATAAGGGCTGTTGAAGGGAAATGACGTGGATAGCCAATTGGCCATGTGTCACTAACTGGGATGACATGTAAGCTTTAGGGGCAATAATCCCATTTTGCCCCTGAAAAACTAACAGCCGTCTAGTCAACAAGCAGTTTGACCATCATTTGGTGTTGGGTGCCAATTTTAAAACCCTAGGGTGCTAGGTGTAACTGACCCCTAAGTACAAGGTGCTGAGTAAAATTAACCCGAAAGGGAAGGGGGAGTAGTTGTGGAGGCTATTAGGGGAAGGAAGGGGGAGTAGTGTGAGCAGGGGGAGAGGGGGCTATGAGTGTGATGTGTGTTGGTATGCAGGTGCAGCACACTACTTCTACGGTAGTAGTGTTTCTGTGTTTAGGGGTGTGGGGATGGTGAAAAAGGGGTAGGGAGATGGGTCGTGTGGTGGTGTATGTGTGAGGGAAAAGGGAGGGGGATATGTGGTGTGTATAATTAGGTAGAATGTGTGTGTGTGTGTGTGTGTGTGTGACTGAAAATGAAGGGGAAACGAGGACGGGAACAACAGCAGTAGTGGGGCTGCTGTTGTGGGGTGGTGCGTGTGTAGGTGGGTTGGAAGAAGATGGCGATGTGTTATGTGATAATATGTGAGGGAAATGGGGGTTAGGGTGTGTTCTAGGTGTGAATTAAGTGGGTGGGAGGCAAATTTCCATGGGTGTGAGGGGGTGAGGGGCTCGGCAGTGGGAAGAAAAAGAAGATGTGAGTGTGTGATGGTGTGTAACTGTGTGTGATCCAAAAGTGCATGAATAGTGATTGTAATCGTCGCAATAAATAACTAGGTTTAATACAATCCACTGATAGAATTTCTAAAAATAGCTTGAGACAAATTTTGACAATGTACAAAAAAGAGGGACTAATTATTTTGATGAAGTTTATAATGTGGAAAATTTTCAAATTTTTCTGAGATTGCGAAGGGGATTAACTGACATTGTGAAACTTCGCGATTAATTTAAACATAGCAAACCAACGCGATTTTGCCTAAAATTTTTATAAGGACCTTAAAATGTTGAGATGCTTCAATATCTTATGTTTCGGGACATTTTGAAGCCGATAACATTTTTTTACCGTAGCCGGCTTCCGAGCGCTCTGTTAATTATCGGTTCGGGATTTTTGAGCGAAAAATTCTTGGAGGGCTTTTCAGTCCAGAAAACTTAATGTAGATGCCTAAAAACATGTTTTAAACTGGTTTGGAGAATTTTTGTAGAAGTGATGGTCGCCAGGGGGTGTTTTGGTAATTTTTCCTATAAAAAATTTCGAAGAACTTTTTGCTCCGGGAAAGGTGTAAGACATCTGAAAAGTTGTTTTGAAGCGGTTTTGGGATGTTGGGGGTGGTAGTAGCCATCAGGGGGTGTTTTGGTAATTTATCACGTCGACACTGAATTTCAGGGAACACACGCAATTGAGCGTTCTGATGACAGGAAGCGAGGAATGGGGTTAGTACGCCTAAATGAAAGAGTATTAGTATTGACTTATTACCTAGGCTAGGTTAAAGATACGGCAGTCGGGTCGGGGTAACTGGGCAATGTAAACATAAAAAATAACTTATAGAAAAGGAGTAGAATAAATGGTGAATTTATGTTGATTAGTGCCTGATGAGTAAGGTCTTGTTTGACTAGGTGACCCTGCTCGTCGTAATCTGAGGTTGTTTTGGCTCATCGGCTAAAAGCCAATCAGGTATGGATAATATGGTTCCTTGTATGCTATGAATTGCTTTGCCTAGCATACATGTCATTAATAGTGTTGGTGTACTGTGAATGTTGCATAGTTGACATGAGATGTCGGTGGTTGTTGTGCCAATGTCCCCCTTCGTTTGAAATATTTTTGAGAATTTGTGATTAATTTTCTCCCTGGTCCACTCTGTGGGTGGTGTTGGTGTGAGTTTTAGTTGTAGTGTGGAACACTAGATGGCTTTGGGACCGAAAATTCTTGCTTGAGTAATTGATTGATTGAGGACGTAAGGTGGAATCATTTCCCCTTAGTCCGTCCAATTGGTGAAACTCATATTTTGGCAGTAGTGTGGTTAGGAACGAGCATTCTTCGGCAGTTCACTTCTGGTGTTTAGCGTCTCTTTTGATTACCTGAGAGTGAGATGAACATCCCGGAATACGGGATATTATATGAAAGTGGGGCCTGTGAAATATGATCACCGGCAAAAAGGATGTATGGCGTGTTTTGGTCGAGTCTAGTGAGTCGGGTCTGAGTCTGCATTGCATTTGACTTTATCTCGATGTTAACGATTTTAATGGCTTGTATTTCATTGATGTTTAATTTGGCCGTACTGATTTAATGTTCATTTCCATAGTCTGTCAATCTGTCAGTCGGTTAGTCATGTTCATAAAAAATGTGGAGAAAATGTTGTTCTGTTGGGCCTTAAACCCGCTCAGTCTGACAAATTTTTTTTTTGCCTAGCCATTAGGTTGATGTTGCGTTATTTATTGAACTCTTGTTTATTGACATCGTTGGATTGATTATTTTTTCCCGAGGTTGTCACATCGTCTATGCACGGTAATTCTCGTGTTGTCTTTACTAGCCGGGTGATTTGTGCTCATTCCTTAATAGTGTTGTTTCAGGTGGTAAGGTCGAACTGGGTGAGACTCGGGGAAAGGGAAGGAAAAGTTGGCTTGAATTATAAAAGGAGATGTAAGACGGTGTCAGCCGTATTTTGGGAATCTAGATGTTCTATTTTAAAACTTCCACTGTATTTATGTTGAACGTTGTAGTGAAATTTTTTGGAAGGATGCCTTTTGAGCTTTATGTATATAAAGTTATGTATCTAGAGTTGCTCTGTAATCCAGTAGGGTTGTGTTGCACTTATGATCGACAACTCAGCTCAGGTGACGTCACTTGGGCTGAGGGGTATCGCAAGTTGGTATTAGAGCATTAGCGCATTATTCTATAGACTATAAGTAGAACGTTAGGTATTTAAGGGAGGAAGGTATGGAATTAATGTATTATTGTGCTATAAGTTTGATGTAATTTTGTGTATTTTGCGGGGAATTATGGAGGGAGTAGGAGGATGGTTAGAGGACCACGTATTGAACGGGTTTGAGTAGGAACTCCCATTCGAGGAGGATTCTGAGGAAGACCCTGAGGAGGACTCTAGTGATGTAGAGGAGGATCCCTGGCCCATCGACGAGGAGCCAGAGGAAATGGACCTGCAAGGGCCGGAAGAGGAAGAGGAAACCAGACCTAAAATTCTGATAAGAGTTTGCAGGAACTAGTACGGGGCCGCGTCAGGCACATAACGTTGAAGGTTTTTGAAAACAAAGGTATATTGAGGTGGCGAGAGAGAGAGACCAACTGGTGTACTTGTTGGAAGAGTTGAAGCTGAAGGATGGTCGAGAGGTGGAAAGGGTAGAAAAGCACAACCAGGAGGATATGGAGCAGATGCGAGGAAAGGTCAATCAGGTAATTGACGTGGGGGAGAAGGTTACTCGGAGAATGCATGATAAAATTCAGGAGAATCATCCTGGGAGGGCGATATCGAGGGACAGTAAGGAGATGCTCATCAACGATGGTTACTGGTATACTGTGTTTTATTGTGAGCAAAATAGGCTCTCTTTTGTTTGAGTCTTAATGTATATATGTGTAAAGTTGACTGCTGGTTGTAAATGTTGTTTGTATTAATATTATGAGTTGTGTAAGTTAAATGTTGAATTTGAAATGTTAATTATGTTAATGGCAGAATGGCTCGTCAGTTGTGAAATCGGGTAATACCTTCGGCGAAGGGACTTCCTAATCTAGGAGAACCACATACGAAAGCGTCTTCGACAAGTGCTGAGGGCAGGAGTTTGGATCATGTAGAGGGTGGAGCTATGAATAACAACAGAGAGGATTTAAAGAGAGAGTTAGTGGGACTGTTGAGAGAAATCGTGGGAACTCCTGCAACACAACCGGCCGCTGTGGCTGCACCTATTCCTGTGGAGGGGAAAAATGAGTGCAAAATTTGAGATTTTCAAGAAATCTGCCCTAGTGAGTTTTACGGGGGCAATGACCCGATCAGAGCAGTAGCTTAGATTCGAGAAAGGAGAAGGCCTTTGAGATAATGGGGTGTGGAAGGCACCAAAAACTAGTTTTTGCAACCCATGTGCTAAATGGAGCAGTCGGGTATTGGTGGGATGTGCCAAAACAGGTTGAGGAAGGAAGGAAGCCTAACCGACCCTATGTGCAACACCTTCAACCCTGAGTTATTGATCATAATCGCATTCAAAATCCTGTGCAGAATACAGAGCAACTACATCCTCATACTCATACATCATTAATAGACGCTCTAAAATGCGTCCTTACAAAACAATTTCTTATAAACATACATCGTACTGCAGCGGAAGACTTTCAGGTCTCTAAACTACATGAATGTTTACAACCTAATATACGACTGTAGTCGTAGGACTCTTATCAACTTATCTCGCAGCTCAATCTTTATCTCACCATTTCTAGCTTGTCTTACCTCACACAACTGATCCCTTTGCTCAACTTTTCTAGCCTGTTTCTTTTCCATTTCTAGAGGGTTCTCCTTGATCAACCTTATAGCCTACACAACACAACATAACGAATGAGTGCAAATTGCCTAGTAAAGACAACACGAGGACTATCGTGTACAAATGATTCAAGAGACTCGGAGGAATAATTATCATCTCAACGATAGCAATGATTCAAGAGTATACAATAAATTCCAGCATCAACAGAATTTGTCAAACGATAATTTTTCTTTTGTTAGACTGAGCGGCTTCAAGGCCCAATAGAACATCATTATTGCCACCTCTTCATGGACAAGACTGACTAACGGGCTGACGGACTGGCTGATTGACTATGCAAATGAAAACCAAAATAGGAAATCGAGAAAATAAACATCAAAGAAAATCATACATCCTCTTTGTCAGTGATCATCTATCACAGGCCATTCTCCTCATTTTTGATGTCCCATTATACGGGATGTTCATCTCAGTCTCAAATAACAAAAAAGAGACGCCGTCATCAGGAGGAACTCACGAGAGTATTTGTCCCTAATCGCGTTACAGCTGAAACAACAAGGCTTCATCAACGGGGCGGACGAAGGGAAAATTATTCCACCTTATGTTCTCTTCAGCACAATCCAACAGGAATTCAACATAAGCATTATCAATAGGGCGGACTCGGGAGAAATTTAACCACAAATCCTCAACAACGCTTTTAAATAGAAGGAATATTGGTCATCAATAATTACCGACATCTCATAACCACCACACAACAATCTCTACATAACATCACCAAACAACGACAGGGCGGACTCGGGAGAAATTTGCCTCAAGCCCTTAACAACGTTCTATCGGTTATCAATAATTGCTGACATCTCACAATAACCTCCACGCAATATCATCACCAACATCAGGTATGCTAATCGAATCAAGTCATAGCATACTAGGACACAAATTATTCTTACCAAACTTCATTAACGAGGCGGACTAAGGAAAATGATTCCACCCTAAGTCCTCAACAGCATAATTCAAATAAACTAATACCGGTCACAATGACTACCGGTGTCAAATCATAACCACACGAGTCTACAAAAACGTCATCAACATGGCATGCTAATTGAAACAATGTATTAGCATAATAGAACCGCATTGTCCTTACCTCATTGGCTTATAGCCGAAGAAACTCGAAACCTCCGATTACAATGAGTGGCATCACCTAATCAAATAATACCCTGCTCGTTAGACATCATTCAACATATACGCACTCTTTATTCTACTTCTTCCCATTTAACCGCTTAGAGTAAAATACAACAGCTAGTTAACCCGATCCGATAACTGGATCTTTAACTTAGTCTTATCGACACATTAGCGATAAAAAAAAAACCTTCATTCTAGACGTATTAACATCATTCCTCACTTCCCACCACTCCGGACGCTGAATAACACGCATCCCCAAAAATTTAGCGCCAACATGACAATTTACCAAAATATCCCCTGATGGCCGCTACACCACCCACACCCTATAACCGCTTTAGAACTAATTTTTAGATGTACTATATCATTTGTAGCCCATATAGTCCCTAAAAAATTTTAAAAGGGAAATTTACCAAACCCCCCCCCCCCCATTTAGGGTGGCAAATTAACAAAATGTCCCCAGGGGTTTTCGGTATCAGAAAAATCTCAAAACCACTTTAAAACGCTATTTTAAGCGTTTTGAAGTAATTTTTTTGTTAAAAAGAATTTTAGAAAATTTTTGCCAGAAAATTCTGAATCGGTGTCTGGACCGAGCGTTTAAAAGCTCGTTCGTCCAAAAATAGCTATCAACTTCGGAAAGATCCGAAATTTTGGAACATGAAACTTCACAGCATCTTAGGGTTTTCAAAAAAGTTTCGCGTGAAACCGCGCTAGTTTGATATTTTTAATTTCACCATAAATTTCCAAAATCATCGCATTCGTTCACCCATTTCCCGACCTCAAAAAAATCTGAAATGTTTCAACAATATAGGATCCTAAAAAAAACTAGGGTCTTTTTTTTTTCACTTTGGCTAAATCTGATCCTAACTATTTTTAAAAATTCAAATTTTAAACTGATTAATTATTTTTCACCTTTAGTTACAAAAACAGTCACTATTCACATCACTTCACACACTAATTCACCTTCAATACACCTACTCTTCATCTTCTCTCTCTCTCTTTGCCGAATGCCATATACCATATAAACTCCCATTTTTTATCCACAAACACCCTGAATTCCATTCAGTTCCATCAAATTCCATCTTTTTACACAGAAACATCCAAATTAGTTCATTAATCCACCCAAATTTCCATTTCTATACCCACCTGAAACACACTCATGGACATACACTAAGAATACGCACTAAACACACACCAAACACTGAAATTCTTCCCCATTTCTCTTCCTTTCTACTTTCCAAATTTTCATTCACCCAATTCATACAAGAATTTAGCATAATCATCGCTAATTTACCCGCATATATATATATATATATACACATACACTACAAGAAAAAGGGTCTTTAGCGACCGCGCCTGGCGGTCGCTAAACGTGTCAACGCGGTCGCTAAAGGGTTTTAGCGACCGCGTAAGGGCGGTCGCTAAAACGGTCACTATAGCCCAGGTCACTAAATTTTAGCGACCGCATTTTAATTTCGGTCGCTAAATTTAGCGACCGCGTTGACTATATTTAGCGACAGCATAAGGCGGTCGCTAAATATTTTTAATTTTTAATTTTCTTTTTTTAATATTTTTTTATTAAATTATATTATATATTTAGCAACCGATTTAGCGACCGTGACTGGCGATCGCTAAATAATTTAATTTAATTTTTATTTTATTATTAATTTTTTTTTATTTTTTTAAAAATATTAAAAATATTTAGCGACCGCTTTGTTTTATTTAGCGACCGTATATTGCGGTCGCAAAACCTGGCTTCGCAAAAAAAAATTTGCAGGTCAAATAACCTGTCGCATAACTAATATCAATTCACATCCAATCCAATCGATCCAAAAACCGATTTAACCTCGGTTGAAACGATTTTGAATGAATGCGTTGAAAGCTTTCAACGCATTCATTCAAAACCGTTTTAACCCCTATCCCGCATTCATTCAAACAGCTGCTCGCATTCATCAAAGTATAAATAAACGTTAACATATGCATTAAAATAATAGAATTCATACAGTTAAGTACCGACGATCAATTCAAAATAAGAAAATAACATTCATTGCATAAATCAAACCAAACCCCTATCTAATTCACTCGTCGGCAGAATAACCAGCCCCGTCATCATCTTCTTCATTCCTCGATGGCACGTTCAATCCAACAACATCTTCATCGCCCCGGGAGTCACCGGCACTAGGATCATCGGTATCGCCCTGCACGAAGCCATACAAATGATTCAACATCATATATCAAATCAAGATCACATATAGAGCACAAAATACATAACTAATTGAAAAAAATTGTATTACATGTAGTTTGGGGTCCTTCATAATTACATAACCGTCACCCAGCAGCATCCGCATGCACGTATCAAACATTATGTTGAAGCACTCTACCTACATGCTTCATAAGTGATTCCATACAATCCCATATTGATCAAACTAAATAAGGCAAAGCAACTACGCTTCTTCAATGTAAACGTATCATAGAAGAGGCTTTACCAATACGCTTTCTAGGATCTAATTCCCATTTTTTCCTTTAATGTTCTCAACAAAAAGGGAATCTCGTAGTAGCACTTCAATGGTTTATAATACCTTTGAAGTACTAGTTCATCCCAGTTCAAACTTGGCACATCACCTAGATACAAGACTTATTACCTAGAGCATGTCCATTGTCTAACATCAACCGAAAGAGCATGTACAAATGAAATCGAGAGAGTTCAGTACAAAAGTCACTATTCCACTGACCACCGCTAATTTCTCTCTGGTTAAAACTCTAACACTCATATTGTCTAACATCAAGCCTCAACAACACTTCTATCTCTAGTGAAAACCAATACAGCAGTTGACCTCACAAACAAAAGAAAAAACGAATCAAAATCAAGCAAGCAGTACTCTCCAAGCTACCTACTTGCTTTTGCAGTCAGCACATTCCCTGTTCTCTGGTAATTTCAGCAGTCCTTCAAGTATCTGCCAACAAAACACCCAAGATGTACTTATCACAGTGTAACCAAACTATGTAACAAGGAAATAATGGACCGGGTAGTGCTTTAAAAAAATCCAACAAAAATTAGTTCCTTTTTAATTAAGGAAGAAAATAGTTTTTGAATTCAACTAAAGACCTAAAATCATCCAGATTTACTTGAAAATCTATAACAAAGTGATAACTAAGTTAAAACTCGCAGGTGACAAATCCTATTCAAATTATATTTCGTTTGCTAATTCTATGAAAATAGTATTGTCCTAAATATTTTTGTGATGATATCCCTTGAATATCTAATCACTATCACATTGCATGTAAACTCAACTCAATGCTCATTCATTCCTTGGAAGGATCACAAGCACATAGATTCTTTTTATAGGTAATAGTTATTGTGAACCAAGTGAATTGACTATCTCACTTCTTTTGCCAATGAACAAGTTTGAAATATCATGCAATGATGATCTCAACAGGAGAAAAAGAGGCAAGTTGTACATTCTAGTTCCCTTCATAGGAGTAAGAAAGACAATATAAGAAGCCAGCGAACTGTACTTAAGTCATAGGCACAAATCATACGCCATGAAACTTCATGCCAACTATTGGAGTGGATGGAGCTAATTTTGCAACTGTCCAACAATTAGTTGTCCTCATACCTTTCGCAACTGCTACCATTTTATTCTAGAGGAGTTACAACTCACAAAGTGGACCTCATGCAGACATCTTGGCATCACCAAACACTTATGACAGCTAGGATATGAATAACCTGCAAATAATAAGCACTTGGTTTTCTTCCTAACATCAGATTCTTTGACATGATAAGTTCAGAAACTAATTGGCCCAAAAAGCTTTTTCTGAGTGTAGTCTTGTGTCAAAATTCAGAGAACTACTAGCTACCCATACAAGGGAAAAAAATCAGAAAAGACAATTTGTTACTTTTTCCTCTTAGAAAATTATGAGAACCCAATCACGACAGATCGAAAAACATATTACCCGCCAATTAAGCGCTCTAACCACTTGCTTGCCGAAAACAACACAGAATTACGGGGAAAAAAAACACGAATAAAAAGGTAATTGCAAACCATACATCACAAAGTCAGTAGAAAGCCAGAAACCCATGCTTTTTCAGGATTCTACAGTTACGCATTAAATCATAACCCATGCTTGTTCAGAATTCTACTTGTAATTAGACGAAAGGGACATGGGTTCAGGCTTTGCCTTATTTCCACGGTTCAAGAAAGAACAGCAATAAGGATGTCTAACCAATGATATAATGTTAATGAGTACCCTAGTTATGCATGACAAATTCTGAAGTATCAAACTCAAAACATGAAAGTAAGACTAAAATTATGACAAAAATGAAAGAATTGATCATCAAAAGAATTAAACATAAACCCAAGACAAACCCATATCAAATTTTACGTGATCAAAATTTCTAAGCAAAATCTAACAAGTGCACGAGTTCATAAATAGCAGAGGCAACTGCTGTATTGGTTTTCACTAGATCTTGAAACAACAAGACCAGACTCTAATTCAGTCAGAGAAAAAGTTGCATCAGGAGTACTACCACCTACTCCAGGCTGAAGAAGCCTTCTATTACCAAAAAGTAATTTTAGCACCAGGGTTCTGTCTGTGCACGTCTATGCTTCTTCCATGAAATCAGTGAAGGCCTTTGATTTCTATGGTACGGTATGCTTCATGAGATTGTTCTCTACCAGCATTTTCATTTTAGCATCGTACTATACAATTCCAATTCGTCAAATTAAGATGTTCGCAGCATCCCTCCACAAGAAGTAAAGTAGAATTAACATACCAATGAATCAGAGACCTCCACATGTTGCTTGAGTTTTTTACATCGGGTAGAGAAGGTCAGCAGAAGCTTGGGGCGGCATGTTCGAGGCAAGGCCGGCAGCAGCGACGGCGTGGGCTTCTTGGACAGGTGGCCTTGGTCGACGGTGGTTGGTCGTCGCGATGGCGGCGGCAAGATGTGTACGGTGGTTGGTGGCCGCTAGAAAGGGGAGAGAAGGGAAAAGGGAATTTCGGGGAAGTGAGGGGAAAAATTAGGGCAAAGTCAAAAAGAAAGGAGGTGGGCTATTTCTAAACCATTAGCGACAAGGCGGTCGCTAAAATAAGTTTTTGTTGACTTTTAGAATATGTAGATATTTAGCGACCGCAAAAAATGCAGTCGCTAAAACGGTCGCTAAACTATAATTTAGCGACCGCGTATTGGTGCGGTCGCAAAATGCGGTCGCTAAAGCCTCTCATTCTTGTAGTGATATATATATATATATATATATATATATATATATATATATATATATATATATATATATATGGGAGCTGATCCGTTGAGAGCGCTAGCAAAATAGGAGATCTTGCAAATGCGATCTGGCCGTCCATCCTGAAAGATGAACGGCCCAGATCACGCCTTTTTCGAATACTGTCAGTCGTCTGCGACACTATGTCGTGGACGGACTTTTTTACCTTTTTGCCTCTCCACCCGTCGGTTACATTGTATCGCGGACGGTCCAAATCTTTTTTTTACGTTTTTTTTAAGTACGTCCGCTACATAATGTAGCGGACGTTTGTTTGACAAAAATACAGTCCTGTTCCATCCGCTACATTATGTAGCGGAAGAGTAGGCAGGCACTATTTTTTTTTCTGTCCTTCTGTGTCCTTTCTCTCATTGTCCTTCTGACATCTCTCTTTCTCGTTTCTCTCACTGTCCTTTCTCTTTCTCTCCCCTCTCTATCTTTCTCTCTCTCTCGTTTCTTCCCTTCCCAATGGCAAATATGAAACGTTCAAGAATTCACATTAATTTTCAGTACCCTTGACGGAAATGAGGCCCTAATCCGGACAAGCTATAAAAGTAAGAGACTGATTCCAAATCAAAATAGAATAATCAGAGAATGTGTTTCTTCTTTCTTTTTCAGGAAAGGACCGATCAACACCCAGCCCAAAGCACTAATTATAATCTTTCAAGTATGGGTGGTTTCTCGAGCAATGGTGAATTCTCCTGAAAAACGTAGTTGATCAATTGCTTTTTGTCCTAACCAAAAGTAGATGCATAGTACTCCACTCTGCAAGTAAACAATGGAGTAGTACTAAAAAGCTCTTGCCTTTGAATTTGTTTGATAGTGCAGTAGGCTCAAACAAATACAGTAGTAATTAGGACGTAGGCCTAATGAGATACAGTGATGGGTTCGTGGGTAAGTAGCCATGGCTGCCGTGAGGAGGTGAGGGCGAGGGGATTGGTGCGCCTGTGTGTGAAAAAAGAAGGAGAGGGGAGTAGCATCAGGTTGCTGCCTTGCGTGAGAGTGCATGTGTGCGTGTGTGAGGGAGAAATGAACAAAGGGAGAAGAAGAGCCACTGCCGTGAGGCAGTAGCACTGTTACTTGAATGCCTTTTCTTCGAGCCTGAATGCTCTGGCGCTGCTCTTCGACGTCTCTTCTTCGCGGCTGAACAAGATCCATGCTATGAAAATTTGTACTACATCCAGAACCCATAAAATAAATCATGGTGAGAGAAAAGAGAGAAAGGAGAGAGAAAGTGTCATAAATTGATGAGAGATAGAGAGAGAGAGAGAGAGAGGAAAGAGAGTGTGTTAGAAATTGACGAGAGAAATGAGAGAGAGAACCATGTCAGAATTTTAATGAGAGAAAGGACAGGAAAAAAAAATAGTACCTGCCTACTCTTCCGCTACATAATGTAGCGGATGGAACATGACTGTATTTTTGTCAAAAAATCGTCTGCTACATTATGTAGCGGACGTACTTAAAAAAACGTAAAAAAAAGATTTGGACCGTCCGCGATACAGTGTAACGGACGGGTGGAGGGGCAAAAAGGTAAAAAAGTCCGTCCGCGGCATAGTGTCGCGGACGACTGACAGTATTCAAAAAAGGCGCGATCTGGGCCGTTCATCTTTCAGGATGGACGGCCAGATCGCGTTTGCAAGATCTCTTATTTTGCTAGCGCTCTCAACGGATCAGCTCCATATATATATATATATATATATATATATACAACCACAAAACCCATAATTATTTTTTTCACAATTAAGGGCTTAAAGAAATTGGATTACCCTTGTAGATTTTGGGTTCTCTTTTCTCCTTCTTCTTCTTTTTCATCTCTTTTCTTCCCTTTTTTTCTTCACTTTTTCCCTCTCTGTTTTTTGATCTTTGGTTACTGTTCACGCCCAACTACTGTTCATGACTTTCTTGTATTTGTATTTTTACCCCACAAACTTTCTTTTATAATTTCCCTCATTAATCTTTATCCCTACGTAGTTTATAATTTATTTCACTTACTCAGCCTTAGAACAACTAGGAGGTGGAAACTTCTGGGCTGATTTCTCCCAGATTCATGACACATCTTGCAAATTTTCAAAATTTGCACTTTGGCCCTTAAAATTTTTAAAATTACACTTTGGCCCCTCTACTTTGGAAAAATTACACTTTCACCCCAAGACCAAATTAACCCCTTATTTAACCCCCTAACACCTAATTATCACCAAAATGATGCTACTTAATAAAAATATGCATCTCGATTAGATTAAATCAGGGTATTACATTATGTTACCTGGAAGCAGTTTAAACGAATATTTAACGAGAAGTATTTTCCCATGACTGTGAAAAGTAAGTTAGATACAGACTTTCGAAACCTTAAATAGAAACATAAGACGGTGGAGATTATATACGAGAATTTGATGAACTGGATCGTTTTGCCACGCACCATGTGGTTACAGAAGAAATGAAGGTTAGAAAATTTGAGGAAGGATTGTCAAAAGCTTATAGTTAACACCTTTACTGAAGTTATAGTGAAAACCTTACTACTAGAAGCAGAAAATAAAGAAGCATGGGAGGAAAGGAAGGAGAAAGGGAGGAAAATGAGTAACAACCAAGAAAGGGCCAGAGATAGTAGAAAGAAATTTAAAAAGAAAGTGGAGGAAGAGAAGTTCAGGCCAAGCGGCGAATAAGGAGTGTAGGTGGTGTGGATTGAAACACGAGGGCACAAATTGTATAAGGGCGACATGAGCGTGTTTCAAATGTGGCAAGCAAGGGCAAAAGGCGAATGATTGCAAGTTAAAGCAGAGAGTTTGCTTCCAGTGCCAGCAACCAGGCCATAATGCGAAGAAGTGCCCACAAAGAAAGATGATGGTTCTTGGAAGGAAGGCCCCGGACAACGGGCCGGGTAAATGCTATAAACTTGAAAGAGGCCCTAAAATCAGAAGATGTGGTGACATGTACTTTTCCTATATGTTCACAACAGGCTATGGTATTATTTGACTCGGGTGCTAGCCACTCCTTTGTTTCTCTAGATTTTTCTATTAAGTTGATTGTATCCTGGCAACCACTGAATACGGTGCTAGCGGTGAATATACCCAGTGGCATTCCCTTTATGCCACTAAGATATATAGGCAATGCCCGATACAAGTCTCTGATCAGACATTATATACTGATCGTATACCACTTGAATTGGGAAACTTTGATGTCATACTTAAAATGGATTGGTTAGCGGCGTATGGTGCCAATGTGCATTATCGGCATAAGAAAATACACTTGTCGACACTAGGAAAATCTAAAGTGGTTATGCATGGAGATCGATCAGTCCGACCTCCTTATTTAGTGTCGCTAATAAAAAGCTCGCCGTTGTATCCGGAAGAGATGTCGAGGTTATCTAGCGATACCCATGCTAAGGAACTGTAGTTGGACCAGATTCCAATAGTAAATGAATTTCTGGATATTTTCCGAGCAGACCTTTCATATTTACCACCGGACCGAGAGATTGAGTTTAGTATCGATCTGGTTCCTAGAACCGGTCTAATATCAAAATCCCCTTATAGGTTGGCACCATCAGAGATGGTTGAGTTGAAGACACAACTAGAAGAATTGTTAAAGTTGGGTTTCATTCAACCTAGTGTGTCACCATGGGGAGCCCCGATATTGTTTGTAAGGAAGAGAGGTAGAACGATGAGGCTTTGTATCGGCTATCGCGATCGAGTTAAAGAAGGTAACCGTTCGGAATAAATATCCCTTACCTTGCATAGACAACCTTTTTGATCAGTTAAAGGATACAAAAATATTTTTTGAAAATTGATCTTAGGTCTGGATACCATCAGTTGAAAATAAAGGAGGAGGATGTAGCAAAAACTGCTTTCAGAACCAGATCTAGACAATATGAGTTTCTGGTAATGCCATTTGGACTGACTAATGCCCCTGCAGCGTTCATGGACTTGATAAACATAATGTTTCAAAGATATTTAGATTGTTGTGTCATCGTGTTTATTACGTCATTTTAGTCTATTCCAAAAGTAAGGAGGAGCATGCTCAGCATTTGAGGCAAATATTGTAAATTCTCCGAGAACATAAGTTGTATGCCAAACTCAAAAAGTGTGAGTTCTGGCTGAAGAAAGTACAGTTTTTGGGACATATAATGTCAAGTGAGGGCATCCTGATAGACCCAGGAAATGTGGAAATGACTTTAAATTGGGAACGTCCGACTTCAATGTTTGAAATTCAGAGTTTCCTAGGTTTAGCTAGATACTATCGGAGATTTATCAAGGACTTCTCTAAAATAGCATCCCCAATGATGAATCTAACCAAAAAGAATGTAAAATTTACCTGGACGGAGAAGTGTGAAAATAATTTTCAAGAACTGAAAAGAAGGTTGGTGACGACGCCTGTTCTTACATTACCGTCAGGATTGGAAGGATTTGTCATTTATTGTGATGCATCTCGGAATGGATTAGGTTGTTTACTTATGCAACGTGGCAAAGTAATTGTGTATGTCTTCAAACAGTTGAGAAACCATGAGAAGAACTACCCGACACATGATTTGGAGTTGGCAATGGTGGTGTTTACCCTAAGAGTTTGAAATATATCCTTACCCAGAAGGAAGTTAATATGAGACAAAGGAGATGGCTGGAACTCCTTAAGGATTATAATTGTACTATAAAATATCACCCTGGAAAAGCTAATGTGGTGGTAGATGCGCTGAGCAGAAAGCGAATAGGGAACCTAACTGCGATGATTGCCACATAAAAGGCCATTATTAGAGATTTGGACAAACTCGAAATTAAAGTTCGAGTTAGGGGAGAATGAGGTAATACCATATTCCATTTAGAAGTCGGACCGACACTTTTTGATCAGATTAAAGAAGCTCATAATCAAGATGAAAGAATACATGATTTCTGGCAAGGTTTTGAAAGGAATAAGAAAAAGAAAAAGAAATTTGATTCTGATAAGGAGGGCGTTTACAAGTATGAGGGTCGGGTATATGTGCCGTCTGGCGGCGAGTAGAGAAAAGAGATTATGCCCAGACGTGCATAACTCTAATTACTCGATCCACCCCTGGGAAACCAAAATGTATCGTGATCTACGACAAATTTTTTGGTGACCTGGCATGAAAAAAGATATATCAGGGTTTGTATCCCGATGTTTGACCTGCCAACAGGTGAAAGTGGACCATAAGAAGATTGTTGGACAGTTGCAACCACTCCTCGTACCTGAGTGGAAATGGGAACACATTACAATGGATTTTGTGTCAGGATTACCACGAACAACTAGTGAATACACGTCAATCTGGGTCGTAGTGGATAGGTTGACCAAGACAACTCGATTTATTCCTCTATGAGAAGGGTATACCCATACCACATCATCACAACACTCACGCAACTCAGCCGCAGCTCCATCCACTTCCATTCCACGGCAGCCATGCCTGCCTTCTCACGAACCCATCACAGCGCCATGGCTCTCGCCGCCCTCTTATGCGCAACAACCCCTTCATGGTAACCCACTACCATGCTCCATTCCACGACAGCCATGGCTATCTACTCACGAGCCCATCACTGCCCCATGGCTGCTCGCCGTAATCTCACATATATATATATATACCTAGAGATGTCAAAAGGGCCGGGTGGCCCGCGGGCTGGCCCGACCCGGCCCCTTTTTGGCCCAGGCTGGCCCGGCCCGTTTTTGGGCCCGGACTGGCCCTAACCCTTAGGGCTTGGGCCAAGGCCAGGGCCAGGCCGAATTCTTTGAGAAACGGGCCTGGGCCGGCCCTAAAACGACCCTTTTTTGGCCCAGCCCTAAAATGGCCCGGGTTTGGCCCGGCCCCGTTAGCCCCCCCCCTTAATGTTTTTTCTTTTCTATTTTTTTTGAAGTCTATTTTATTACATTATTATTTTTTTTTTTTTTTTGATCTTTTTAGTTAAATTAATAGTTTTTGTGGTGTTATTGAATTCATATGATCAGTATTTTCTTTAACATACGCAGAGAAGTATGGGTGTGTGGTGACTGTGACGTGTTTTTGATGATTTCTGAGTGGGTTTTCATTTAATGTATTTTATAGAATTTGCTTTGTGTTCTACATCACAAGCTAAGGGAATAATTATAAAAACAATTATCATGTATTCTAAACATAAATAAAAATTATGTATTCTTTTTGTTTCAAACCAAAAGAGGTGAATTTAATTCTAAATTTAATTTCATGAAGTGGGTGACGTGTTAAAGAGCCTTGAAGAATAATCTCATGTTTCTTTAAATGACCAAAGAATTTGAATGTAACAAGAAAAGATGTTATTTTATCTTCATCGATCTCGTTATTGTTTTTGTTTGATCTACTCTATTTTTCTTTGACATTTACAGGTTTTACACCATATTACGAAAGAGATTGAATTTTGCACTTAAAATCAGTATGTGTGGGTTAGAACAACTAGTTTTTGTACTTAATCCGTGGTTAATGGTCAACCAACATCAATTTGCCTTTTCGAAAGGGGGTTAATTCGTGAAAAAGTGATTGTATACTCAATGGTCCGTTTACAAAAACTTTGCCCTTTGTTGAAGAAGAAGTCTTTATAATAAAAAGTTGGGAAGAAAGGAAAAAGAAAATTGGATTGGGCCCGGGCCCGGCCCAAGCCCGGCCCTAAATATTGGGCCTAGGGCCTGGGCTTGGACTGGGCCCATATATCCCAGGTTTTAGGCCCGGCCCGGCCCGTTTTTCATTTGTGAGGCCCCAGCCCGATTTCATTGGAGGCCCGCTGGGCCTGGGCCGGGCCGGCCCAAGCCCGGTCCATTGACAACTCTATATACCCCTAGGCATTACATACTGACACACACACACACACACACACACACACACACATATATATATATATACTCACAGATATTACATACAGAGGGAAATCCATTTACATCTACCCATAATATCTATTCACATTAAACTTAACTTCCAAAGCAAGCTTACTGGAATGTTCCTTGATCGCCGGAGATCTCCTTCACTCCCTCTCTGCACTTTGTCGTTTCCAGATGGTCTGGGAATTTTAGGGTCGGCTGACCCATAAGGTCATATATATATATATACAAGAAAACCTAGCTTGAAGAATTTAGCAAAAGTTCCCTAATTTTCGTTAATTAATTGAATTTTCCCCGACTTTCTATTATTGCCAAAAGAAAAGACCCAAATAACTACTTACGATATTTTACGTGTTAGAAAAATTATTAACAGGTTGTTGCATCACTCGCTTCACCAATTTGTCGCTAAAGGTCTCCAAAAATATCATTACGCTACTTATTACTAAAGATCTCAATCAATAACACCTATCTATAAATTTACAACTTACGGTTCCTAAAAATTTAGTCGCTAAAGGTTACCGGCAAAATATCATCTCTGGAAATTGACTTACATAAAAAGAACTCAAATAATTATTTATAAACTTGTCGCTAAAGAAACAAACATGTGATAGTCTACCCTACAACAAGCTTCATTTATTGCAACTTAAAATCATTAAAAAAAAGAATGTCGCTAAACGTCATAAATAGTGCCGCTCACAACAACCGTCGCAAAAGATTATCTAGTATCACTTACAAAAATTGTCGTCTAAGAAATTAATAATCAACTAAATTTATTATAAGCCCAACCTTAGGTTTGGGGTATTACACCAACCGTTTCAAAAAGTTGTTGGGTCTAGCTCTTAGGCTAACGTCTTTACATACTCAACACAATCTTGGTCCATCGTGCTCCAATAATATCCCTGTCGGAGGAACTTCTTTGCTAGTATTGGTTGTTCATGTGTCCACTCTCTTCTGCATGTATATATTCCACTATATGATTGCTTTTTCCCTCGCTCACACACAACAGGTGTTCTAAATTATAATGCCTCTTATATAATCTTTGGTCGCACATGATGAACTGGGTCGTCCACCTTCTTCAATCAATTTGGTCTTTTGCAAAACATCTGTCGGGGTATTTACTGTCTCAAATAAGATTCTAAACATTGATGTACCACGGTTTGGCTACTCCATCATCCTTTACGGGTGCTATCATGAAGCAGTAAGCTGGTTGATCCCCCCCCCCTCTTTTTTTTTATCACAAACGGTTCTACCTCTTGTCCTTCGGGTATGTCCACCATAGAGCGAGTGTGACCAAGGCATCGACAAAATTGTTCTTGAGCCAAGGTAACTAGTAGAATTCCACATCCTCAAACTGATCTACAATCCTCTCCAAATGAGCATGGTACGCCAGTAGACATTCATCCCTGATTATCCACATCCCTTGAATTTGGTATATGATTAGCATTGAGTCTCCATGTATTGTAATCTTTCGAACTTCTAGGTTTAAGGTTATCTCTAAACCAATAACACAAGCCTCATATTCAGCGGTGTTGTTAGTACCGTCGAAAGTCAGCTTGATTACTATAGGTGAATGAGCTTAGTCTGATGAGATTAACAATATCCCTACTCCAAATCCCTTGTTATTCACCTCGCCTCTGACTCGATGACACACTCATTCATCTGAGAATTTTGCCTCCCATCCGCTGGTATCATCTATCGAGCAATCGGCTAACAAGTCGACTTTTGATCAACTTTTGGGTGACGTATGTGATATCAAATTCGGACAATAATAAAAGACACTTGTGAAACCAATAAAATAACCCTAGAGGGGGGGGGGGGTGAATAGGGTTTTAAGACTACTTTAAAAATTAACAAACAACAACCTCAATCTCAATAACTCAAATAAGCAAACAACCAATCTCAACACAAATTTAAAACGATAATGTAAAAAGAGAAGGGTTTAGAGATACTTGACAAGGAAAATTAAATGGTTCGGCTTGATATACCCACAAGCCTACGTCCACCCCTTCAAGGAAGTCCCTTGAAAGGCCCTAGAATCCACTAGTATGATCTTCCTTACGGGTCAAGATCGAACCTCTTACAATCCCTTGATGATATGCTCACATCAAGAACAAGCTTTGACAAACCCAAAGCTCGAAAGCTTGACAACCCCAAGCTTTGATACAAGAACCTTTCAATGAAGAAATGTGTCCAAGATTTCACTCTCAATAAGTAGATGAGTACAAGTTGAAGTACTATAACAAGAGAGATGAGTGTATGATGACTTATGAAAGTGTATCTCTCTCTAATGTTAGCTCACAATAAATGCTCTCTTGAAAAGGATGAGAAATCAATGAAAACAAGAGAGATTTGAACAATTGCTTTGATCTTTGAGAATATGAAAGATAGGAGAGCTTTGAACGCAATTGATGAATGAAAACAATGCACAAGATGAGTATTTATAGAGGTGGGAATAAATATGACCGTTTGGGGTTAGGTTGGGCATTAAATGCGCCAAACGATAAATGCAGTCAACTGCAATGCACCATTGCAGTCGACTGTAACCCAAAAGTAGCCGTTGGAAATTCAAATTTCAAACTTGCAGTCGACTGTAATCCATTGCAGTCGACTGTAATAGGCTACTAGAAGTATTGCAGTCGACTGCATTCCAATGCAGTCGACTGTAATACCTCACTGCCCAACTTGCAGTCGATTGCATTCCAATGCAGTCGACTGCATTCCTGAAAATGCAGTTTCATTGTTTTTAAAGCATGAAAAACTTTTATGCATGCAAGGGAAACCTATGGGCAATTTCTAGGTATACAGTCATCGTAACGATCCTCTATCTATGTCTAGTTTACAAAGATGGAATTAAAAGCATGAAAACTTCAATCGAAGAATTTCCTCTTTGATGCGTTCCGTTGAGAGTCTTTGACCGTGTTGCTCGTCTAATAATCTGTTTGCATGAGTATGAGATTGTTCCTATTGCTTCATCAACTCAATGCATGTTAGACAGCATAATCATCAATGTTAGTTATCATCAAAATCATATATAATCCTAGGTTAAATAACCGTAGGGTTAACAACTTGGTTGTTCGGTCGAACAGTGCTGGCTTCTCAAACAGGTATTTCATGGGATCCATTCTAGCCAACAGTCTCATGGGGTAAGCCAAAACATAATGTCTCAATCTCTGTGTTACCCAAACCAGAGACGCACATGTCTTTCTAAAGCTGAGTAATTCACTCTCCTTGAGCCAATGTCTTAGTGACATAATAAATGGCTTTATCAACCAAAGAATTCTCCAAATATTAGGCTAACATGGCTCTGGTTGCGGTATCAGTTACAGTTAGGTATAACAATAAGGGACTACTGGGTATCAGAGGGCTTGTGACTATGGGATTGCTAAGTATCGTTTGATCTTGTCGAAGGTTTCTTGGCATAAGGGGTTCCATTCTTTGGTCGAATCCTTCTTTAACAGTTTGAACACAAGCTCACAGATCAAGACTAGCTGGGATATGAACCGACTAATGTACTGGATTCTACCTAAAAACCCTTGGACCTCTTTTTCAATCTTCGATCGGGGCATCTCAACAATAGCTTTGATTTCGGCAGGGTCCACCTCCATCCCTTATTTGCTCACTATAAAACCTAGCAACTTTCCGGCTGTAACCCCGAACACACACTTCTACAGGTTTACCTCACGTTATACTATCTCAACCTTTCAAAATATTTTCTTAACACCGTGCAATGATCTTACCGCTTCCTTGACTTGATGATCATATCATCCCGTATACACTTCTACCTCCTTGTGGATCATATCATGGAACAGGGTGGTAGTGGCTCACTAGTATGTAGCACCAGCACTCTTTAAGCTGAAAGGCATTACAGTGTAGCAAAAGGTGCCCCAAGGAGTTGTGAAAGCTGTTTTCTCCTGATCTTCAGAAGCCATCTTTATCTGGTTGTATCCCGTAAAGCAATCTACAAAAGATACCAACTCATGCTTGGCTATATTATTTATGATCATATCTATGATGGACAAAGGAAAGTCATCTTTCGGGGAATCTTGATTAAGTTCTCGGTAATCGACACACATACTGACTTGATCGAAGCTTGGGAACGGATACGATGTTGGCTAGCCAGGTAGGGTACTCAATCACTCTGATGAATCCAATGTGAAGCAACTTCATAACCTCTTCCTTAACCTTGAGGGACCACTCCTGCCTTAACTTACGGAGCTTCTGCTTGACAGGTTTGGCTTTGGGTAGGGTAGGTAGGTGGTGTTCCACAATTGATGGGTTTATACCGATCATGTCACTATATGACCAAGCATATACATCGATAAATTCTCTAGGGAGTGTAGTGATTTCCTCTCTCTCTCTCTCTCTCTCTCTCTCTCTCTCTCTCTCACACACACACACACATCTAGGCTAGCCCCTATTTTAATTTCTTCTCTATTTTTGGGCGTGCCTATGTTGACTCTGACTGTTTTTTCAGCCACTGGCTTGACACGACTAGATTCCCAGTTTTCAATTTTTTTTCATCATTTCTTTTAAATATTCTTTCTCTTTCAGATCCACTATGTGTGATTCATCATTAATCGTGTTGATTGATTCATCATTACCTATATCAGCAGCCAAGGGATAATCAAAATCAACTATCGTATTATCACTCAAATAGTTTGGGAAAACAAAATAAGTGAGTAGATTCAAATTGGCTAAGGTGACATAAACATCCAAGTCTTCCAGTTTTGGAACATCTTTGGCAGCAGGACTTCCTTCAATAATCTCTTCCACAGTCAGCAGTCTGTAGTCAATAATCCAATTCCATGCATCACCCTGTGCTAGAGCAATTAGTCTTGCTGAGTTCATGATTAGGTCGTCTATTTCATAGATAAGCATTAGGATATGCATATCAGTGAAGCATGCTATCATCACTCCAGTTTCCATCATATCCATCTAATCTGAAACTTCTTTAGTACCCAATTCGGTCAGGACTGACAGTTCCTCATCTTCAACCCACTCACAGTCGTAGAATATCTCTCATCCTTTGATCAACTTTCCTATTCTAATGTTATAGACAGGCTCCCGAAATCCATAGAAGAGCCTACTCTCTCCTTGTTTGAAAAATCGTCCATTCATGGTGGGACCTTGGCCATGCCTTTGGCATTTGTGACCTGCCCGCTTTTCTTGTCTTTCTTAGCTTGGACAAGTTTTGTGATGGCCTCCTTTTTCTCTTTCTTGGTTGGCTTATACTCTAAGCCAAATTGATCTTTCTTGTTCTTAAGAGCTGAAAAATTGGGAATTCCTTGGCAATTCCGGCCTAAGTAAGGAAACTTTCTCAACATAGGGAGCATGGTCGTATTGCTTAAGGGGCAAAAGTGAGGAATTTTTTACCGTGAAAAACTTCCTTAAGTCCAAACACTGCATCGGGCTATCCATTGGAATCCGTTGAGCATAATATCCAACAAGTCATGTGGCACCTGAACACTATCCTTTTCTTTCTCTACCTGTTTGATCTGAGGTAAATGTGAATCTCTCATTATGGTGAAGACGACTTTGTCCAAAACGAACTTAACCTTTTGGTGCAATGTAGAAGAGGGATTGCACCCACATAGTGTATTCACAGTCTTCCTAACAAGAGGTTGAATGCAGCAGGTATATTAATGACTTGAAATTCAACTTCAAAACTAACGGTTCCCACAGTCATTGGGAGCTTAACTGTACCAATCACTTCCCTTCGGGTATTATTATAGGCTCGAACGGCTTAGTTAGAAGAGGTGAACTCCGAAGGGTCAATGCCGAGGGCTTGAACAGTGCATGGGGGCAAGCATTCAAAGCAAAACCATTGTCTACAAGGATTAAGGGAATCCTTTAATCAAGTGCTTCCATAGTGATATGGAGCGGGTCGTTGTGGCTCGGTCCTAATTTTGGGTAATTCTGACTCGAAAAAGGTGAGGACATTTTCGTAATGTATAGCCCCTAGCACTTGGGACATGTCTTTAGGTTGGGTTTGGATCAGTATCTAGGACTTGCTGAATAGTTTGATGAGGGCTTTTCGGTGAGAGTATGAGGCGGATAACAATCCCCATATGGAAATGTTAGCCTGAGTTTTCTTCAATTGTCTTTAGGGTTCATCATCAAGGGGGACTTGAGAAAACAACGGGTCAAATGTGGTTTACTAGGGTGCAGCTTGATACACTCGACCTGATCAGCTTAGGCGGAATACCGCAGCATTGAGTCAGAACATAAAATTGATTTCTTCATTGTATTCTTCCTGGATAGTGAAGGCTTCGCCTTCCATCAACTTTTCACATGTAATCACATCACAAAACTACGGCAAAGAACAACATAGTGAAACTGACTTCCAAACTGGCTGGTTGGCTGGAACAATAAAGATGGTCATATGGATGACTAGGTGGCTATCATTAATGCATTTAACCCTGTGAGGCGGTAAGGGTTCTTTTTGGACACTCAACTTCACAGGAGGGAAGACTTTGCCCTTGTCAATAAGTCTTGTATGGCATGTTGAAGCGTTATATATCTCTCCATAGAGTGTCTCTTCCCTTGATGATAGGCACAAAATACTTGTACTCATATAACTCTGGTATTACTACTAGAGTAGGGGTAAACGGAAACTTAGATATCATACCCCTTCTTAACAATTGCTCAAAAACTTTAGGCAGCGGTGCATTCAACGGTGTGAACTTCCTCCTAGGCTTTGCATTGGCCTCCCATGACAATACATGGGGTGTTTGCGCATTGTTGACATTGTTAGTTATAACTGGCTTAGGCTGTGCATTAGAGCTCCTCAGACCGGCTCGGTATACCCCTGGCTCCGACTCATGAGAATTGATTCCCTTGTTGATGGGAGGCCATAAGAGCCTGAACGATGTGTGGTAATGGCCAAAGTATAGTCATGGTATGCGAAAAAGCAGATTGTTCCTAATAATATTCACTTGCTCTTTCTCAATCGGACGGTTCACCATCTAAGCTGCCTTATTTCTCCTCTTCATAATGAGGTTGACACTGACTCTCTTGACTCATACCTCTCTATGTAATATCTAGGTCGGCATTGTATTGTATTGCTTCACAAACTCTCTTACTGCATCTTCTCAAGTCCGGACTCGGGCTTTATCCAAAGTAAGGAACCAAAGAGAGGCGGCTTCTGTGAAAGTACAATAGTTGGTTCCGATTCACTCTATATGGGGCTAACGCATGCATGTACATCTTAACATGAATTTTGGGATCCATTGTCCCGTCAAACTTATCCATCTTTGGTGTCTTAACCTTCGGAGACAATATATCCTCAGGGTTCATGGTTAGGGCACTAAGGTCTACAGGGTCATCGGCTCTCCTCATTCTGGTGATTTGAGATTCAAGTGCCGCTAGCTTGTCTCTCCACTATGGAACTACGGGGAGTTTTACTTCCTTGTCCTCGGATTCATATTGCCAATCAGTCTGGACAGTTCTTCTTGTCATCTTTCTTTTCCCTATCCTCCCTTTATTTCCTGTTTTTCCTCGTGAGGTTGTCTGATTCCTTAGCTGTTTGAGATTGTTGATCTGTCAAAGTTGCCAAACCATTCTGAACATCCTTGGACCAAATCTGAAATATGTGGGAATTCCTTAGCCATTGGAGTTCGTGAGAGTTTTACAAATGAGTCTCAATACCATCACGCTTAGCCATAACAATATAGATAAATTTATCAAAAAATTTAGTTACACATACCACAGAGATCAAGCTAACTGGCTCAAACCTTAATGGGGGATGAGGGGAAATTTTTTTGGTCTTTAGAGTGTTTTTTTAGATTTTGAAATTGAATGGTAGGAATGACTAACCGTGCAGTTACTCGGAGAGGAAAATCGACCGGTTGGTCCGTGAGGTTAGGATTGTTTTGTGGGAATTTTTTCTAGGGGATAAGGTTCTAACTAACCGTTCGGTCATCTTGATGTCTAAACCAGCTGGTTGGTCAGTGGCCATAGGGTTTTTCTTTGGAAACTTTTTGGGATATTTTCTGGGGACAAGGTTCTGACTAACCGTCCAGTCATCCTGGTGGATAAAACTGACCGATTGGTTAATGGGGTTAGAGTTTGTTTCTGGGAACTTTCTTGAAATTTTTTCAGAGGGTAAGGTTCTTACTAACCGTCCGGTCATCATCCTAATGGATAAACCGGCCTGTTGATCAGTGGGGTTAGGGTTTGTTTTTGGGAAATTTCGGGGAATTTTTCTAGAGGGTGAGGTTCTGACTGATTGTAAGATCATCTAGATGGATAAATCGGCCAGTTGGTTAGTGGGTCGGATTAGGGTATAAACCAATCAATTTCAATTTTTTTTCAAGTAAAGTACATACTGACTAACTATTTGTTTGGGAGCGAGGGTTAATAGACGGGTTACTCAGAGTTTACTCTCTTTGCAAAAATACCAATTTAGCTAACAAAATGTTGGTTCGTTTCCTTGCTAACATGTTATAGATCAAATACAACTACTCTCCTAACAATGGACAAATCACTGAATGGTCCGGGTGTGCGGTTTCTCTCTCAACAACAGTGTAAAGGTCACTTATATCGGCTCGACTATACCATATACCTTCTGCCCGTAATTCAGGAAGTTAATAATGGACGATCATCAGTAAAAGCCGTTTAGTATACCAAAAAGACCAAAAGGTCCCTTTAGTATGAGGTAATGGAATTGAGGTTATAATCAAAAGATCGCATTGAGACCAAGAGGACCAACTGCTTCAACTGTTTCCCTCGAGTGGGTTGTTCGCGTGTGTGAGGTACATAAATAAAAGCGCAAATACCATAATTATATCACATTTGTACGTTCAACAAAAATACAACAAGGCCAAAAAATCAATAAAAAATTTTCAAGTCTAATCCTCTTATTTTAGTCCCCAGTAGTCGCCACTGCAGCGACCGCCTCATAAAAATCCCCCTAATGAGAAGGATTTTAGGAGTCACCAACTTACTTAACTTGGAAAAATGAGAAAACCCCTAAAAATGACTCTAAAGTGTCCAAAAGAACAACTAATCTGTTAGAAACTAGGAGATGGATTCGGGAACTAAGTTACGTAACGTGAAGGTGTTAGGCACCCACCACGCCCTTTCGGTCTCTACTTTATTTCTATTGGTTATTGGCCTTAAAAATATATAACACTTAAAATGTAATAAAACTTACCCTAAGTTTATTTTTATATTTTTTGGCTTGGACTCAACATCGAGAGTCGGATTCTACGTATCCAGTCGAACTAACCAAAATCAAAACTATTGTAGTTCGACTTTGGTCCTACGAAAAGTAATCTACATTTCGAGCCTAAATGTAGAAAAAAAAATGTAAAAGATTATTTTTGCATTTTTCAATATAAATGTGACAACGGGATATGGGAACAACTCTAAAGTAATTTTCTATACTAAAAAGCTAAATAATACCTCATGAAGTAGCTTGTCACGAAGACTCGGGGACGCTCTCCGAGTGATCCACGATGCAAGGACAAAAATACTTTTTAACGTGAATATGAACAGGTACACAAGGTCTAAAGAGAATTAGCTTTTTGACCCCAGACCCCTGAAAATGAAAGCCAAAGACCTTTTTTATAGTGCTCAAGGTTGCAGAATCTGATCAGTTGCCAATCTAGAAGGCTGGAGATAAGTCAAAATATTAAATAAACTCGCAAATTGACAAAAGTTAATTAACCCGTCGATTAGTTGAAAACCGGCTTGTTCATCTCATAATATAAAAATAATTTTTTCTGAACTTCGAGGCATTATCTGATCCTAATTTCGGTAATTATCTCTGATTTGGCAAATGAGACATTCGAGATAATTCTGCTTTAATCATATAGTTGATTGATTTAATCTTTGCATCAAGGATAATTTACAAATTATTTCCCCAAATTATATTGACAAACTAACCAAATTGTAATATCCCGTACTTTTTTGAGCTGTTTAAAATAATCATATGTACTCAAAAAAATAAAAGGGCGATAATTTTGAGCAATACTCGGGTATTAGTAGAGTATGAAAGCTTACAATGATTTTGGGTTCAAAATGTAATTTTGGAATGTTTTAGGGCCATTTTGTAATTTTAGAAGCTTTGGGGCTATTTTGCAAATTATGAAAAAATGCCATGATATATGTCAAATTTTTTAAAAACTTGTCTTGAGAGGATGCCCCCTCATTCTTATTGTATTTAGTGACTAGTAATTAGCATATAAACTAATGGTTTATTTGGAAATTAAAGAAAATGATAGAAACAACAAAACAGGAAAAGAAAACAGAGCAGAGAAAATAGAAACAGAGAGCAGAAGAGCTCGGCAGGAGGGAAAAATAAAGAAGAAGAGAAAAAGAAAAAGAAAGACGAGAGGGTAATTCTCTTCTTCTTTAGGGTAAATTTTATTGTGAATTTAGTGTGTGTGTGTGTGTGTTTTCAAAGGTGGTGTGTATGTTATGTGTTATGTGTGCGTGGGGATGCAACTGTTGCTACGACAGTAGTGGTGCTATGATGGTGTGTGTTTTGGCGGTGCAAGAGTGTGTAATTGTGTGTGCTTAGGGGCCGGGGAGAGGGGTAGCATGTAGGTGTGTTAGTATGTGAAAATTGTTGTGTTAAGTGTGTGTTTCTATGTGTGCAGTGGGTGGTTAGTGTGTGTTCACTGTGTGCGTGTATTAGAGTTGTGTAGGTGTTTGTGTGTATGTTGGAAGGCCATGGGTGTGGTAGCAGTGAGTGTGAGTATGAGTGTGTGATTCATGAGGTTTGTGTGTGTTTTAGGGTGTGCAGTATGTGTTTATGTGACGGCGTGTGTAGTGTGTGCTTCCGATGTGTGTAATTGTGTGTATGTGTGTGTAGTTTATGTGTATTAATGTGTTAAATTGTGTGTTTTAGGTGAACGTATGAGTATTCATGAGTATCAGCGTGTGTAAAGTATGTGTGCAAGTGTGTGTGTCTCGGTAGTGTGAGGAAGAAGAGTGTGTGTGTTCAGGGTGCTTTAGTGTGTGTTTTGATTTGAATAGTGATTGTAATTGTCAGTAAAGGGGGAGGGGGCGGGGGCTAGGGTTAGACAGTTTTTGTGCGAATTTTAAAAATAGTTCAGAGCATATTTTGGTCAAGTACCAAAAAGTGACCCCATTATCTTTACGAGACGTACACTATGAAATGTTTTCTATCCACGAAGGACGATAAATTAGGGTATCGATAAAAATGAATTCTCGATTTATTTAGTATAGCAACTCAAGTTATTTTATTCTAAAAAATTTAGGAGAACCTTATATTACTGATATGTTTCATTTTCTAAAATTTCGTGCCATTCTAAAGTTGATAGCTATTTTTAGCGAAATTAGCTTTTGAAAGCTTGATCCGGACACCGCTTCGAAATTTTTGAGCAAATTTTTTTTGGAATACTTTTGATCCAAAAAATAACTTCAGGGTTCTTAAAATAGTGTTTATTGTGTTTTTGAGATTATTCCGATGCGGGAGTCACCAGGGGTGTTTTGGTAATTTGCCACCCAGAGGGGTACTTTGGTAATTTTACCTATAAAAGGTATTTTGGGTAAATTCACATACGATAGGGATATTTTAGTGATTTTATTTATGGGAAGGGTGTTCTGGTAAATTAGATATGAGAGTAGTGCTTTTGGTAATTTTGCGGATAAGGTGTGTTTTGGTAATTTTACATACCTAGTAAGGGGGTCATTCTGGGAGTATGTGTGAGCCAGTGTCGAGTCTATAATATCGTAATGTAGACTGTATTTTTATCACTTGATTGTTCCCTTTAGGTTAAAACAGAAGGCTTTCGGGTTAGATTAGCTTAGCTTCAGATCTAAATAAGGGTTTCTATCCGAACCTTAAGTTCATTAACTCGCATTTGTAAGTATTCTTTCGATTTTCTTATGGCTATTGTCGAACTATGAGATATGCATTGATATCATCATGTTATTGCCAAGGAAACCCTAATATTGAATCTGAAGCGGTTATTTGAATTCTTATCGATGCTCGCCTTTTATTGCATGTTTAGCAAATTCGATGAATGTTCGTATTATTTCTTCTGAATTGTTGTGCCTAAGTTCGATAATTGTTCGTATTTGTTCTTTCTATTTGTTTGTGGCTATTCTTGAATTTTGAGCGATGAATTGATATCAGCGTGTTTAATGATCATTTAATATCGAGCTTGAATCTGTTATTTGAATTCATGTTGATGTTCATTTCTTATTGCATGTTGAGTATTGAATTGTTTGTTGATTATGTGATTGTTGTGTATTGACCCGTGGGTTTGTTCTGAGGGACGCTGTATAAGGATGGTCTGTTCCTGCATGGAACGCTAGCTAATACCTAAATGGACTAATTATACATCATGTATATGTACAATGTATTGTGCATTGTCTGTGTGACATTGCCTCTGCCCATGGTCAATACTTCTGAGTTTTTTTATATTTTATCTTACAAAGATTGTTTTGAAAATGATTGGAAATGAATGCCTTGATATCTAATTGAAGGGGATCGAGTTGAAACTCTTTCCCATATTATTATCAAACTGTTTGTGATTATCTGAAACCCTTCCATATTGTCTTTGAACTGTATGAACTCGTTTTGAAATCCTTTAAAAAATTGTCATTGTATCTTAAATTGATGGATTTAAAAATGATCTTCCAATGATTATTTTAATCGAAGAAAACTGAGGTGAAACTCTTCCCAATATTGTTATCAAACTTTTGTGATTGTCTGAAATGTTTTGGTTGTTATTATTAAATTGACTCTGCAATTTAATAATAACAACCATTTGATTGTTATTATTAAATTCCCCAATCATGTTTTCAAATTGAAAAAGACTTTGTTTGGTCTTAAACAAGCTCCTCGAGCTTGGTACGATCATCTCAGCAACTTTCTCATTGATCATGGATTCTCTCATGTCAAACTTGATACAACTCTCTTTACCAAATCTAGAAATTCACATATTTTTATTGTCTAAATCTATGTTGACGATATCCATTTTTGGAGCCACTAACGACAATCTGTGCCAAAAGTTTCAGGAAATTCAAGATGAGTATGATAGGAGAACTCACGTTCTTCCTTGGCCTCCAAATCAAGCAATCAAAAAAAGGAATTTTCATAAATCAGTCAAAGTACAATGAATTTTTAAAAGGTTTGGTATGGATAATGCTAAACCTAGAGGTACTCCTATCTCTCCTAGTGTAAATCTTGTTAAAGATGAAAATGGTAAAGATGTTGATCACAAACTTTATCGTGGCATGATTGGTAGTTTTCTTTATTTTACTGCTTCTAGGCCAAATATTATGTTTAGCGTATGTATTTGTGTCTGTTTTCAAGCTTGTCCCAAAGAATCCCATCTTATTGCTGTCAAACGAATATTTAAATACCTATCTGGAACATTAAATTTAGGACTTTGGTAGCCGCGAAATTCTTCTTTTGATTTAGTCAGGTTATCTGATCCTGATTACGCTGGATGTCTAGTTGATCATAAAAGCACCAGTGGCACTTGCCAATTCCTTGGTGAATCTCTTGTGTCATGGCATAGTAAGAAACAAACATCTGTAGAAATTTTCACAACCAAGGCATAATATGTTGCAGCATGTAGTTGTTGCACTCAAGTTCTTTGGATGTGTCAAACGTTACGGGATTTTGGTGCTTCCTTAGATAATATTCTTATCATGTGCGATAGTAGAAGTGCCATCGATATTAGTAAAAATCCCGTTCAGCTCTCTCGCACAAAGCACATCAATATTCGTCACCACTTTCTTGGAGACAATGTTAAAAAAGGATTGATAGGACTCAAGAAAGTAGGCTCAGGAGATCAACTTGCGGACATCTTTACAAAACCCTTGGCTGAAGCAAGTTTTTGGTCCCTTCGCCGTTGCTTAGGAATGTGTGATCTTAGCTAGATGTCATTTGAAACCCTCTTTTCTGCTCTTTTTCGGTTGACAAAATGTAAATTTAGTGGAACAAATTCTGATTGCTCTCACCTAGTCTTTTCAGTCGAAGGAAATGACCTTTCCTTCGAATGAAAACTTTTCGGTCGACTGAAAAGTTTTCAATCGAATGAATCTTTCTTTTTCGCTCCTATCAACTGAACTGTTCTTTTTTAGTCGAAGGAAATGAACTTCCCTTCGAATGAAAACTTTTTGGTCGAATGAAAAGTTTTCATTCGACCGAATCTTAAGTTTCATTCGACCGAAAAACTTCGCCCAAATTCTCGAGTTTTCCAACCAATTCTCCATCGTTGTGTTCCCGGGAAATTCTTGGGCTATAGGCAGACTCTCCACCCTGCTTGAACGGAGTTAAACATTGTACAATGATCCTTCTCTTACTTCAGCTAAAAAACCTATCATTACCGAACTTCGACCCATACATCGTGTTTCACACTTTATTTTGACCTATAACCACGCGGGTCATTCTGGCTCTCACTCTTTCTTTACCTATCTTGACATTATTATCCTCACCCACTTTATTCGCTGTTCTCTATTAAATCTTGCGGATATAATGATGATGAACATGGCCTCCCGCAAAACAAAAAATAATGCTCATCTTCCTTACGACCTCCTTCTTTCTAAAGTTTTTGCTCACTTCAGAGTTCCCTTCTCCACTTCTATCACTGAGTGCATCCCGATTCCCCCATCTCATTGCCTCAATATCGTCACTCTTCGTTGAGCCAACTTCACTGTTAGAACCGACCCCATAACCTAAGTCTTGTCTCTTGAAAGGACAGCACCACCGCGGTAACCTCATGCACCTACTTCCTCAACTGCACCAAGTTCCTCCCTTCCACCACCTCACTCCTCTGAACCTGTCTCCTCTGACCTTCACTCCTCTGACCCCAGCTCTTCTGCACTGCCTGCGTCCCTTGACCCTCTTTTCAGTCCACTAAATGATTCTTCTAACGCCAATTTTGATGATTTTCTTACTTCTAACACCTCCTCTCTCTCAGACCAGCTTTCTCGCCTATCTAACTCTGTCCAACTTCTACCCGAGTCCCAAACTACCCTAGCCGCCACTATCACAGCCAACAAAAACGCTCTTCTTCACCACTTATCTAATCTCCAGAACTCTTCAAACCAACTTCTCTCAAATCAAATTGATTTCCAAAATCTCTTAAATGATCTTGTCTCAAACATTTCCTCCCTTCCCCTTAACAACACTCCAATCTTGGACCGCTTGACTCGCATGCAACAAGATCTGCAATGTCAGCATGAAGCTGCTCTTCAAGCCAATCGTCGCCAAGACTATTTATCTTTGTGCATCCTGACTAAGCAGAACCGGTTTTTGATGCATCAGATCTTCGACCAATCACATGGTTTTTACATCACTCGTCCTGACATCTTTCCTTTCCACCATGGTGGAACTGAAGGCGAGCAGTGGTTTTTCAATCCGAACATCCCTTACAATCCCCCAATGCTACAGTCGCCTCATGTCGTCGAAGTTGTCGAAATTCCTACTTCTGATCTTCTCCCGGCTTTGAATCCTTCTTCCTCTACCTAGGGTGAACGCTGTCACCTTAGATTTTTTTTTTGCCTTCTTGTTTTTTTTCTCCTGACTTTGACGCTTTCCCCATTTTTTTATTTGACAAAGGGGGAGAACATTTTATTATACATTCAACTCATTATTGTACTTGAATTATTGAATTGATTGTTGTAGAGTCTCTCTTTGGAAATATTAAACGGTTTATAATTTTAGTTCTCTTTTATCCAGGGGGAGTATGTTGTATTATGTTAGATTACTGTATTGTCATCATAAAAAAGGGGAGATTGTTGACTTTAAAAGTGTAGATTTATTATTTTGATGAATCCAAGATTACTGCTCTAACATTAATCTAACAATATTATTGAATATGATTTCAGGATCAATCATAGCAAGGAATATTCTTTGGTCAAAGACTTTGGACTTGGACTTGGACTTAGTTTATTTTTCTTTCCATAAATATATATAAAGCTGAAGTCTTCGCTTAAAATTGCGACACATAGAATTTTTAGTCTTTCGTATTTGCGACATGTAAGATTCAAAAGGCTTTCTCTATGTGACAAATCAACCTTTGACTTTCATAGTGGGAGTCCCCCAACTTTGATGGACTCATCAAAGTATTACAGTATAAAGCTTGCTTTCCAATGAAAGTCTCCTAGGTTGAACTTAACTCTTTAGCTGCATCACCCTCAACCCTGGTGACATCACCGGGCTGAGTTATCGATCATAATCGCACTTAAACCTTGCTGAATACAGAGCAACTATATCCTCATATTCATACATCATTAATGGACGCTCCAAAATGCATCCTTAAAAAAAAATTCTTACAAACATACATCGTACTGCATTGGAAGACTTTTAGGTCTCTAAACAACATGAACGTTTACAACCGAATATACGACTGTAGTCGTGCGACTCTTGTCAACTTATCTCGTAACTCAATCTTTATCTCACCATTTCTAGCATACTGCATATCCCTTCCTCGAGGGTTCCTCTTGGTTAGTCTTATAACCTACACAATTCAACATAAGGAAGAAGCGCAAATCGCCCAGTAAAGAGAACACGAGGAGTATCGTGTATAAACGATTCAAGAGACTCGGAGGAATAATAATCATCTCAACGATAACAACGAATCAAGAGTTACAATAAATTCTCGGCGTCAAGATAATTATCAAACAATCTTTTTCTTTCGTTAGACTGAGCGGCTTCAAGGCCCACTAGAACATCATCATTTCAACTTGAACAAGGACACGACCGACATTGACTATGCAGGTGTAACGCAAAAGAAAACAATAAAGCAAACACTAATCATATTAAATATACATAGTAAAAATTAACAACATCAATTGAAAATCAATTGCAAATGCAGACTCGACTTGACTCGACCGACAAACTCTAGCGCACTTCATCCTTTTTGTCAGTTACTTTATTCTTCTCTGATTACCATTTACTTTACTTTCACTGGCCACCCGTTACTCCACTTTCACTGGTATTCAACTTATTGATGTCTGGGGTGTTCATCTCAGTCTCAAGTAAATTAGAAGAGGCATTGTCATCAAGATGGGAATTCGCAAAAAGTGTTTGTTTCCTAACCGCATTACAACTCAAACAACTAGGCTTCATCAATAGGGCGGACTAAGGGAAAATCATTCCACCTTATGTCCTCAATAGCACAACCCACACGAGAGATACCGGTTCAAAAGATCCACCGGTGTTTCAACATAACAACAGGGATTCAACATAAACATCATCAACAGGGCGGACTCGGGAGAAATTAACCACAAGTCCTTAACAACGTGCTTAAATCTGAGGATGCGATTCAACATAAAAATAGGGATTCAACATAAGCATCATCAATAGGGCGAACTCGGGAGAAATTAACCACAAGTCCTTATCTCATTGGCTATAAGCCAATGAGGTAAGGACAATGTGGTTCTGATATATTAATTTTGGCAAATGAAACATCTCAGCATCCTAGGGTCATCATAAAATTTTCGTTCGAAACCGTGCTAGTTGGAAATTTTAAATTTTACTGTAAAATTCCAAAATCACAGCTTCCATTAATCCCCTTCCCAACCTCGGAAAAGTTTGAAATTTTTCCACAGCATAGTTCTCCTAAAAATAACTGGGGTCACTATTTTGCACTTTGACTAAATCTGACCCTAACTATTTTGAAAAAAATTGAATTTTAAACTGATTAATCAATTTATACATTTAGTGACAAAACACAGTCACTATTCACATCATTTCACACACTAATTCACCTTTACGCACACACACTCATCTTCAACCTCTAGCTGCTGAATCATATGGCCACTTTACTCTCTTATACACTCACTAAACAACCTCTAAACCACTTAATACACATTACAACACACACATATGCATAATTAACACAGTTACATACACTTCACACACAAAATCACCCACATAGCACACTCGTAACACACACTGTTCCCAACCTATTCTGGTCGTACCCAAAGGCTCACTGTGGTCCCATTTTGCATGACACGTCCGCACAAGTAACAATCATTTTCACCGCTCACAACCGGTCAAAGCATGCACGCTCAAGTCACGTGCACTTCTCACTTTCGTCACGTTACTTCGTCACTAAGAAGCCCATTGTCGCACGAAGCCTTATCACGCTTCGACCGTCGCACTTCGCCCGTCGCCCGTTGATGCGCCATGGCACTTGCCCAAGGAGGTTGGCCTTGGCCTCCCCCTTGGGGTCGGCCTCGGCCTTGGCCTTCCCTTTGGGGTCAGCCTCGGCCTCCCCGTTAGGGTCGGCCTCGGCCTCCCCTTGAGGTCGGCCTCGGCCTCCCCTTGAGGTCGGCCTTGGCCTTCCCCGAAGGGTTGGCCTTTGGCCTCCATCCTTAGCACATTCACTTCTCTTCAAGGGACAATACATAACTCCGCGACCCCCGTCGCTCGGACACAACTCCGCGACCCCCGTCACCCAGACATCACTCTGCGACCCCCGTCGCCCGGACACAACTCCGCGACCCACCCCCGTCGCCCGGACAAAACTCTGCGACCACGTCGCCCGGACACAACTCCGCGACCCCCGTCGCCCGGACACAACTCTGTGACCCCGTCGCCAGCGTCCGGGCGTCGCACTTCAACACTTCGCCGCGCCCGTGCGCCGCACCGCTGATACAGCCGTGCCCCCAGACTCTCTGTCACACTACCGTGCCCCCGGCACCATGCACACTCTGTCGCGCCCATGCGCCACCATTGACACAAACGTGCCCCCGGCACATTACGCACTTCGTCGCACCCATGCGCCGCGCCATTGACACAGACGTGCCCCCGGCACCTTACTCACTTCATCGCGCCCATGCGCCACAATCATGTCATCATGCCCCCGGGCACCACACTCATTCATCACACCATGCACGCCTTGCCTTGGTCATGGAACATGCTTCAACCCACTCTCCGGAGTGTACATCATCCTGCGGGGATAGGCGACTCCTCCGGGACACTATCTCTGCCAGGGAGCTCTTCAACTCCCCTTTCGCCAGGTAGACGGCTCCTCCGGGATGCTACCTCGGCCAGTCGGGTAGACGGCTCCTCCGGGATGCTAACTTGACATGCTCCGAGTGCTCCAGCACAAGGACTCACCCGCGGGGATATGCGACTCCTCCGGGACACTATCTCTGCCAGGGAGCTCTTCAACTCCCCTTCCGCTAGGTAGACGGCTCCTCCGGGATGCTACCTCGGCCAATCGGGTAGACGGCTCCTCCGGGATGCTACCTTGACGCGCTCCAAGTGCTCCGGCATAAGGAATCACCTGCGGGGATAGGCGACTCCTCCGGGACACTATCTCTGCCAGGGAGCTCCAAGTGCTCCGGCACGAAGACTCCCCTTTCACCAGGTAGACGGCTCCTCCGGGATGCTACTTTGGCCGGCCAGGTAGACGGCTCCTCCGGGATGCTACCTCGGCCTGCAGAATAAGTGACTCCTCCGGGACACTATCTCCGTTAGGGTCCCTGCGTGACTGGCCTACGTGCTCCGACACTGGGGGCTTGCGTCGGCACCCCTAGGGAATATGACCCCCGGGTCACTCCGAGACGGGAGCAGGTCTTCGGAGGGTATCGCGCCTAGTTCACCTAGCAGTTGGGCGTCGGGTCTTCCCCACCGCTGCCAGGCCTGTGGGACTCCGCTAGGGCTTGGATTGGAGGCTAGATCAAGGGGGTTCTCTGGCCACACCGATGCGGTGGGAGCCAGTCTTTCCTGACAGACAGAGCGATGCTGTGCGGGGCAGGCCAGTTGAATATGCGATCCGACAATCCGTGGAGCACCGGCACCCGTGGACCCCTCAGTGACGTGTCACTCCCGGGGAGCACCACGTGTCGGTTAATGACATCATCATCTCGATCTTTATAAATAGAGGTCTTGAGAATTCATTCAAAAGGTGGGAAATTTTCAGGACTTCTTCTTCACTCTCTCACATTTTCACTTTCTCACTCTAGAATCCTAGAGAGAGAAACATACAGGGCCCTGACTTTGGACCTAAGCATCGGACTGTGACTGTCGTCGTATATTCATCCTGCGCTATTGCCCTCGCAGCACTGCCACCCTCAAGCTCTGTCTGAGAAGCCCTTGGTCTCTGCCCTTGTTCCACCCTTGCTGTGTCTCACATCAACATACTTGGAAGCTGATGCGGACTGCAGCCTTTGTGGCACCTCCACGTAAGTACGAACCCACTTTCCTTGGCATCACACACTTACACACACGGTCCACTCACAATCACTCAAACACACTCGTTTCACCTACAGGAGCACCTATGCTGCTGCTACTCCCCATGCCCCTTTCCCATTCACCATTTCACGCATAAATGCACGAGCTACACATGTTCTATCCCCTACCACTCACTGAATTCATCCACTCAAAACACACACACCAACTGGAATCACACCAGAATTAACACCCCTCAAATTACAGAAATTACATAGAGATTACCTTGAGATAGCTCATTTGGTATCTTCATCTCCCTCTCTCTGTTTCTGCCCGAGCTTCCTTGCTATGTTATCTTTTTTTTCTTTCTGTTTCCTTCCTTTCTTGTTCTTCATTACTGTTCCTCTTCTTCTGACTTTTCCTTATTTTTAGTTTCCTCCCCCCAGATTTCATTTTCTTTTCTTTTATTTCTATCTCATCCACTCCATTAATTTAAAATTAATTAGATTAGTCATCGTAAAAAAAAATAGGAGGTGGCATCTTTAGGACCCTTTTTAACAACAGTTTGACACCTAGGGCATCTTTTTCAAAATTTGCAATTTAGCCCCCCAAACTATATGTAATTACACTTTGACCCCAAGACTATATTAACCCCTCATCTAACCCCTTAACAGCTAATTATCACCACATGCTACTTAATGAATATATGCATCCCGTTCACCATATTTTCCAAGATTGTATTTTTGCCCCCCTAACTTTCTAAACTTACATTTTGACCCCCAAGGCCAAACTAACCTCCCATTTTATTCTAATTAGTCGATTATTGAAAGAAATAATAATATTGATAAAAAATAATGACATCGATTAATCTAATTCTCGGTTAGATTAAATCAGGGTATTACATTAGCAACCAATTATAAACTTAAAGCTTTTCATCTCAATTGGACTAAGATTTTTTGTTCTCTTATATTTGAAACACATAAGAGTCTTGCATTGGAGCATTTTCCTTCTGCCAACTAAGCTCCAACTTTTATTGTGAGCATTTCTCACTTTATTTGGACTCTTCAAGAACAACTATCAAAACCTAAATCCATAGATGATGCGAGTATATGGGACTGTGTAAGGTTTACACTCCTACTGAAACATACTCTCCTATTAGCTATGTTTACTCTAAATCTCTCCCACGCCAACCTTCCCGATCCTCAATCACTCCTTAATTACACCACGCTGCTTCCTCCAGAATAATGCTAAAGATGGTGGAAACAAAAGATTCATCTAGAATAATGCTCTGATGGTGGAAACAATTGGTTAGTGTATATGTTCTCCATTCCCGTGTCTGCAATTTGTCAGTGTGTATGTTCACCATCACCGGTGCTATAACTCATGTGTCTATTTTTTGTATTAATCCATCACAAGTGCTATAATTGTTGTGTCTGTTTTTTGTATTTTTTGTATTAAGAGGATAAGTGTGAGAACCCAACATTTTATATGCTTTGATTTCATATTTAAGTATGATTAGATAAACCACTTTATGAGAAAATGGTTATGATGAACTATGCATGATAACATATTTGAATGTATGTTTAAATGTTAGACACCTTGAATTGAGTAAATTTTCTAAGAAGGTGAACGAAGTGCTAGAAATGGAAAAGAGTATTTGATGTTTAGAAACTTTAAATGATCACTTGGGACGACCAAAAATATTTTCAGAAGAGTTGGAAACGAAGAATGGTGAAACCTTCTGCTGGGAGTAACCTGTTGTTGACTGGATTGCCTGTGAATTGTTTTGCTTTTTGCAAAGAATTGTGCGACCTCGTGCTTGTGACGTGTCAACCTAGCATTGTGACACGTTGTGCTTCGAGCCTTGTCGTACTTTGGTCAGCATTGTCGTGCTTACTAGGTGGCATAACCGTGTCTTGCCACCTCATGCTTCCAGCCTTGTCATGCTTTGCTTAGCCTTGTCATGCTTGCTAGGTGGCACAACTGTGTCTTGCCACCTCGTGCTTTGAGCCTTGTCGTGCTTGCTAGGTGGCACAACTGTGTCTTGCCACCATGTGCTTTGAGCCTTGTCGTGCTTGCTAGGTGGCACAACCGTGTCTTGCCACCTCGTGCTTAAAGCCTCGTCGTGCTTGACTTTTCCACCTCTTCACCTCCACTTGACACCTCCTACTTGCTTCTAATTTGATATAAAAGACCCAATTGACATGCTTAAATTCTCTTACCTCGTTTTTTAGAGAAAAGTGCAAGAAAAGCAACCAAAAACCTCCCAAAATCTAGAATTAAGGCTTATATTTGAAAGGGAACCTTAAGCAGTTGATTTGGAAAGTTTCTATGAGCTTCAAACAGTGTTTTGAACGTGTTTTGAGGAGTATTTTGAAGGTGTTTCAAATCTGAAAATTGGGTCTTTCATCTCTTCTTTAAGGTAAGATAGTTAAAGCTTTTTAATGGGCTTTTAAGACATGAATATGGATATATGCTATGTTAGCGTAACTCTTTTAGTATGAATTCTTTGTCAAACTTTTAAATACTTGTTAGTGACTTGTTAATAAGAGAATCTATTCATGTTTAACATATTAGAGGTTATGGAAGACGTGAAATAGGTTATGGTATGTGTGAATTATGGAATTATGTCAAATTAGACATGGTTAGAATATGGTTTTGGATATGTTTGTTAAGTTCTATAATTGAAGCTCAATTGCAGAATATAAATGACTATGTTACATGTTCAAGATGTTATGAATATGATGCTACATACTTTCATTGTAAGGGATGGTTGATAAATTGTTGATGATTATTATGCCACCCCATTCAAATGATTGGGGGTTGATTTGATTGTGTTTGAGTAGCGGTGCACCGTATGAGCCGAACATTTGTATCTCCGACTGCTACCCGAGGCAGTATCGGTATTCAATTGTTTTCTGTTACTTTGCCTTTGGCCGAGGCAAGGGTTGTGATCTTATACCCTGGGTGTGGTGACATAAGGGTGGTCTATTGATGGGATTGAATTCGGGAATGGTAAACTCTTGTAATGCTCAACTAAGTGTGAACATTTGATATGTGTTATGTGCAGATGTAGAACTGCTTAATGTGATTGAATTGCAATAGCATGCATTATCAGTATTCTTGAGCTGAAAGTTACATTAAATGTCTTTGATTATCTTATTGAGCCAGTGGGCTGACGGGTTTTTACCCAGGATAACATTTTAGATCAAGGAGCCGGTCCCTCGAAAGGCAAGGAGAAGGTGTGAGGCACGATGAGAAGACGGGCAAGGGGTCACTTGTACATTTATGAATTAAGTTGTACTTACGTAGTACAGTATGTCAACTTTGAGATCTGGCAGAGAGCTTACTAGGTGTGTTTTGTAATAGTAAACTCTTTAATTTTGTGTAATATGGTTTGATTACCAAGTGAGTTAGAATGAGTTGTATTATCAGTATGATGTGATTAGCTGATGTGTCGTAATGCTCCAGCCAGGTTGAGATAACCTTAAGTTGGGGCGTTACAATAAGCACATTCAATTCATATTAGTATTGGTCTAAAACAATGATTAGGTACTTCCTCAAGCTCCAGTCAACATGCAGGGTAACATAACTGCACCATGTTAAATTTCACACTCCTAATGAAACAAAGCACTTCGATTCTCTTGCTTGAGGCATAAGTTCCATTGGACTTTTTCATGGAAAAGCTACCATGATTTTCCACTAACATTTTCTTCATATCCAATACTAGATTCATACTTCCTTCAGTTCACGAACCATTTACTCGTGCGAAAGTAATGCCAAGATATTAAGAGATTTTTCTTGGTCCAAAATCTGATTGAGTTGTAACTCTTAAAGAGCAAGCTTGTGATGATGTGAAATGTATACGTTAAAACATATATGTAACGCCCCCGACCTTGGGATCCATTACCAACAATACTCCAAGTCTAATATCATATGCATTCTAATAAATACACAATTACACCCAAGTATAAACAGTGCATCTAATCCCATAATGACAAAATATTTCCAAAAGGTAGAGGCGCAAAACAACCTTGCCTCTTACAAACTATTAATCACAAAAGAATGATCCATCCACAAATTCTATTTCAAAAATCTAATGCCAAATAAAATTACCCACTTCCAGGTAAAATTCTAAAAAAAGAAAACATTGCTTTGAGATGCTAACTAAATAGAAGCTCTAATTTTTCCCAACGTGCCATGCTCTTAATCATGCCTACCACCTGTGGTAGAGGACAAAGCAAACAAATTGGGGATGAGCTGAAATAGCCCAGTAAGGGAAAAATCAAATGGACATCAATACATTAATTCGTATTCCGAAATAAAACCATAATCAATGACGAACAAGCAATAGCAATTGACATTATTGTCAGTAAAGTGAATCAAACATTCGAAATGATCATTAGTGGCCATAGGCCCAAATCGAACACAAAACCCGATGGTATGAAACACATACTGGTAGCGTAATAGCCGTCATTGTGAGGACTATCCGAAAGTCACGTGAAGTGACTACAAAAGCCATTAAGGTGGCTACAAAAGTTACCAAGTAACTACAAAAGTCACCAGAGTCACTACAAAAGTCTTAAAGACTCCCTTTTTTCAACAAAAAGGTTGTTCATTCTAATGATCATATGCAAATTACGAATTTTGAATTCAAATAGTCATGAAGAAAAATACGAAGCAAATTGAATGATTCTCCAAAGTTTCACAACAACTAGAAAAGTGATACAACGTATCAATTCCTTACCACAGCAAGAAGTACGAAATCTCCTACCTCAATCAAGCTTTTGGACAAGAAAAACCTCAAGACACCACCTTAATACCAAAGGAGCTTTCCAAACCTTCTAATCTCTCTCTCTCTCTCTCTGCCGAAAAGGAAATGAAACAAAGAACAAAAGGTTGGAAAGAAAATAAAGAGACTATTTATAAGAAGGCAAAAATTACACTATTCATCCGACCAAAAACTATTTCCATTCGACTGAAAACTTCAGTCATCATTCTTCCTCAAATCAACAAAATTTTCATTCGAAGCAAAACGGTTTCATTCGACCGAAAACTATTTCCATTCTACCAAAATACTTCAGTCATCATTCTTCCTCAAATCAACACAATTTTCATTCGACCGAAAGCACTATTCATCGACCGAAAGTACTTTTCATCAACCGAAAGCATACTATTTATAAACCGCAAAGTACTATTCATCAACTGAATCCATCAGAGATTGTTTAACGACCGATTTTTGCCAATGATTTATCTCTTAATTTATTTTCCAACAAATATGATCTTCACTAGCATAATAAAGGGCTTTTACATTCTCCCCACCTTAAAAGAATTATGTCCCCAGAATTAAATGTACCTTAATCATCAAAAAGTTGAGCATGCTTCTTGCGCATATCATCTTCGAGTTCCCAAGTGGCTTCCCTCTCAGAATGGTTACGCCATAACACCTCCACAAAAGCCATCCTCTTAGAATGCATGACACGTTCATCGCGCTCCAAAATGCGATCCGGTTGCTCCTCATAAGATAGATCTTCCCTAACTTGAATAGGCTCAAACTCAATAACATGCGAAGGGTCAAAAACATACTTCCTCAAGGTTGAAACATGGAAAACATTATGTATCTTGAACAAATTAGGAGGCAAAGCTAAACGATAAGCAAGTGTACCAACTCACTCCTTCTTCCCAAACCTCAAGACTCCTTTCCACGTGGGTACTCGCAAAAACACATGATCACCAACGTCAAATTCGAGCTCACGATGCCTCATATCCACGTAATTCTTCTGTCGGCTCTAGGCAGTCTTAAGTTTGTCCCTAATCATTTAAATCTTGTCTGCAGTGATTTGTACAAGTTCTGGACCTATCAGTTTCCTTTCTCCAACCTCACTCCAACAAATTGGTGATTGACACCTTCTTCCATAGAGAGCCTCACATGGTGCCATCTGAATGCTAGCACAATAAATGTTATTGTATGCAAATTCTATCAATTGTAAGTGATCATCCCAACTACCTCGAAAATCCATAACACAAGCTCGCAACATATCCTCATATGTCTGGATAGTTCGCTCAGATTTCCAGTCTGTTTGTGGATGGAAAGTCATGCTAAGATTTAGTCGTGTAATCATGCCCTCTTGCAAACCGCCCCAAAAGCGTGAGGTAAATCGAGGGTCTCTATCTGACATAATAGATAAGGGCATTCCGTGCAACCTAAGTATTTCTCGAATGTACAAGTTAGCAAGTAGCTCAATCGAATCCTTATTCCTTACGGCTAAAAAGTGAGCTGATTTGGTCAATCAGTAAACTATCAATTTCTTGCTGTCCCCGCCCCCGTCCGCTCAACAGCGATCGATTTTACCAGGACTGGACTTTCTTTCAGTATTTCAATACAAGCTTAAGGTTCCTTTGACTACTATACAAATGTTCTCAGTAAGTCAAGCCATTGATCTCACCCATATTGCATCGTGTCACTTTGTAGTTGGCGGCAGTCCACCCACAAAATCCATCGTTATATGCTCTCACTTTCACTCCGGAATAGCGAGTGTTGCAATTTCCTAATGGGTCTATGATATTCTGCTTTAATCCGCTGACAAATCACCTCTCTTTTCATGTTGTTTCACCAATAAGCATCCCCAAATTCTGGTACATCTTGGTACTGCCCGGGTGAACTGCAAAAGGTGAATTGTGAGTCTCCGAGAGAAACTCATTCTTTAATTTTAGATCCGAAGGAATGTACAGTCTAGAACCCATACGAAGAATACCCTCGTTATCGAATGTAAAATCTGTGTAATCATCGTTTTTCACTCTGTCACTAATCTTGGCCAATTCAGGGTCTGACGCTTGAGCCATCTTAACTCTCTCTATCAATGATGGCTGAACCTCCAAATGTCCTAAATACATACTAGAATGAGGAAATCTTACCTCGACTTCTAACTTCTCCAATTCTTCTAACAATTGAGGTTGAGTAGTAAGCATAGCAGAAAGTCTTCTCGTACTCTTCCTACCTAGCGCATCCACCACAACATTTGCCTTACCTGGGTGGTACAAAATGGGGCAATCACAGTCCTTCAACAATTCCAACCACTGTCTCTGTCTCATGTTCAATTCTTTTTGTGTGAATATGTACTTCAAACTCTTATGATCCGTATAGATTTCACACGGTTCACCATACAAATAATGACGCCAAATCCTTGGTGCAAAAATTACAGCTGCTAGTTCTAAGTCATGGGTAGGATAATTCAGTTCATGTTGTTTAAGTTGTCTGGATGCATAAGCAATCACCTTACCCCGTTGCATAAGCACACAACCGAGTCCTTGTAGTGATGCATCACTATAGATGATGAACCCTCTAGATTTAGATGACAGTGTTAAGACTGGTGCCGAAATCTAATGCTTCTTCAAATCTTAAAAGCTCTTTTCACATTCATCTGTCCACAAAAATTTAGCACACTTTCTTGTCAACTGGGTCAAAGGAATAGAAATGTGAGAAAAACCTTCAACAAACCTTCTATAATAACCTGCCAATCCCAAGAAGCTTATAATCTCTGTCACAGAGGTCGGTCTCTCCCAATTCGCAGTTGCTTTAACCTTAGCAGGATCCACATATATCCCATCTTTAGTCACTACATGACCTAAGAAAGAAACTTGTTCTAACCAAAACTCACACTTATTGAACTTGGCATAAAGTTTGTGCTCCCTCAAAATCTGCAAAACTACAGTCAAATGTTTCTCATGCTCTTCCTCACTCTTGGAATAAACTAAGATATCGTCTATAAAGACAATCACAAACTGATCCAGGTACTTTTTAAACACCCTGTTCATAAGGTCCATAAATGCGGTTGGAGCATTTATCAAACCAAAAGGCATTATTAAAAATTCGTAATGGCCATACCGTGTCTTAAAAGCAGTCTTTGGTACATCCTCTTTCTTCACCTTAAGCTGATGGTAACCCGATCAAATATTTATTTTCGAGAAGTGCCGTGCACCTTGAAGTTGATCAAATAGGTCGTCGATTCTATTTAGTGGATATTTATTTCGGACTGTCAGGCGATTAAGCTTTCTATAATCGACCCATAAACTCATGCTCCCATCCTTCTTCCTAACAAACAGTACTGGCGCACCCCATGGATACACACTAGGACCAATCATACCTTTGTCCAAGAGTTATTGTAATTGCTCTTTTAGTTCCTTAAGTTCAGTAGGAGCCAACCGGTAGGGTGCCTTGGAGATAGGTGTTGCACCAGAATCAAATCAATAGTAAACTCAATATCCTGATCTGGCGGAAGACCCGACAAGTCTTCTAGAAATACTTCTGAAAATTCACGAACCACAGGGACATCCTCAAGCCTAGCTCCGGTTATCTGAGTGTCATGAATGTGAGTCAAATAACCTCTACAACCCTTCCTAAGAAGAGACGAAATCAAATTAGGTAGGGTACCGACCGTAGCCCGTTGAATCTTAAATTCGGCTGATTCGGAATCGAAAATAGAACTTCCTTACTAAAGCAGCCTATTCTAGCATGATTGTAAGACAACCAATCCACACCTAAAATCACATCGAAATCCTTCATATCTAGCGGAATTAAGTCCACCGCCAATACTCTATCATCGACAATAATTGAGCACCAATTACATACTCTAAAGGCAACCACAGGGTTCCCAATGGGGGTATTGACAAAAAGTTTGGTTTCCAAGCTTTCTAGGTCTAACAGTCAAATACTCACAAAAAGATGCCGAAAAAAATGAGTGTGTGACACCGAGATCTAGTAATGCAAATGCCTTCTTATCACAGACTTTAAAGGTACATGTTACAACATCATTTGACGCTCCCTCCTCGCGAGTCGTCGTAGCAAAGACTCTGGCACGCCCCTCTTATGCTTCTGGTTTATCATCTTCTTATTCCATTTCGAATCACGAGGTGGCTTAGTGCAGTTTCTGGCTATGTGTCCCACTGCTCATTATAACACGCTCCCATCTTCTTATAGCAAGGAGAGTTCCCGTGATATTTTCCACAAGCAATTCAATTTCTTGTACCGCCTTGAGTCTACTGCCTTTGCCCCGATCCACCTAACGATCTTCTCTTGACATCCGATGTTGGTTTCCTTCCACTTCCAGAGTTCTCTACGTTATGACCCCTCTTCTTCCTCTTGTCTTCCCAGATGCAAAGTTGTTCATCATGAATTCGCTCTAGATGTTGCGCCCCATCCACCACCTGTGCATATGTAGGGTTATCCAGATTAGATATCTGTCGCCTTATCTCAAAGCGCAGTCCTTCTCGAAACTTGCATGCACGATGACTCTCGTCTTGAACAATATGTGAGGCAAATCTTGAAAGTCGCGCAAATCGCTCCTCATACTCCGTGATTGTCTCATTTGGATGCTGAGTGATCCTCGTTTTCCATAGCCTCCTTCACATTTTGGGGAAAGTACTTTGTGAAAAAGCAGTCTTGAAATGCTTGTCATGTGAGATCGCCCTTCTCTTCCACCGTCATCATCCTTGAGGTCATCTTCCACCATTGGTCTGCCTCGCCTGTCAACTAAAAAATCGCTAACTTCACCTTCTGTTTGTCTGAGCACCCTATCACCTCGAATACCTTATCCAATTCATTAACCCATGTCTCTGTAGCCACATGATCTGTAGCCTTATCAAACTTATTTAGCCGCAAACTAGTGAACTGTTTCAAGAGCGCAGCGTTAACCGCAACCTGCGTAGCGTTGGGTTTTTCATCCCCTCTTCCACCTCGGCCTCCTCTGCCATCACGAATCCCACCGTTGTTACACATCCTGATTAGCACCATAAACATAATTAAGTCTAATGCTTACACACTTAATTCAGTACTAATCCTAACAAACACGGAAGCTTTAAACTAACGTATCTCAAATTGGTTCTAAGAGTGTACAGAATCTCAAACCTAGGCTCTGATACCAAACTGTAACGCCCCCGACCTTGGGAGCCATTACCAACAATACTCCAAGTCAAATATCATATGCATTCTAATAAATACACAATTACACCAAGGTATAAATATAACATCTAATTCAATAACGACAAAATATCTCCAAAAGGTAGAGGCGCAAAACAACCTTGCCTCTCACAAACTATTAATCACAAAAGAATGATCCATCCACAAATTCTATCACAAAAATCTAATGCCAAATCAAATTACCCACATCCGGGTAAAATTCTCAAAAAGGAATACATTGCTTTGACATGCTAACTAAATAGAAGCTCTAATTTTTCCCAACGCGCTAAGCTCATAATCATGCCTACCACATGTGGTAGAGGACAAAGCAAACAAATCGGGGATGAGCTGAAATAGCCCAGTAGGGGAAAAATCAAATGGAAAGCAATACATTAATTCATATTCCGAAACAAAACCATAATCAATGACGAATAAGCAATAGCAATTGACATTATTTTCAGTATAGCCATCATTGTGAGGACTATCCGAAAGTCACGTAAAGTGACTACAAAAGCAACTAAGGTGGCTACAAAAGTTACCAAGTAACTACAAAAGTCACCGGAGTGACTACAAAAGTCTTAAAGACTCCCTTTTTTCAACAAAAAAAGTTGTTCATTCTAATGATCATATGCAAATTACGAATTTCGAATTCAAATAACCATGAAGGCAACTACGAAGCAAATTGAACGATTCTCCAAAGTTGCACAACAACTAGCAAAGCGATACGACGTATCAATTCCTTACCACAGCAAGAAGTACGAAATCTCCTACCTCAATCAAGCTTTTGGACAAGAAAAACCTGAAGACACCACCTTAATACCAAAGGAGCTTCCCAAACCTTCTAATCTCTCTCTCTCTCCCTCCCGAAAAGGAAATGAAACAGAGAACAAAAGGCTGGAAAGAATAATAAAGAGACTATTTATAAGAAGGCAAAAATTACACTATTCATGCGACCGAAAACTATTTCCATTCGACCGAAAACTTAAGTCATCATTCTTCCTCAAATCAACATAATTTTCATTCGACCGAAAACTATTCATTCGACCGAAAACACTTTTCATCGACCGAACCGAAAGTACTATTCATCAACCGAAAGTGTACTATTCGTCAATCGAAAGTGTACAATTCATCAACCGAAAAGTACTATTCATCAACTGAATCCATCAGAGATGGTTTAATGATCAATTTTTTCTAATGATTTATCCCTTAATTTATTTTCCAACAAATATGATCTTCATTAGTATAAAAAAGGGCTCTTACAATAGATGCACTTAGATAAGTTATTTGTCGCTTATACGAAATTATATTTATATTCACAGTCGGTGTGTTTAGTTGTTTCATTTTACAATATATATTTGCAAACCTTTCAAAATATTTTTAGCCGCTACATCCAAGACTTTTAACGTTAAATATCAAGAGCAGTGAGCGTCACCATTTCTTTGTTTAAAAATCCTATTTCTGATTCTGTAATCAATTTCAATACTCCATAGATGCATTTTGATTTCGGACTTTCCTTTTGTGTTCCCATCACCGTTTCGTTTATTTTTAGCATCTTATACGGGTCAAATACTCATGAGGTCTTAGAACAAGCCAAAGCTTGAGATTCTTGGTTGAGCAAGACACTATGTCCCATTGTTTTCTCTAAATCTGAAATTTCTTATTAGTTTTTTGTTTAAGATAAGAATGTAAGGGTGTTAAATAGCCTCATAAGTTCGTACTAATTTAAGTGACAAAGTGATGTAAAACATATTTTTTGATCAACCACTTTAATCCTAATGCTTACAAATTTGTTTTTTTTTTCTCTACATCTAGAATTCTTAAATAGATGTTTATTAGGTGCATTTCGGTGATGAACATTTCTTTGGTATTTAATTACTGTTTTGTCTATTTACCACACCTTAAGTTTTTATTGGTTTGACAAGAAGTTGAAATGCATATGCCGTTACGTATTCAATGCTCACGAGGCTTGAGAACAAGCTATAGTGGAAGATTCCTGCATTTTCTCAGTGCTTTGCATTATAAAGAACAACAATTGAGTATTAGATAGCCTCACAAGGTTTTTTTTTATCCAAAGTCATAGTTCATGTCATAACAAGCATGTGTGAGTTACTTTGAAGTTCTCAATTTAGCTGATAAGAAGCCTTTCAATTCTCAATAAATTTCTCTCAGTTGTAGGAAAAAAATTAAGGATAAAATTTTGCTGCACGCCAAGGAGCAGCGTGAAGCTGCTACCCCTCCACGTGGCAGAGTGTGGTTGGTCCAGCGTCAAGGCCATGCTCATCGCACATGAAGGAACTGGCTGGAGAAAGGTAACGAACGTCAAGCTGGTTCCTGAATTTTTGGAAGAGAAGATAATCAGCAAGCTGTATTTTTCTCTCTCTATCTCTCTCTCCCGTAATCACTTTGCAGTCTATTTCTCTCTATATCTCTCTTTCTATCTCTTCCTTCCCGTATTCTTCCTCCCCACCACAGCTCAGCCAGTTCACGTGGACAAGGATTGCTCATATCGTCTGTTACCTGCGTCTGCGTCACCTTTGTGACTGCATATCCCTTATCCCATGCCACCATCTCCTTGTCCAGGAGCAGAGAAACAGTCTCGTGGAGATTACCTGCGTCCCCTTTGTGATTTGATAAACAAAGAAAGAGCGGGATAAAGCAGAGGAAAAATTTGCATCTGTTTCAACCAAATGACATCATTCTGGGTCTGCAGCCTATTTGATTTACCCCTGAACAAAAAGACCAAGTTCTTTTGTTATTTCTTTTCCGGTTAAGATGAATAAACTCTCATTCTTGGTTGCTCTGTAATGTGTTTCTTGCAGACAATTCAACAATGGCTGAATGTACCTTCGTCAAATTTTGACGATGCTAAGTTTTGCAACGTATCTACGTTTGTCAGTATGTTTCCCTCCTCCTTGTATTTGCTGCATTGTTGTGTATTTATCTTCTCTTCTGAAGATTAATCATTCATTATTTACAGAAATAGGCCATGGCCATGATACTCAGTCACCACCTTTTCTCTCACAAAATTCCAACCTCTTTCCACACAGTCCATCCAAAGCTAACACTGCCCTTTCCCCTTTCCCTTAACTCGCAGTACGTACCACACGATACAACTCTTGTGTAGTTTCACCAGCAAGTTGTAGTAGTAGTAGTAGTTTACTTGTCCTCTAATTTGAGGGTTATTTTTTTAAAAAATATAAGAATCCTAAAAGTTCTAGTGCCTCTTAGTGCATGACAAGTCCTGTATTGGTAGAACTTAGCTGTGTTTGTGCGTTTGCTTCTTGTTGCATGCATGTCATGCATAACCCAGCTAGAGACTTATGGCTGCCGTACTGCTCTATGTCATCTTTTCACCTAGTGAGATTATTGTTATTTTTCCTTCAATTACAGTGACGAATTACGTCCAATCTTCTTTTTTCATATCCAAAATACTAGTCAATGGACCAAAAATACTCAACATTGAACCATGAATCTTTAATCTCCTTTATTTCCTTGCAGTAGTTGTTTTAATCTCCTTTATTTCCTTGCAGTAGTTGTTTTAATCTCCTTTATTTATGTCTTGATTATGTGAACTTAACAATGATTTGTGGACTTCAAGATTAAAGTTAGGTGCACTATATATCTGTCCAACAGTGTGTTAAAGTACATCAAAGCATTAATTTGTTTCAGGCTAATGGACATAGCAGGATGTAGTAATACTCGATCTGAGTTCGAGCAGTATGGGTAAAGCGGATGATAATGAGCAAGAGTTAGACGATGTATGCCCTATGCAGTCATGCCAGTCTAATGTTCATGGGGGGAAGGTTCATGAAGTACCAACAATTGGAATGGAATTTGATTCAGAACAACATGCTTTTGATTATTACAGTGAGTATGCTCATTGGATTGGTTTTAGCGTTAGGAAGCAACATGTGAAGAAAAGGGCTGGAATCGTGGCTAGGAGAACTTTATGTTGTTCAAAACAAGGTGAACGGGGTTTTGATAAACGATGGGTAAACGTTTTGCACAATCGTCCCGTTTCAAGAGTAGGTTGCAAAGCACATATGACCTTTTTACTTCAAAAGAATGTAAAATTTAAGGTGATATCTTTCAATGCAGAACACAATCATGCTTTTGCCCCTTCGCCTGCGAAGCACATGTTGAGGTCAAAAAGAAAACTTTCATTTGCTCAAACAACTTTGGCAACCGATGCTATTAAGGTAGGAGTATCGGTTAAAAAGATTTTCCGTATACTAAGTCGTCAAGCTGGAGGTCGTGAACATGTTGGTTTTTTGGATGTGGACTATGCAAATTATCTCTACCGAACGTGGCCGACATAAATGAAAAAAGGAGATGCTGGTGCTCTGTTAGAGTATTTTCAGAAGATGAAGTTGCAAGACCCATCTTTTTTTTATTCGATACAGCTTGATGAGAATGATCTCATAACAAATATTTTTTGGGCAGATTCAAGGTCAGTAGTAGATTATAAGCACTTTGGAGATGTTGTATGCTTTGACACAACCTACCGAACTAACGACTACGGTCGTCCGTTTGCTTCATTTCTTGGTGTTAATCATCATAAACAAACGGTTATCTTTGGGGGTGCACTGCTTTATGATGAAACGACAGAGTCATTTAAGTGGTTATTTAGGACATTTCTTAGTGCGATGTCTGAAAAGCAACCCAAGACGATTCTCACTGATCAATCCGCTGCAATGGCAAGTGCAATTGGAGAGGTGTTCCATGAAACCAACCATCGTTTATGTGTGTGGCACATCTATCAGAATGCGGCCATTGAGTCACGTATTTCATGCTTCTAAGGAATTTGCATCTGATCTTAGTTCTTGTGTATATGACTATGAGGATGAAGACGAGTAGATGCATGCATGTAATCAAATACTCAAGACATACTCTCTCCAAGACAATGATTGGTTGAAAGGAATTTTTGAATTAAGAGAGAAATGGGCTATGGTGTATGGTCGACATATGTTTACTGCCGATATGAAAAGCACACAAAGAAGTGAGTCTATGAATCACGTTTTAAAGCAATATTTAGATCCAAGACATAACTTTTTGCGATTCTTTGAGCAGTATGACTTGTTATTGCAAGATCGACGGTACACAGAGTTGAAGTCAGAATTCAAAATGAGGCAAACTGCTCTAGTGCCAGTAGCTAACGTTGAGATGCTAAGACATGCTGTTGAGGTGTATAAGCCTGAGATGTTTAATATGTTCCAACATGAATACATAAAGGCTTGGGACTATAGCATTCATAAAGTTTGTAAGTCTGGAAATATTTTAGATTACAAAATTGTTTGTGGCGGCAAGGGAAGAGAACATCGTGTTAAATTTGAAGCTGAGACAACTACCGTGCGATGTAGTTGTATGAAAATTAGCTTTGTTGGCATTTTATGTCTCCATGCTCTAAACGTTCTTGATAAGAAAAATGTCAAGAGGATACCACATCAGTTATATTGAAAAGATGGACAAAGGATGCAATAGTCAGTGACTACCGTGGTACTCAAATTCAAGGCAATTCTCAAGAATCTATTGGGAAGCGTTACTCCTATTTAAGCCATGATTTTCAAGAATTGGTAATGCTTGCAGCAGAGAATGAAGACATGCATACATATGCGCATCAGAACTTAAGTAAACTGCTCAAGGATTTGGAAAAAATGAAGAGAACTTATTGCTCTAATACTTGGGATCCAAATACTAATACACAAGATGACCTTCCTAGGAATGTGTCCCAACTAAATGATGGTGCCGTGTCACAATGCCCCCGTGGGATTAAAGTAAAAGCTACAGTTGGACGCCCACGTAAGAGGTTCAAGGATCCACTTGAGCACCCGAAAAGACGCAGGTCACAAGCAAAAGCTACACAAGTATTATCCTATCTTTAGGTTCCAAAATTTTTGGGAAACATTTTTAGGCTATTATAATCATATGGTACATTACAAGCTGGTTTTTCTGTGTTATGTCATATTTTATAGGGTACCTCCAGTAGTGGCCAAGGCTCACAACAAAAAAGGGCGCAAGTTGGGGCAAAGTGCAAATCAGGGTGAGCATTATGGTAAGGAAAATGAGGTGCTTATTGATGCATTCGCTATTGTACTCTCACAATTTATGTCCTAGCAAAAATAAGACTAGTTCAACCTTTTGTTTTAGACATCTACTGCTATAGACATCACTGTAAATGATGAGCATGACGTTGGCGATGATACGTTATTCCCTCCAACTCAGGTAACTACATACATTGGCTCAATCCAATTGTTACAACATTGTTCTCATAGCCCACTTAGATTATCTGGTTATTCTTTTTTTCTTGGTGAGTGTTTTCATAGGTACAATACCCTCTCATCTCAAGAGAACTACAAGTGCTGCCAAATGATTGTATTTCAACTTTCGTCGATAATTATTCTGGTCCAAAGATGTGGCAATGTCGTCGTTTGTCCTTCACTGAGTTGCTTCAGGTAAATTCTGAAATGTTCAGAGTATTTGTCTTTGGACTTTTTTTATAACTCTTATTTGATTTCTTTGATTTCTTAGGCATCATCAACTCCTTACGGCAATTTGCAACAACAAACCCGAGATGACAGCAATTTAGACAGAGAAGATGCAGAAGGCAGCTGCAAAAAGAAAGCCAAAACTAATGAGCTGATCCATAATGAACGATGAACAACTATTCGCAAGCTATTATGTAAAGTTTGAAGACTACAGATGCATTGGTGTAGATCACTTCTATCCCTCGATTGAAACATTTTTAATGTTTTAATTAAGTTATGATTCCAATGTTTACTCCTTCATACGCTTTGAAAGAGTTAGATTAATCGATGGTAGTAATTTTTTGTTTGTTGGCGGTAATTGATCCACGACAATGCAAAATAATAGCTTTGAAAACATTCTTATTTGCATGCCATTGTGCTTAGTTATTCAAAGAAGTGTTAGACATAGTACTTGCTTCCTACGGTTAGCTAAATCCTGCAAAAGCAAATTTCTTCCAAGCTTCAACATCATGTAGCTGTATATTGCATCACTTGGATTATAACTAGAGCCGTCCATATAGCTACACTTTATGAATGGATTGACTTTTAGTGCTACATTTTAATTTAGATAACAATCAAAACAAAGTTTTCTATCATAAAATTCCAACCTCTTTCCACATAGTCCATCCAAAGCTAACACTGCCCTTTCCCTTAACTCGCAGTACGTACCACAAGATACACCTCTTTCCCTTAACCCACAGTCCAAACACTTTTTAATGATCAAGTTCCACACAACCGTATCTTTCACAGGCATTTCGTCGAACACGTTCAAGGCATCACCAACTTTATGGTTTTCTACATAACTAGTTATCATCTTAGTGCACGTTCAAGGCATCACCTTTGGTTGAAACAGATGCAACTTTTGGTTGAAACACATTCAGCCATTGTTGAATTGTCTGCAAGAAACACATTACAGAGCAACCAAGAATGAGAGTTTATTCATCTTAATCGGAAAAGAAATAACAAAAGAACTTGGTCTTTTTGTTCAGGGGTAAATCAAACAGGCTGTAGACCCAGAATGATGTCATTTGGTTGAAACATATGCAACTTTTTCCTCTGCTTTATCCCGCTCTTTCTTTGTTTATCAAATCAGTTTGTTTATCAAATCACAAAGGGGACGCATGTAATCTCCACAAGACTGTTTCTCTGCTCCTGGACAAGGAGATGGTGGCATGGGATAAGGGATATGCAGTCACAAAGGTGACGCAGACGCAGGTAACAGACGATATGAGCAATCCTTGTCCACGTGAACTGGCTGAGCTGTGGTGGGGAGGAAGAATACGGGAAGGAAGAGATAGAAAGAGAGATATAGAGAGAAGAAAATACAGCTTGCTGATTATCTTCTCTTCCGAAAATTCAAGAACCAGCTTAACGTCCGTTACCTTTCTCCAGCCAGTTCCTTCACGTACGATGAGCATGGCCTTGACGCTGGACCAACCACACGCTGCTCCTTGGTGTGCAGCAAAATTTTATCCAAAAATTGATGGATAATACAATTTTGATGAAATCTGTTTTTGACCAGCCAATTTTTCTCATTACATCTAAAATTTTTGCTATAAAGGTTTAATATCAGGAATAGTATACGAATTACCTTTCATTTTGTCTTGAAGTCGAAAGTACAATTATATATTAAATGTCATTATTTAGTAGGTACAGTTAAAGACAGACTTTCCTTTTGTGTTTTTCCCACTATTTTGTTTGCAGCATCTTAAGTCTTTAATGGGTTAAAGAGAAACTAAAGTTCATACATGTACTATTAGGGTTGAAAATCTCGTTAGGCTTTAAAACAAGCCGAAAATTGAGATACATGTTTGCAAAGATACCTTCTTCCTACCTACACACACTTTAAGAGTTTGTTGTAGCTAAATCCAAAATTTTCTCCCTAGTAACGTTTTGTTATGAATAACAATTGAGGGGTGTTACATAGCCTCACTAAGTATTATTTTTTTATTTGAAGTCATTGTTTATGTGACAATAAGCTTACTTAAGTGTTATCTTAATTTTTTGACTTTAGATGATAAGTTTACACTAGCTTTCAATTCATGATAAAGTCTCTTAACTGTAGCAAACAATTCATGGATCTATAATTGAAAATTATTTGTGAATGTTTTTTCTTGACCAACCACCTTTAATCATGTATACATGGAAAACATGTTGGCATTTTCATATTTCTTACGCGTTATTAGCATCTTTAAGACCATATATTTTCCTACAGACTTCTTCTTAGACAAACAAATATTTCCTGTAAGTTCTAAAATAATTTTGCTAATTGCTTAAGTTAAAGTTAATGCTTTTCATTTTGCCAGGAAATACAATGAAATGGTAGACCTAGGGCTTTAGTATAACATCAAACAAGATAGGGGTTATCGTGTTAAGTAGCATTTGGTTCTTGAAACTCAAAAGACTAAGTAACAAATACATAATTGGTTCACTTTGAATTACTCCTTGGTAAGTGATTACGACATTAATAATTCATAGGTTTATTTTTGTATTGCATAAGCTTTTATTCATTTTATTTTTTGTGAACAATAAAAGACGTTTTAGAATTCCAAGAAAATCTAAGGCTGAGTTTTATTTGCTCTTTTGAGATTACTCGTGATAACTTTCGAGGGAATCTTATGTTTTTATAAGCTTTACCTAGAGTAAGCAGTCTTATGGATCAATCTCTTTAAGTCTAACATGTTACACTCAGGTTGAAACCAATTCTCTTGGTATTTGGATTACAAGGAAAAATTAAACTAACTGGAGAATTAGTTCTGACAAGTGGGCAAATGGAAGGGTAATGAGGTTTAAGATAAATTTTACCTAAATTACATGTACACCTACAATATGCGGTACCATTGTGTTCATGGTAGCTTAAGGGGTTGATGGTTGTAGTTATGGTTATAACACTAGCGAGATGGTAAAGTTAGATGTCAGGTGGTGGGTGAGGTGATCGTGAAATTAGAGGTGGGAGCAATGGTGCAAGTGTTAACAATAATTATTATAGCAGCAATGGTGAGGGTTATGTAGGTAATGGTGACGGTTGGAGTGCGATTAATGTATACATAAAATGTTGAGACATCTGGTATTGGTAGAGATGGTGGTGAAGACCTTCAGAATCACATAAAAATATTCTTTTAGATTTTGTGCAGTGATTTTATTATCCTTTCAACCTACCCGATGCAACATTATAGTTTTGGTGGCAGTGGTAACACTAATATAATGTTAGTGGTGGCAACTGTAGATACGGTGCTAGCGATAACATTTGGTCACAATATTGATTGCTATTACAAGGAAATGGGAGTACTAAGGTGTTGGAGTAGTAAAGGGTGGACAAATTTTGTTCACAACCTAAATTGGACAAATGTTGAGCCTGATTAAACAATAATTTTAGGTTTAGGTCTTGACGATGGTTTATTCACTAGAATGACTTTGTACAATAATGAATAAGTTTACTTTGATAAAGAGACCTTATTCGAGGTATATTTCTCCGTGCATGTATAACTTCAAAGATATATAGGAATACAATCAAACTCTAAGCATTACTCTATTGACATTTAAGAACTTTCCTAGAACGTACTTAGGCTTGTTATATTATACATCGTTATTTGAAAAATTCACACTCATTTGTCACTGAAAGAGGCAACGTTAGGCATGTCGTTTTGATTGTCAAATTGCAAATATTCTTCGCTCGGAACAAATGCATGTTGTTCAAAGGTATAATAACTTTTTTGTGATAGTAGTTTAACATGATAGATTGGTAGCACCAAAATTTGAACCAAAAGATTTTTTATATCCTAAAATCAATTATCATCAATAGATTCTTATTGTCTTAAGCTGTATGTAGGCTAATTTCTTTTTCTTGAAACTAGAACCTATTACACTATGCTAAAGTATTCAACTGACAATAAAATCAAACTGCATATGATCCTGTGCATTACACGAGTCCATTAGCTAGTAAATCTAAAGCTAAGCCTTCTTAAAGATCTACCAGAAAATCAAAAAGGACAAACCAAGAAGTCTTTATCTTGAAAATATTTTCATTCGAAGGAAAACACTTTCATTCGACTGAATCCTTCAGTTTTCAGTTGTCTTATTTTAAACATGATTTTCATTCGAAGGAAAACTTTTTCATTCTACGGAATTCTTCAGTCACGATTGTCCTTTATTAAACTTGGTTTTCATTCGAAGGAAAATGCTTTCATTCGACGGAATCCTTCAGTTGTCAGTTATTTTATTTTAAACATGTTTTTCATTCAAAGGAAAACTCTTTCATTCTATTGAATTCTTCAGTCACGATTGTCCTTTATTAAACTTAGTTTTATTTGAAGGAAATTGCTTTCTTTCGACTGAATCCTTCAGTCGTCAGTTATCTTATTTTAAACGTGTTTTTCATTTAAAGGAAAAGGATTCCATTCGAAGCCGTTGCTTTTCATTCGATTGAATGATTTAGTGTCACCAAAATATCCATTTTCTTCTTATTGCTTCAAATGAATCTTGGATTCATTCAACCGAATTCTTCAGAGATGTCTTAACTGAAAATCCTTTCGAATGATTTTTAACTTTCATTCGAATGAATCTTTGTGTTATCCCTTTATCCATTTTTCAACGGTCATATTCCTTCTAGTATAAAAAAGATCCTTAAGAGAGTTTATTCTTAACTTTTCCAATATCTGAAAAATCTCCCTTATTCCTCTAAAAAAAATTCTCTCAACTTATTCATACATCTTTATACTATTCCTTGAGTGAGTTCCTTGTTCGAGATCGTGAAAAACAAGCTTCTTGGTTAAGTTCTTTAAGGTCTCAGATCTTCCCACCTAAGAAAGCTTAACTTATTTGTTTTTATTGTAATATTTACTCATTGAGGAGTGTGAATTGTATTTCAATTGTATTCTTCATTTCACTTGTAATCGTTGGAAACCTTGAAGGGTTTTCAGAGCTGTACTGTGGTTTGAGCTAGCACCCAAAGCTAGCTGATTAGTGAAATGTTCGAGTAGGTCTCCCTTGTGTGAAGTGCTCGGGGACTCGACATAGGTAGGTGGGGCCGAACTAGTAGAAATCCTTGTGTCGATTTGTATTTGATGTTAGTTTGTTAGTTAAATTTTGAATTTCTGATTAGATCTATAAACACCTATTCACCACCCTCCCCTCTAGTGTGTTTAGGGACCTACAAGTAATATTTATGGGTTCTGATATTCCTCCCTATTAAGTAGATTTGTCCCTCTATCATTATGTTGAACATAAAGACATATTTCTCGAGAAGCGTCTAATGCATCAAAAGATAAAGTATAAATATTGCCATCTCTCTTACCAACCAAAGTGCCTCCATCTGAGGCATGACTGATTAGGTAGTGGTCACCTTCAAAATGAACTTTGTGTCCACTATCGATTAGTTGACTGATGCTTATCAAATTGAAATTTAAACCGTCAACTAAAGACACATTATCAATGAAAATTGAACTAATACCAATTTTACCTTTACCGATGATCTTCCCATTTGAGTTGTCTCCGAAAGAGACAAGACTGCCATCCTTCGGAGTGGTATGAAAGAATAGTGAACGATCACCTGTCATATGCCTTGAACATCCGCTGTCGAGGATCCACTTGTTTGAATCCACTTTTGCTTTCAAGCATTCATACAACAGATTCTGGTTTCATTCCTTTAGGTACCCACACTTTCTTGGGTCCTAGAAGATTAGATAGACAAGATTTTGGCACCCAGACTTGCTTTATTTTATTTTTATTGACATAAAAAGATAGTTGATTTCTAGCTACTTTAAGAGGACATTTTTAACTAAGTGACCCTTCTTGTTGCACACTGTACAAAGTGTGAATGGTGAGCAAGAAGCTAGATTTTTGTTAAAGAAATTTTTATAATCTGTTTGCTTCTTTGAAGGATCATAACCAAGTCCACTCTTTTCAAAAACACATCCTTGTCTTCCTCAAAGTATATCCAAACTCTCTCTTCCTTGTGTAAATTTTGAAAGTGTGAGATTCAGATCTTTGATCTATTTTTCTAAATTCCCATTTTGTGTAGAAATTTTCTCCAGTTGTGATTTTAAAAGCTCGTTTTCTAAAGGGATTTTTACACTTATGAGAGATTGGATTTCTAAAGACAAATAAGAATTTTCCTTCTTAGAAGCAATCATATCATTTTTTAAAGAACCATTTTCAGCAATATATAACTCAACCTTTTCGTCTAGCTCTTCATTTTCACCTTCCAGCTCTTCAACATTGTTTAACAAAGAAAAAACCTTCGTTTTAAGAGCAGTGCTTTTAAGCTTTAGCATCTCATGGTTTTCACTGAGTTCAAGAAAAACTAACTCAAATTCATTATAATAAATTTTTTTAGCAGTGATTACCTTATCAGAGTGATCATCCTTGGCCATAAAAAATAGCTGAGCTACGTCATCGTCTTTGCTCGTCTCTTTATCACTCTTGTTAGAATCATTCCAAGTCAGCAGAGCTTTTCTGGATTTGAATTTCTTTTCTTTGATATCTCATCCACTGCTGCTTGCTGACTTATTCTTGAGCTGTGGGCAGTACTTTTTGATGTGTCCAGTTCTGCCGCACTCGTAACAAGCATTAGAATTTTCTCTTGCATTCCAATCACCATTGTTTCTTTGATGTGACTGAGTTGTCTGACTTCTCCTGATCTTTCCATCTCGCTGGCTCGTAAGGAACTTCTTGAACTTGCGAGTGATGGGTGCCATTTCTGGATCAGAGTCATCGCTGCTCTTGGCATATTCATGAGAGGTCACAGCTTTGAGAGCTAGGTTCTTCTTCTTCGAAGTGGTCTCTTCCTCGTCATGAATCTTCATCGTGATTTCTTGAATCATTAGAGAACCCACCAATTCTTCCAACTTCAGCACATTCAGGTCTTTGGCTTCTTGAATGGTGGTGAGTTTTGCTTCCCACCTCTTGGGAAGAGATCTAAGAACTTTTCTTACGATCTCTTTTTCTGGGTATGATTTTCCCAAGAGCTTGAGTCCATTTATAATGAGAGTAAATCTGGAGTACATCTCATTTATGGACTCATGTTCCTTCATTTTGAGGGCCTCATACTACAGGACTAACACGTTAATCTTAGTCTCCTTTACCTGATTGGTACCTTCGTGAGTAGCCTCCATCAGCCTCCACATTTCTTTAGCTGCCTCACACGCTGAGACACGATTATACTCATTCATGTCAAGGCCACAACTGATGATGCTCTTTGCTTTGTCGTCCATGGAGAGAAGTTGTGCCTCATGAGCATCCATTTCGAGAATTCCTTTGGGAACCTTGGTTCTGTCTGGTCCATCCTTCATGGGAATAATAGGACCATTCTCTACAACGTACCATACACGAGTATCATGTCTCAGAAAATTCCTCATCCAATTTTTCCAGTAGCTATAGTCGTCGCTTTTCAGCAAAGATAGTCTACTGGTTGCTGAACCTTCTTCCATATGAGATCTTTAGCTCTTTACTGTAAAGTCACAAAGAAAATACCAGAGAACTCAGTTCTGATACCACTTGTAGCTCCCTAAACATACCTAGAGGGGGGGATATGTGTTTACAACTTTGAGTAGAAATTTAAAAACTAAAATTACAAAGTAATAACACAAATAGTAAATATAAATCAACACAAAGATTTATACTGGTTCTGCCCCACCAGCCTACGTCCAGTCCCCGAGCACTCCATAGAAAGGAGACCTGCTCGAGCCTTTCATTAACCAGCTAGGTTCAGGTTCTAGCTCAAACCATAGTACAAATTCCAAAACCCTTCAAGGTTTCCAACGATTACAAATGAAGATACAACAACAACACTGCTTTACGAGTAGATATTACTATGAATACAACAAAGTTAAGCTTTCTTAGATGGGAAGATCTGTTAATCTTTCAAGAACTAACCAAGAAGCTTGCTTCTCAAATTTTCAAAGTATGAACTCACTCACAGAAGAATAGATGAAAGTATGAAATAAGTTGAGAGAGTAATTTTTTAGAAGTGAGAGAGATTCTTCAGAGATTAGAAAAGTTAGTAATAAATGCTGCCAATGACACAAAGTTTGATTCGAATGAAAGATTAAATAAATTCGAATGAAAACATCTCTAAGGAATTCGGTCGAATGAATCTGAGATTCATTCGAATGAAATATTAGAGCTGAAAGATGTTGAAGCCTTTGAAGGATTGAGTCGAATGAAAACTAATTTTCAGTCGAATGAAAACGTTGCTTCGAATGAAAACTTAGTCTTCGACCGAAAACTCTTGGCTTCGACCTAAAATTTTGGAAAACTAGAATGAAAGAGACTAAAGGATTAATTCGAATGAAAAATCATTTTCCTTCGAATGAAAACTTATGGCTTAGTTCTTTACTTGATTTTTCTGGAGATCTTTAAGAATGACTTAGTAAAAAAAAAAATTACAACAAAGATAAAACATACTGAGGATTATAAGTCTAGGTCCAATAGTTCGTCCAAGTCCAAGTCCAGTCTTTGTCCAAGAAATGTTCCTTGTTTAAGTTTGATTATGATTTGATCCTGAAATGTAGCTTAATAACAATGTTAGATTAATGCTAGAGAAAGTAATCTTGGAATCGTCAAAATCAATCAAGTCAACAATTAGCATGTATAGAGCAAGAATCCCCAGGTACACTGGTCTACTAACTGATTCCTGGCTCGACCAAATCTATCCCCATGAAGTGTCTCTTGAAGTGCGAGAGCATGATTGACCACCCCTTCTTATATTCCTGGGTCTACCCTAACTCCTCCTTGTAGTCACAACTCGAACCCCACGGGTCAACCCAGGAACTCGGTCCATGACCGGCCGCACGCCCACTAAACCTCCACCTGACTATGTCCGGCCTACTACAACCTGTACACAAGATTTATTCGAACTCAGTAGATTGTCAAACATTTAAATGGCTACTAAGAGCCGTACTTACGGATTCTTTAGATTGTCGCTAACAACATCTTCAAACATCCCCGACTGTCAATAAAATGAAATTCGTGGAGACATAAGCTCCTTACAAAAATTCATCAATCTTAGCAACACAAGAACTGGGAGTCTTCAGGTCTAAAGGGAAACTCTGCTACTCTAACAATTGTCTTTCGGTGCATTTACCTCGTGTTCCACGTAAAGGTTGGTTTCTTCTAGATTGCCCCCTGAAAAATAAGGGAATGAGCTAGAGCCCAGCAAGTACGCAGTTTAAGCATGTAATCAAAAAGGTTCATCATGCAACTAACACAGTTTAAACCACTACTTCGGTATACAGGGGTCAACGTACATATCACCACTGACTAGTGTCAGGAATCCACACCCACCCACCTTGGAATAAATACCTCGTAGAAGTAGGGGGGACCGCTTTTAAGGTTAATGTGCATTATGTCGACGTACAGAATCCCGTAAATCCAACTTTCTGTTGTTCGATACGGGGCACAACAACTAGTAAAAGTTCCATCTCATTCAACATAAACCGGACCCAAAAACAACTAGGAATATAAGCATCCCATTGCAGTTCTATTTTATTTTCCCGTCATACGATTAACACAAAAATGGTAACATGTCAAAAGGATTTGAAACTTCTAATTGGTACAAATTATGCATACATTTACATAGAGCTGAAAATAGGGTATAAGTAGGGACATGAAAGCAATACTTAATTGATTTACTAACGGGTTCTTGTAGTTACTTGATTGTCGGTCCTAGCCCTCGTCAATTGAAACCAAAATGATAAATCACAATGGTATTAATTCTTGATTCTCAATCATGTATGTCCATGAAATTCTCTTCCAAGTATGAAAATTTTCAAAAACAACCCCGAGCTTATGTAAAATTATCAAAACACCCCCGGACTTATGTAAAATTACCAAAACAACTCCTGGTGATAATATACCAATATGCACCCAAATATACCCAAAACATCTTCTATAGCCACTAGATGAGTTTTTCAGACTAAAAAGTCCTTTGGGAATTTTTTGCTCGAAATCCCTAACCGATAATGTCGCTATTTTTAAATTCACGGTAAAGTTTTTCACTGACCGCATCAACTGACCCCCCTCACGACCTCGAAAAAATCTGAAAATTTTCCACATCGTAGATTTTTTGAATATAAGAGGGCTTAGGTTTTGTACTTGGCTAAAATACGCTCAGAAATAGCTATAAAATTTTGGGCAATGGACTGATCTATAATTCTAGAAACAACATTTTTCAGCAAAACCTAATTTTTTACATTGACCATTTTGAAGCCAAATTATAAAGAATCTTTAAAACTCAAACTACGTAGTTGAAATATACTTGCCGAGGTTTTCAAAAAGATAAGAATCGCTAAATATGAGTGAATAGTATTCTATAGCAAATTGAAGTGGCTGATAGAAACAACACATCTATAGGCATACTAGATTTGTTCAATTGTTATTTTGAAGTAGAAATATAACGAATCACAGAAAACTTAAAACTAAAAACTCAAATGAGACTTTCTGAGGTTTCTGCAAATATAAGTATCACAAAAAACCAATGAGTAATGAATTTTATATGGTAAGCTGAAGTGGCTGCTAGAAACTAAAAAATTCTGAACTTTTATAGGGCATTGATTTTAAGGTCATTTTTCAATATGAAAACTTGAGATTATGAGAAAATTTAAATTGAAAGGTTTAAGTAGACACAACAACATTTTCAGAAAGTGCAAAAACACATCAATCGGATAAGAAAAGAAAGAGATATTTTAACGGTTAAAGCTTACAGCACAATCGTCGGAATTTGATCTCTCCCTCTCCCCCCCTCTCTCTCTCTCTCTCTCTATATATATATATATATATATATATATAAAGGAAATTTACTAACACCCCCACCCCTAAGCTTCAGTCATTTTTCCTAGTTCACCCAAAATCTTCTAAAATTACGAAAAGACCCAACTAATCAGATTAAAGTCAAAATATGAATTTTTTTTATAAAATTAAAAATTCGAGGTATGACATTCTCCCCACCTTAAAAGAATTCCGTCCTCGGAATTAAACGTATCTTATACTTACAAAAATAAATTCTTGTCTTCTCTCCATTTTCAATTATTTTACCCTGATCTCAACCAATAAAATGGCCGAGCACTATCTAAAATCCGTACCAGAGTTCATGCCTGTGAAAATCCATCCATCAGAATTTTCATGTAAACTTGTGACGCTTACCTCAAACCTATTTGATCACCACTTACGATCTTATATCCACCAACTTTAAGAGACCACATTAGCTTTCAAAAGTCCCAAGGACTGTACATTCAGAACTTGCAAATCGCAGTCTTGTATTATCTCGGTCTAGCCATTAGGTTACCAACTCATCTACAACCTTGGTTTGGTTTTTCGCAACTAAAAGTAGAACATTCCCGCCATCGAGGGTCAAATTTACCTAAGGAAGGAGAGTCCTCGTAATTTTTCATATAATCTCCAAGACAAGAATCACAAACATGAGTCACAAATTCTGCAAGCTTCCGACGTGTCACCTCATTACAGGATTTCAAATTATTTTAAATTATAACTTAGGTTTCTAGAACTAACCCATTTTATAATTACTTAAGATTTAAGTACAACAAAATTGAAATGCTCTGATGTCAACCAACTAGTTTGAACTATTACAATTCCAATCGTAACGCTTATGATCGCTTACGCTTTAGAGATCACAACAAATTTTAGCTTCAACACCTACAATTCCCAAATTTGACCGGTAATCGGAATTTCACATTACATAAAACTAGTTCTAGAAAGGGGTATCCCCAATGTTTCTCTTGTCTGTAACCTCAAGACATAACACCACATTCGAACGAATTGCATACCGCTAGTTGTACACTACTAGCTACTCTAATACCTTAGTTAAGATTTTGGCCATTAATACCTCATTTCTCTTATCATCCTGAGCCAGCTCATCCCAAATGAAAGATGTCAACGAACGTTACATATGACCTACGAACCACGAGTTAAGAACACCCATAGCAACTAGTAAACCTCACAACAACTTCAAATACTTCACACCCTACTATAAGATTCAGATTATAACCTATGATTCCATAACCCAACCAACAAGTTCATTAATCCACCTATAAGTACTTATGATTCAGCTAGTACAAAGGTCACTGACTCCAACTATACTAAGCAATTATCACATATGACTTGCACTCTATAAGATCTGAACCTTGAGTTTTAATTTATGTTCTCATAACCTCCCCAGCCTCATAATAACATGTAGATGATCTAGATATATGCCTATACAAGGCCACATTTAAAGTGATTTCAATACTTACTTTAAGACATTTTGCTAACTACTGAGGTTAACTAGTAGCTAAGTTAACCTCTTATTAACCCTCTTATTAGCGTTGCAACTACAATAACACTTGCTCCAATTGTCAATATCACATTTTAGAGTCATTCACTATTTGCCGTCAAACGTCTTAACACTTCAAACATTTGGTTACTCAAGACATCATCAAACTCAATCTTCCTATCTATATTCCATCGACTATTAAGATCTCAAATCTATGTGTACGTCTTAACTAAATTTCAACGATGGGGGGCTATGAAGTTCACGAATCAAAATGATGAAATCACTTAGACTAGGTATTTTTCCCATCTATTTTTAGTAGTCTGACACCAACATCAATACTATCGAATAACCTTTAAAGCATACTTCGAGGTCAGATCAAACCATGTGCACCAATAATCTAAGAATCTGAGGTACTTGTTATAATCGAAAGTGCACAGCTCAAACCATCATTACTCGTGAACCCCCAATTGACCTCCAAAATACTTCACTATTGCACATAACTTGTGCATATCACAACGAGGATATAAGAACCAAAGCTAACGTTCTAGTTACCATTCAAGGCAATGTCAAGCCAATGACCTTCCATGCTTTGACATGCAAGTTTTGCTTTCTCAAGTGCACACTTCTACTTAAAAAAAATGCATTCAATGAGACCTTGTTCCAGACTTGCATACGCAGCAACCACACTATGATAGGAAATTTTTTGGCTTAGTGCCCTAATGGTTGTAGAAGTCCAAAAGGCCATAGCCTTACATTACCTCTATCAAGCTATTATGTTATATGCTTCCCTAGCTTAATAATCGATCACTTAACCATTTACCAAAATTCATAATATGAATACATATTAAAAAAAAATTCCTAAAATCACTTAGTCAAGGCCTTTTCCTTTCCCATCCTATCCCATGTTTATTAGCCTAGAAACGAGTCTACAGAATTGTAGTGCCTAAGCTCTTATACCATTATTGTCACGACGCAAAACCATAGGTCAGCCCATGAGCAAAGTCCATGACTGGCCGCAAGCCCACTAAACCACCACCAGGGCTCTGTCAGGCCTACTACAACCTGCACACAAGATTTATTTAAACTCACTAGATTTTAAAACATTTAAATTACTTCTAAGAGCCATACTTAAGGATTATTTAATTGTCACTAACAACATCTTCAAACATCCTCGACCATCAATAAAATGAAATTCATGAAGACCTAAGCTCCTTAAAAAAATTCATCAATCTTAGCAACACAAGAAATGAGAGTCATCGGGTCTAAAACGAAACTCTGCTACTCTAGCAACTGTCTTCCGATGTATCTACCTCCCGTTCTTCGTAAGGGTTAGTTTCCTTTAAATCGCCACCTGAAAAAAAAAGGAATGAGCTAGAGCCCCGCAAGTACATAGACAATATCCCTAAAATAGATTTTGTGATTTATAAAAACATGCCATGTAATTTCTTTTTTCAAGACCATGAATAAAAATCACTTGTATATATATATATATATATATGTATAAATACATCTATATGTATATATATATATATATATATACATATATATATATATATATATATATGTATAGATATATATATATATATATATATATATATATATATATATCTGTGTGTGTGTGTGTGTGTATAGTGTACTTGCACAAACTGTTCTCAAAATTGAAGCATGAAATCAAAAGGTTCATCATATAGCTAACATAATTTAAACCACTACTTTGGTACGCATACGGTCAGCATACATAGCTCTACTGACTATCGCCCGGAATCCCACACCCATCTCTGGATAAATATCTTGTGGAAGTAAGGGCGACCACTTTCGAGCGTAATGTGCATTACGTCAATGTACATAGCCTCGTTGACCAGGGAGGAAAATCCAACTTCCCCCCGTTGGATATGGGGCACAACAACCAGTAAAATTTCCATCTCATTCAACTAGGAATATAAGCATCCATGGCAGTTCTATTTTTTTTTCTCAAGAAAAAATTAACACGAAAACAGTGACATGTTAAAAGCCTTTAAAACTTATAATTGGTACAAATCATGTATACATATACATAGAACGGAAAATATGGTATACATAGGGACATTGCAGGGAAACTTACTTGATCTACTAATCGGTTCTTGTAATTACTAGATTGCCGGTCCTAGTCCTCATCTATCGAAACCTAAATGACAAATCACAAATGTATTAATTCTTGATGCTCAATCATGTATGTCCATTAAAATCGCTTCCAAGTAAGGAAAATGTGATACCCCGAAAATAATGGGAAAACCTTGAGCTTGATTAATTAAGAGGTGCTATTTTTATTACGTAGCAATATGTTGATGATGATTAAGTGTTAGAGAGCTAAATAAGAGGTTAGTGTGGCCTCAGGGGTTGAAGTGTAATTTTGTAAAGTTAGGGGGAAAATGTAATTTTGGAAAATATGGTGAACGGGATGCATATTTTTATTAAGTAGCATCATTTCGATGATAATGAGGTGTTAGGGGGCTAAAGGAGGGGTTAGGGTGAACTTGGGGTCAAAATATAATTTCCTAAAGTCGAGGAGTCAAAATACAATTTTGGGAAAGTTAGGGACCAAAATACAATTTTGGGAAAGTTTAAGGACCAAAATGCAAATTTTGAAAGTTGACAATAGGTGTCACAAATCTTAGAGAAATCAGTACATAGCTTGCCACCTCCTGGTTGAGTTTAAGCTGACTAAGTTAGACAAACAATAAAGTAGTGATGGATGAAGATTAATGAGGGAATGTGGGGGTGGAAAATGGAAATAGAAGAAATTAGTGAATAGTAGCTGGGCATGAACAGTAAACGTGAAGAACACAAGAGTAGAGAGAAACAGCGGGAAGGAAAAAGGGAAGAAAAAAGGGGAAAAGAGAAAGAAGAAGGAGGGGAAGAAGAAAAAGGAAGAACCTAAACCCATCAGGGTACGAATCTTGATACCTAATTGCGGAAAAAATTGCAAAAATTGGTTGAATGTTGGTTGGTATATATGTATATATATTTCGGTTGTGTGTGTGTGTGTGTGTATATATATATATATATATAAATATATATAGGGAGCTGATCCGTTGCTAGCGCTAGCACCGTCCGCTATATAATGTAGCGGACGGTGAATTATCGTCCGCTATATTATATAGCGGATGGCAAAACAACGCTAGCAATGGATCACGATCCATATATATATATATATATATATATATATATATATATATATATATATATATATATATATATTCGGGGATGGAAGAATCGAATGGATTCTTG